>PVIA01003119.1:0-180774 GCA_004024845.1 Tonatia bakeri
CCTCCCCTTTTCTTTTTGACAGTTTGGAGCTCGGTACAAAGCAATGATGGTTAGCCATGTGGATTTGCTGGCATTCAAAGTCCTTCTGGAAGTATCACAAATACGACTGAAGATGTTAAAATGTGGTGTGAGGAAAATGTGTCCTGGTGCTTACAAATAATTGTTTGCCCACACTCTTTACGGCTGGAGAGAAGATGACATGGGAGCTCTGTCTGCGTTTGTAACATGTCCCAGTAGACGGCCTCATAAATCAGACTGTCCCCGCATCTGGTGGCTGGCCCTTGAAAAAAGAGCCCCAAACTATACAAAATTGTAACTCTCTTGTGCAGAAATTGCAAGCTCTTTGTGAAATGCATACTTTCTATTGTGTTCTCCCCTGCCTTCGAGCGTCTAAAGAGCAAAATTATAGGCATTCCTGTTTAGACCCAGCTGGGAATTCAGTCTCGGGGCTGGATGCTCCTTTCGGTGGTCGTCTGTGAGAGTTTGTGATGAAACTTATGAAGTTCCCAGGCCCTGGCACAGGGGAGGATGAGTTTTCTGGGGTTGCCACAACAGGCGACCACAAATTTGGTGGCATAAGATAACAGAAGTTCATTTGCTCTCCATTCTGGAGGCCAGACACCCCAAACCAAGAGGTCAGCATGTTATCTGCTGGGGGTGGAGGGGGGATGTGTCCCTGCCTCTTTCCTAGTTTCCGGGGGGGATCCTTGGCTTGTGGCAGCTTAACGCCAATCTCTGTCTCCATCTTCACATGCTTCTCCAGGCCTTCCCCCTGTGTCTCTGGCAAGTCTGTAGGGACACAAGCCATCGGATTTAGGACTTACCCTCCATCCAGGAGGATCTTATCTGGAGAGCCTCAGCTTGATTCCAGCCTCAGAGGCTATTTCCTAATAAGGTCCCATTCACAGGTACCAGGGGTTAGGACTCCAACTATCCTTTTTTGGGGGGAGGGTCACTGTTTCACTGAATC
The DNA here is from genome assembly GCA_004024845.1 of Tonatia bakeri. NCBI lineage: Eukaryota > Metazoa > Chordata > Mammalia > Chiroptera > Phyllostomidae > Tonatia > Tonatia bakeri. The sequence continues at coordinate 971 of PVIA01003119.1, forward strand.
CCTCAAAAAGCAGCAGCGAGGTCTGGGTGAAGGCACATGGATTTGGACTCAGAGCACCGGCTTTGGACTCCAGCTTGGCCACTCCGAGACTCCGCACATCATTTCACCACCTGAGCTGCAGGTTTTCATCTGTGACGTGAAGATAATGTCACACTCACAGGTTTTCCTATGATCAAGGGAGATGAGGTCAAGCATGGTTGCTATTCTGATTGTTTTGAAGGCGAAGGAGTGGGCGGCTCCGTTCCCCTGTCCCCAGGTGGAGCTGGGGTATTTGGACCTGACAGGTCACTCTTTGGGCATTACTGGAGGGCTACATGGCACACTCTTCTGCTTAGAAGTGGGGGCAGCCTCCGCCCTGCCCTGCGCAGTGCCATTGGGCCTGACCCGTGTGTCGGTCTAGCCCCCAGACTGAGACAGTTGTGAGAAAAATGAACTTGTGCTCCAAACTTGGGCAGGACGCACAGGTGTCAACTTTCTAGAACATCACGATAGATAAAATACTAAAGGGCCCAAGCAGCAGCTGAATCTATTTAGCTCAGGGTGCGTGGAAGGTAGGGGGCCTTCGCTGCTAACTTCCTGATAGAATTAACAATAGGATTTTCCCACCGCTACCAGTTGTGTGACCTTGGACAAGTGACTTAACTGCTCTGTGCCTCAGTTTCCCCACCTGTGGTAGAAGGATAATTAGAGGACCGTCCCCATCAAGTGTGTGGTTATTAGTGTTGCTATCAGGATTATTCCCCACGGTGTCATGACCCCGATGCTACATCTTCGGAGGGACTTTTGTTCACTCCGGTTTTAAAAAGTCAAAGGCTATCTCGGGTTTGGGTTTTCTCAGATGCCTTTCCCCAGTGTCACTTATTATTATTTTTTGGCTGAGCCTCTTTATAATTGATAATTAGGCTTTCTAGATTAGTTTTCAGGTGGAAGTGACAGGCTGCGGTAAATGGGATTTATGGAATGAGGGGCTGAGGGGACTAGGGAAGTAGAAATTATAATCAGTAGAGATATTCTCTTTTCTCTAGGTTGGTACAACAGTGGCATTTAACTTTCAAAACTTGGCTTTGGTTTGAGCTTTAAGACACTTGAACACTTTAGTATTCCTTTCAAAAGATCTAAGAGCACAGAAAACAAAACATTTACTTACCAACATCAAAAGTAAACATCATCCAATGGACTTCAGACCCCGTTAAAGAGAAAGAACCTATCAGATACACACGAAGGTCAGTCCTCGCTCCGCCTATTCTTAGCACTTCAGGTAAATGCCACCTGTTTTCTGACATTGACATTGCCGGTGCTATTACCCGGTGCCTGCAGACCACAGTTCTACCCCTTGGACTTGGTGTGTGCCGTTCTTGTGTCTGTGTTTGTATGTTTTAACCCTGTGTGTGTCCATAGCAATGAATATGCACATGCTTTTCAGTTGTATCAGAATGATGTCGATACACATAAACCTGGTTCATTTTAATTGCTAACTGGAATTCCATGATAGGACTAAAACAGTTCATTTACCCATACCCTTCCTGAGGGACAGCTTGGTGGTTCACACGAGAGCTGTAACAACACCCTTGTGCGTTTGTTGCACGTGGCAGTGCATGTGTGTGAGACTGTCCACGGCGGAGGCTTTCTCAGCACGTGGAGTATGTACGGAAGCGCATCTCCTGTATAGTAAGGCATCAGTGCTTTGTTCTCCAGACTGGTTTTACCATGGTTCGAGACTTTAACCTGAGAGTGTGGTGGCATTCCCCAAACCACCTCATTTTCTGAAATGGATCAAACACATGGGGGAAATGTGGCATTCAGCAAAATTGGAACAGAAACATTACAAATCTTGCCCTTGGACTTTCAAATAGTATCCTAAGTCATTGTCGAATGTAATGAGCACATGCCCCCATTCCTCCGCCATGGCTTCCATTGTGCTGGGCCCACTGTCCAAACCTCCAACTGCTATGACTTCTGAGTATGTTTTCCATTTAGTGCTCAGCTGCTAAATATGCCTTAGTAAATTCTTCCAGCGTTCAACTTCAAAGAGAGAAGTGCTTTGTATTAATAAAACAAATCTGGACTATACAAAGAGCTTAACCCTTTCACAGCAAAACTGGAGGAAAGGGCATGGCACGGGGAACGTGACTAGATGGGAAGCATTGCAAAGGTAGCTGGATACTGTTTCCAGTTTTAAAGAGTTTGTAATGTAGTTGTGGGTGGTGATAGACTGATCAACATAAAATGATTAAGCAGCAGCTTCATAGTAATGTATTAGCAAGTACTCGGAGGACACATTTCTACATTTTACGGCAGGAAATAAGGAATAGGCGAGGGAGAGCAGAACAGTGCTGACTTAGAAGAGTCTGGTAGGAAATTAACAGCCCTAGGAAGAAACTCACAGAGCATAATAGGAAATGCCATTTATCACCTTCACCTCAGGTGATTGATAGGTCCTGGGGATGCTGAGCAATTTGAAATCTGCACATTCCCGGAGAAAGGGACAGAGCGTTGTTGGTGTGGACTGCTTTTCGGAGTGACTTTTGCCTTTTTTTACTGAATGGGATCAATGGGTCCAGCCAGGGCCAGGGTTTCCTTCTCTCCTGTCACCTTCGGGACAAGCTTGCTGCTTGGGATTGACTGCCGGGGCATCTGGGTCCATCCCCTAAACCGCGCTGCAAGGCTGAAAGGGTGCCCTGCCACGTACATTTCCAGCAGTTTTGACATCCTGCGTGGAGCTCAAATGTCACTTAGATTGAGAAGCAAAGCCACATTTGCCAGGGGAACATGCCAACAGGGCCGAGCAGTGAGGGAATGCCAAGCTGGCTGCTGCTCCAGAAAGTCTGGGCTCTGGTGGTGGCAGTGCTCGGGGGCGTTTGGGAGTGGGAACGTGGCACCAAGATGCTTGTAGCCTCTCAGAAGGAGAGCAAATGTTCTCTCTAACCAGTTAACATTGCAGGGTGATCGGCAATGAGTTTCATATCCTAGTTTGCTTTCTAGAATTTTTGCAGCATCACTTCTGTAATTAAGTCTTTCCATTTGTTCCTCCCATGACTCTCGCAGCAGGGTTGCTGAACGTCGCCCCTGTTGACATTTGGGGCCTGATGATGTTTTATTGTGGGGCATGTTCTGTTCATTGTGGGATGTTTAGCGGCGTTTCTGGTCTCTACCTGCTGGGGTCAGCACCGCCGACCTCTCTTCCTTTGCCCCGCAGTTGTGGCAACCAAAGATGTCTCCAGACAACTGCCAAATGTACCCCTGAGGGACCAAAGTGACTCCTGTTGAGACTTAGAATAACACCAAAGCCCCTTTCTGTGGGCAACAAAACCCTTCGCTTCCTTTCTGACATCTCTGCTGCTGGCCCTGGCTCCTTGTGTCCCTTTGTTCCCTGAGCCTCGCTCCATCCCTCCCCCCCCCCCCCACCAGGGTCTCTGCTGGGGGCCAGCAGCTCTGCTTGGACCACGTTTGCTCGGCTCTGTGCACAGCTAGCTGCTTCCTTCCCCTGCAGGTGTAGGTCAGAGGCCACCCTGGCCTCCCTATCTGAAGCCGCCCACCTTGCCGCTCTCGCTCTGTCCCCGCCCTCTGTTTCTTTTCTTCGTTATGCTCATTCCTACCAGAATGATCGAGTATATCCCTTTGTTTTCTTGTTTATCATCTGTCTCCTCCTAGACTGTAAGCCTTTGAGAATGGAAACTATTTTATCTTATTACTGTATCCTGGAGTCTAACACCTACTTGGCACTCCATAAATTTTAGCTCAGTGGAGTTATGAGACAAGGTCGGCTGGAGAAGTAGACCAGATGACCGCTTCCATACCAGATTGAGGCTTCCCTGAGGATGGTGCTATAAATAGGTTGAATTGGGTAGACCAGCCTGAATGATTTGGGGGAATTGAATTTTTTTTTTTTTTTACAAACCCCTAGATTCTAGCAGAACTCTTTTTTCTTCTGGTGGTCTTGTAGCAGTTTTTGTGGTCTTGCCAGCAGCCCCCTAACAGACCATCGTCTTACCGAAGGTCCGAGGTCCCTCACCAGGCCTCACTCATCAACTCCCCTGGAGAAAGATGAGTGCGGGAGGCAGGTTCCAATTCTGCCCTAAGTTCACCTCTCTCACTGGTCGTTTTCTGCAGAGATTTTGCTAAATGAGCTTGAAGCTTGCGGTGCAAAAACCAATGGGCTCATTGTATTCTGCTCTGAACTCTTAGCAGTTCCAACAGCGTCAGCGTTTGCAGGCCATGGCGCGGGCACTCGGAGTCAGGCAGGGAATATGCACGGGCTTCAGGTCGAGGTGCAGAAGTAGGGCAGGCAGAGAGTCGCATTAATAAAAGCAGTGAAAATGAAACTTCAGCACAGGGCGGTGAAAGAGCTCTATTTTATTTTGTTTTCACACATTAGGTTCTGCTTATAGCAGACAAGTCCCAGTGAAAATGTTCTGAAAAGAGGCTTTGTGTAGGAGCTGGACGTCGCTCCATCAGATTTGTCATTTCAGGAATGTCGCCAGATGTATTGACTTACTAGCAATTGCTTCGGTGCCATCTGGCCTCGCAGAGGCCGTGTTCGGGATGGAAAAAGCCGAACCAAAGAAACGAAATTTGTTCATCATGCCATTACCCTTGCTGCTTATTTAAAGAAGGGAAAAAATGTAACTTCTTGGCAGGGGGGATGCCATTTGAAAATAAAATATAAGGTTTTCAGGAGTAAGAGTTCCAGAACTCCAAAGTCAGCCGTGATGTTTACATAGAGACTTGAAAGCTGGCCCCCTTTGCCGTCATATTGTATATACGTGTTTTGTTCAATGTAAAACTTCTCTGAGACCCTACTGTTCTGTGCGTAAAAAAGTTAACTCCTTAGGTCCCGGTCATTTGCGTGACCTTCCTTTTAATGCCTCTTGGAATGTCAGCAAATAATGAACCCTGTGGCCATCACCCCGTGACAGGGATTTACCACAGCTTACAATGAATAACTCAGTTGTCACCTGGCACAGTTTTCCCGTGTGATGGGGACTCTCCAGGAAAATCAGATTCAAATTGCTCTCCTTCCCCTTGCCCGTGGCCCCCTTCCCCATCACAGTTCTGGTTTCATGTCTGAGCATTACTTCACTCAGTGTGCTCAATCTGGGGATGACTAGGCTGTATAAATATCTCAGACATTTGAGTTAATCTATGTTTTTCTGGGGTAAGTGGAAAAAGCGCTGCTGTATATTCAAAACCATCTACGTAATCTGCAGTGTCCAGTGTAAGATGACAAGGAGGGGCCCTTTGTTGGAAATGTGTTAAGAATTTCAAGATGCCAACAGCAGAGCGTTGTACAGAGTGGGGGCCCCGTGTGGCTGCACAGCTCACACAGGCATGAAGCCTGCCCTGGAGACGGTTTGCGTCGCCCACCCCCACCCTGTGTGAGACATTCCCAAGGCCCACCCTGCCCCCATCTGCCCCGACCATCCTACCGGAGGTGGCTCGGCTCAGCCGAATGGCTCTCTCTCCTCTGGCTCCCGCTGCCTCCAGTCCTCTGTTCACCTTGTGCATTGTACATTTAATTTTTAGTTTTTATTCCATGAGTACAAGAAATATTTATTAGGCACCTACTGTGTACCAGGCACTGGGGATACAGAGTGGCATTTTTCAGTAATTCGCTTCCTCACTCATTTGTTTTTTTCTCCTTTCATATTCCTCCTGCTGGCTCACTATTCTTTGTGTGCGGCCTCAGAAAGTGGTACCTGCCCAAGGAGGGGGACAGCCTGGAGGCAGCATCTGAGCCGCAGCCACAAACACATAGCTGAGAAAGTGAAGGCGGCCACCAGCCTGCTGGTGTGATTGGTGTCTTGGCTGCTTGCTAAGTAGGAAAATAACCCAGTGAAGGGCAACACAGTTTATCTTGGAATTGCTAGTTTAATTCTCTTTTTAATTGGATTTACTGCGGTGACATTGGTTAATAAAATTATATAGGTTTCAGGTGTACATTGCTACAATACATCATCTGTATATTGAATTGTGAGTTCCCCTCCCCAAGTCAAGTCTCCATCACCACTTATGTCCCTGCCCCACACTCTCTGCAAGTTTGAGTCTGAGTTCTTGTCCCCACTTTATAGGCAGGGAAACAAAGTCTCGGGAAGGGAATTTGCTCAAGGTCATATAACTCCTGAGAGGCAGAGCTGAGGTTTGAACCCAGGCTAAAGGACTACAAAACTGCTCTGGCCTCTGATCGAAAACCTATGGTGTGAAAATGTCAGGACGGCTGGCGGGCAGGAGGCTGTCCCGGGTGCACAGGCAGAGCAACTGGAGCCCTGGGCAGTCAGGTCCGGGTGGGTTCTGGCTGCCCAGCTGATCTCAAGTTTTCTCCTGCCTGTCATCTCCTGTACTTCTACCAACCCTTGGGGAAGCAGCGAGGGTGTAGTTTATTGTCCTGATGCTCACAGTGTGACCACACGTCCAGGGTGACTTGGAAGCGTTCTGGTGTCTGATATTTTCTGCATTGCCTCCCAGACTCACTTGTAGTTGTCAATGTGTGCCTGCTTTTGGTTCAGGAAATATGGCCCTCATGGGTACATAGGAAAATTCTATACCTTATGTCATATAAAACAAGATTCTGGATCCATGCCATTTTTATCTGTGAGAAGGTGACACCAGGTACGGAAAACAGCCTGGGCCTGTGAGATCAGAGGCCTGGATTCCGTTTCCAGCCTTGCTGGCTCCCAAGGGTGTGACTCTGGGCAAAACATTTTGTGCGTGTGCCTCAGTACTCCCCTCCCCGCACACAGTGGGCCCTGTGACCCCCCTCCAGCTCTGGCCTTCTAAGGAGGACACTGGTGGGCTGAAGAAGGACTTATTCGGTCAGAAACAGGAGAAGATAAGGTGCTCTGTCACGTCTCCTGGTATTCTGGTTTCCATTGGGGAGCAAAGGTGAGGGTTTGCAGGAGATGAGGGAGTGGCTTTCCCTCCTCGATGGTTCGTGTGTAAAACCGTCCCTCCTGTCTGGTTGGAGCCGCAGACGGCTTCATGGTGAAGCCGGGCTGGCCTCATCATGGAAGACAGAGACCGAAAACCATCCTCCTGGCCGAGGGGCCAAACTTCTTCATTTACTATGGCAGCCAAGGACAAAACCAGGGCAAGTGGGTGGAAGCTACAGCGAGACCAATTTCGACTCAGGAAACCACGAGATGCCCCCCGGGAGCAGTGTCTGGCTGTGGAAGTCACCTGAGGTGTTCCCGCAGAAGCCAGGGGTCCCTTTAGTGTAGCCTTTGCATGTGTGTGCGTGTGCGCATGTGCCTGTGTGTGGTTGCTCTAAGCATCAGCTAAAGAACTATTTTTAAGGGCTCCAGAAGCTTTGGGACCTTCTTTTGGTACTCTGAGAAAGCCTTGCGGACAGGAAGCTACCCCCGATCCATTCAGGGGGCTCTAATGATCTTCACATGCACAAGGGCTGTCAAACATTACAGCCTCCAATAAGCAAGGGACTCACTAACCTCTACTACATAAATATGGACAATAAAGACAAATGTGGAAATAGATGCCTGAAGGCTCCAGATGGACTGAAACACCCCATTTTAGCCACTTGTGCTCAGTCTGTGAGCCTTTCTCTCCCTGCTAGCTACAGCCTGTCTCGTGCTGTCACCACCATGGTGAGGACAGTCTGGGGAGGAGGGACCGACCCCAGTCTGTTCCTGCCCCGCTGTGGCGCCAGCTCTGTGGTCTTGTTTCTGGGGTCTTGGTACCTGCGTGGGACTCTGCGGGGATTTACGCTGCTTTTGGCTGGGATGCAGGGCTGGATGTCCCTGATGCCCCAGCTCGGGTCCTCAAAATGACACCAGGACGTCACACCCTGGATCACAGGAAAAGCGTGATGGCCTGAGAAACCTGGGCTTCACATTTTGGGTCTAATAAAATGGGCAGTCCTCTTTACAAGCTTGTACTCCGGGTAACTCCGTTTCAGGCGTCCCTGCTGGAGGGCTCGCGGTCAGGGAAAAAACCCTCATTTGGTGCCTGTGGTCAGATGACCCTCACTGGCTGGCATGTGACAGTCTCACGGATGTGCCCAACGGGATGGGGAGTGATTGCAGTGAGGGGCTGTGACAGAATCGAGTCTCCACGAGTGGCGGGCTGGGCGTGCGAAGGCCCTGGGGACCCAGCTTCTGAGGGTCCACCAGGAGGCCCTCAAGACTCCAGTTCTTGTTGGAAAAATGTTTTTACGATGGTTGGATCTCTTTCCTGATGGCACAGTGTGATGAGCAGAGTGAAATAAAGAAATTTGGCCCACTTAAGACCTTGCAGATTTCAGTTCCGTTTTCAGTTTGGGACGCAGGGTAGGACGCAGGGTAGGATGCAGGCCACTCACACCTGCACGTTGATTTCTTGAACAAAACCTCACCACCCCTCCAGCATGGAGCTAAGTGGAGAGTCTCTCTGGATAAATGACTTTGAATCTGGTTTCCCTGCTTGCTGATGATGTATCTTTGGTGAGCTTCAGTTTACTCACTTGTAAAATGTGATAATAATCCTATCAGCTTCTGGGGGTGATGTGAGGATTAAATCTGACACATGTGTCCATGCTATGTGGTTGGGGAGGGGGAAGAAAAACCCCAGAATTATCTTCTGGAGGACAGGCCCGTTGCGATACAGGCTTCCGCTGCTAGGTGAGTGTTCTAGGAGCCCATCCGTATTGGTGTACCAGCTGGCATTGTTGTGAGAGGCTGTTTGGCTTCAGTGAATTTTTTTGAAGACTCTCAACTCATCTGCCCATTTCATGATGGGTGATTTATGTGCACACCTGTCCATACCACCCTGAGTGTTCAGCAGTTTTTGACTAAAAACGGCTTGACCCCTATGCCCCACCCTCCCTATTCACCTGATCTTGTCCTGAGTACTTGTTCTGTTACCCCAAGTGAAAAAAATCCTCAAAGGAAAATGTTTTGCCGATGTGAAAGAGGTGAAACAAACAAAAAAAAAATGGCAGAAGCACTAAAAAGCATGAACATTGACAAGTTCAAAAACTGTTTTGAGCAGTAGGAAAAATTATCTGGAGAGGTCTATTGCATCAAATGGACAGTAGTTCGAAGGTGACTGAATTTTAAACACCTAAGAATAAATACACAGTTTTTTATTTTATAAATGCTGGGTTTTGGGGGTCCCTCCTTGTGTGTTGGGTGTGGCTAAGTGCTCAGAGACACTCAGGTTTTTATTATCACCCCGGTGCTGTTCGTCACTCCTAACATCCCCCTCCATCCCCTTTAGCATGCAAGCAATGTCTAGGCAAGCAGTTTTATTTGTTGGGGTCCAGTGAGTAAAAGCAGTGGTGTCTGTTTAGGGCCTTCACATCCTCCTGATGCTGCTGGAGGTGAGAGGAGGAGAGAAATCAGGGCCAGGCTCAGAGAAGGCCTCTGGAGATGGGACTTGCCACTTCAGACAAGTGTCCAGTTTGTAAAACCAGGCTTCCGAGAAGCACCTAAACTGTGAGGACATCACATGACCTTTATCTAAATCTCCTGGGTTTGCAAATGGAGCTTCGATTTCACAAGAAGGCTCTCTGGAACTTCCTGCTCCCAGCCGGGGCGGCACCGTGAGAACAGGCCTCCCTGTGTGTTTTGGCAGGGCTCGGCCGGCCGGAACAGGGAAACAGAGTGATGTGCAGAACTCAAGAATAATAGAAAAAGAGGGAAGTGACACTTTCTGAATCTCAAAATTTTTTGTTTGGGTTCATTTCAAATCGCAGGCACATCATGGTGGGGCTGGCTCTCCTGTACGTAGTGGGGACTCTGGTTCTTGTACAGGGACCCCGCTACACCACCGTCTCCTTCACGTGGTCAGTGTGTGCTTCCACATGATGGTTACTTGAAATGCTCTCTGTTTTTCCATGTACAACCCTGAGTACCAGTTACATTTCCTGCTTCCCAGTCCTCACAGGACTTCCAGTGAGTGTTTGCAAGGAGACCTACGTGGGTGGCAGTCCTAATGTGGGCCTTGGGGAGTGACTGACTTTGTATTTTATTCTTTCCCTTCTCGGAGCACTCAGTGAGCAAGGCAGGGTTACAGCATAAACCAGGGACAGGCACTGACCTTTCAGATAAGTAGCTTTGTGGCTCAGTGAGCTATTAATTTTGTATGATGAAATCTGCTAAGTGGAACTAACTATTTCCTTCAGAGGAGAGCAAAGAATGACTTTGTTCTTCGATACCTGCCTGAAATGTTCTAGCATTGTTCCTGACACCTTGTCTTTTCCCTGATACTGAAAACAATTCCATCTTCCAACTCTCCTCATCAATTTTATTTGAAAGAAACATCTATTAGAAATCTAAAGGCATCCTGTGCGATCATGTGGGCCTTATCTGAGTTTGGCTGATATGCTAGTACAAAAATGTTTTTTGTAGTCTGAAGAAATGCTTTCACAGGTAAATATTCAGTTCAAATATTTAATGAAACAATGATTAAGTGAAATCTGAGTTAGGTTTTTTCTCCTGGTGTAGAGGATGTGAAACAGCTTTTTCCGATCAAGTTCAAATGAGCTGTTCTTCCAGGTATTGATTTGTCATTTGTCAGGTAGCCTCTGGGTGTTCCAACCATCGGAACCCTGGGTGCTTCTGCCGGTGATAAGAACATGCCTTTTTACATTTATTCAACACGGATGTGCTGAGCACCTACTGTGTGCTATGAGGAGTGTTTACACTATTTCCTCTATCTAGAATGTTTTTCCTTAACTACTTAGAATTCTTAAATCCTAAATAAATTTCCTCCTGTCTCTTAAGGTCCAGTTTTTAACCTCACTTTCTCAGAGGTCACCCACTCCTTTCCTGCTTGTGTTTCTTTGAGACGGTTTGTCCCTCAGGTTCTAGTGCAGTCTTCCTGGTTTCCCTGGTGTCCCCTAGAGCTTGGGGCTCTTTTACAGCAGGAAACGTATCTTTTTCTTCATCTTCTTAGTCTTTGCTTTGGACTTCTTCAGTGCTCAGAAAATGTTTATTGAATGAGTATCTGATGAACTTCCAAACAGGGGCTGGACTGCGGCCTCTTAAGCAGAAGGACAACCTTAATGACCGAAAGATAAGGCTCATACTGGCCCAGGAGCTCCGATAGCCCCTGAGCGGTGGCCTTGGCCCGCAGCCTTGGTGGGTCCGGAGGGGCAGCGAATCAACTGCCATGCGACTCCGCACGCCCTTGCCCCTCCGCCCTGCGCATGGCATCTGCCCACCCTAACTTTTGGTGCCGTTATTTTTGTACTGGTGGGCTGCGGCATGGAGCACCGCGGTCAGTGAAGCCCCAACGGTGGGGTGGGGGCGGTGCAGTAGGGACCTGGAAGCAAGTCCTGCCTGCGCTTAGCCCGTCCCCTTCCCAGGGAGCAAGGTGCACGTTAAGTCCAGATACATTCCTGGGGGAAGCATCTTGGGTTTGCAGTGAGAAGGAGCTGAATGAAGTCACGACTCTGAACCACGGTGCAGAACAGACAGACGAATGAGCAAAACTAGTAGTAACAATTCCTAGGGTTTTTCCTTTTTAAAATTTTAACTAAAAATTTTGATTTTTTTCCTGTTCATATTACACTCAAGAAAGAATGCAAAAGATGGATCATAGGACTTCCTCAAGGTGCTGTGCTGTCCACCTCTGAGATCAAATCCCCCCACCGCCAAGAGCACAGTCCTCCAGCCCCCAGCTCCTCAGACCTGTTTTTCTAAGCCTGCCAGAGATTCCTCAGACATCCTTCTGAAAGGCCACCTGAACCTGAGTCCATCCTGTTCCGCAGAGTGACAAGCTGACTCACCAGAAGCCCTCTGTGGTCAGTTTTGGCCATGGCGGTGGGGTTTTAGAAACGGGACAGACTCCTTCCATTCCCTCCAGAGGCCACATGGGCTCATGGGCTCCACAGTGATGCCACATCCTTCAGTGGTGTGTGTGGGAACTCCAGAGGTGATCAACAGGATTCCACGCAGTCTCCCTGGCTGGCCAGTGTAGAGCCCCCACACTGCTCCTGGCGGCTGGGGTCTGCCCCATGTCCCGTGCCCTTCCAGGCTGGACAGACAGACAGACAGACAGTGGTCCGGAGTATCCCAGACAGCGTGCAGCCTGGAGGCTGCCCTGAGCCAACACTCTAGCTGAGAAAGCTTCGCTTTCATCTGGGAAAGCAGTGTGAACTCCCACACAATACTGTACAAACATACACAGCATAGCTGATTTTAATAATTGTACAGATCTCTGTTACATATGTGTGTTCCTGGTGTATAGAAAGTACACATATGTGGCTTTTTGTAAGATACAATTTAAAGAAATAATTCTTTGCCTTTAGCAAAGAAAAATCCCAAACCACTGTTAGATGGGGAAGGGTCTCTCCTTTCTCCTTGTGTTCAGCCAACCCCCACAGCGCCGGCAAGGTGCAGGGCTCTGCTCTGCGGGTGGCACAGGTATAAGCCCACTGAACCTTCACGAACATTCAAAGTGGCAGCGACTCCTGTGGCCCCCACTGTGCGAATGAGGACTCTGAGGCACAGAGGAGTTAGGGCTGGCTCAGGCCAAGCCTGGCTCTCTACCCACGCCGTCCGGCTGAATCTGGATTCCATCCCCCAGACTTTGAAACTGCTCCCACTCCTGCTACCAGGACAGACCCTTCTGGCTACTCTCCTGGGACAAATGGCTTCATTCCCTCCTGTCTGCAAGCAGGGGCATTTTCACCCAAGGTCCGTTTCAGTAAGTCAGAGGATGGGTTGTTTGACTTCCTGTGCATTTGACACTGTGGCAGCCAGCGAGAAGGTCCCCAGGGCGGGGATTCAGACCTAGCAGCAGATGTGGGTGTCAGGCCTCAGGCTGGATTCTAGACGCCCCGACAAAGGCCAGGCAGCGATTAGATGGTAATGAATGTGGGCCACTGCGGACCATTAGTAACCTGAACCAGATGTGGCAGAGCTTGTAGAAACAGAAGGCGTGGGTTCTATTGTCCATCAGCTGGGATGGGGAGACAGCAACAGTTCCACTGAATCTTAACTCCAACTTGAAACAGTTAGGATTCCACTGAGCTGACACTCACCTGGAGTACCCTTTAGCCGTAAGAGATGATTTACTAACTGCTAAGTAGTCTGTTGTGGTCGTAAGTTGCCTGAGATTTTATTAAAAGTTACAACAGATTTTATGCTCTATGAAATAAAGAATAAATAGAGAATCAATAAATGTTTCAGCCATTTTTCCGGTGTAAGAGGTCACTTATATCGTTATAGTCAGCTGCCTTACTGGAGGGGGAAAAAGATGATCCTTTTAAGAGAGGGGAAAAAAGCTTTTAAGCGACTATATTTTTAATGGCTCTAGTGAAAAGAAATGCCTTAAACTGACTTCTGGGTATTCAAGTTTTGGAGATGTTGCTTCAGTACCAAGGTTCTCATGTGGAGCATGGCTTTGATGGACAAGCGTAGTGCCATCTGTGTGACTCCCAGAGGTTTGAAGTGGTGCTCCAGCATGACCTAGGGAAGAGGGATGCAGGGCTGGATGGCGGGAAATTTGAGGAGAAGAGAAAGCTGATGTTTTGTCTTTAGGCTAAAATCTTCTTCCCAGCTCTGGGGCGGGGCTAGGCCTGCCTCCCAAGGAGGGGAACCAATGGGAAGGTGCCCTGCCGGGCTGGCCTCCACGAAATGGGGGGAGGGGGGACTGGAGAGCTTATGGGCGAGAGGTGGGTGGATAGAGGTCCCCATGTGGAGGAGGCATCCCAGGGACAACAATACTGGAATAATGTCCCCAGATGCATTTGGAAAATGTTCCGTTGCCTCTCAGGAGCTAACCCTTGGAGTGCTACTCAGTGAGGGAGCAAACTGCTCCCCAAACAATTACAATAGAATATGGAAGTGACACAGAGGGACATCATAATGGGGAGGGCAGGAAATTACAGACAGGAATGTGGGATAGTTGCGCTGGACCTGAGGGCTGAGCAGTGGTTTAAAGGGTGACAGGGGTGGTTAGGAAAAGGCGTGTCACCCCCAGGTCTATGCACAGGACACTGATAGCTGGCAGAGAAGCGGGGAAAGGGGCCACTGGGCCCTTTGGGCAACTTTAGGCAGGGGAAATGGAGTTAGACCGAGGGACTCCATGGTTCCTCAGTTATCCTTGCTCTTCTCTTCTTCCCTCCCCCTGTCCCTTTCTTCCAAAGTAATTTATGGAGGGAGTTCTTTGGGCCAAAGCTGGAAGCCCAAATGCTCATTTTGTGAGCGTGCAGCAGCTGCCTCCTCCATGCCCACCTCCTGGTGTTCCCTCCCTGGAGGTGGTCCCCTGCCGCACTGTGCCGTGGTTGGTCTGTGTGACCCGTGGCACATGGCAGAAAGGATAGGCTGACACGTCTGAGATTACGTTATTATACAAAGACCAGGCTTCCATTTGGGGTATGTTTCCACTTGCCCTGTTCACTCGCTCTAGGGGGTGCTGGGTGCTGGGTTGTGAGGGCTCTTGTGCCATCTGGGGAGGGGTCTGTAGTGGGGAGGAGCAGAGCTTTCCAGCCACAAGCTGGTGTGGAGTGGAAGCGGCCAACAATGGCACCAGTAAGCCTGGAGACGGATTCCAGCCCCTCCCCGCTGGAGCCTTCAGAGAAGACTGCAGCCCCTGTGGACAGCCTGCCTGAAGCCTCCTAGCGTGCTTGACCAGAACCACCCAGGCCAGCTGCTCCCCAGTTCCTGACCCAGAGAAATCTAATCTAATAAGTGCTTATGGTTCTAATCTGCTAAGTTTGGGGATAATTTGTTACACAGCAAAGAAAGAAAAAGAACTAATATAAAGGCTACCTTCTCTTATCTCCACTCACTTTCCTGTCCCTACCATCTAAAGTCGGCAATGGCTGATCAGGAGAATGGCTGGTTAAGTTGTGGTCTTAGATTCTGGCAGGGGGTGCCTTGCGCCAGGCCCACACTGTCGTCTTCTAGTTGTGTCTGGATACATGGGTGAAGAATCTGCAGGGCTGAGAGTGCTGTAGCCTGCACGGACTCCTTTCCCCACATGGCAGCTTTCCGACTGCTTGGGATTCTTTGACCTTTGCTACCCAAGCCTGCTCCCAGGACCTGGTTGGTGTGGCACCCCTGGGCTCCAGCCCTGCCCCTCCCAGGGGTACACTGTGCTGCTGGAGGTGAACCCAGGTCTGCAGGTCCGACTCTTCTTGAGGATGTGGGTAGATCTTTACAGTGTGGGCTAGGATGTTGACACGTGTGTTCTGCGGGCCTCCGGGGTATGGCGTGGTGATGAGGTGAGAAGAGAAAAGGGCCAGGCTCCAGGTCTGGCAGGAAACTCAGAGAATTCTGAGTTTGACCTTGGTCTTCCAAGTCACTGTGAAGTTAGACTTGTCAAGGTAGGAGGGCAAAACTGACTTTAGTTAGCAGTTTGTGTCTATGATCTGTAACTTTTCAATATTTAGATCTATGGTATATGGGCCTTCATTTTATTCTTGTTCTGGATCCCACGAATGTTAGAGTCAGCCTTGGCAACTCGATCTCACAAGGGGTTTGTAGAAAAAGTGTTTTGTTGTTTTTTTTTTTTTCAGAACCAGCGCTGGTCAACACAGAAAAACACACTTCTGCCTCTCAAAATCTGGGATGAAATGGAAACAAGTTAAGCTTGTGTTTTTTATCTTCAGCTCTGTCTATATCAATCTAATAGGTGATAGGTCATCTGCGTATGTTTCTTTGGGTATGTATGTTTCCTTCTATCTGTTATCCATCCATGTAGCCACCCACCACCCAGCCGTCCATCCACCTACATACATACCTGCCTATCCATCTGTCTAAAAACACCTTTCTCTTTTAGGACCTTCTTTTCCTAGGTGAGACTTTTCTGTTCCATACACACTTCTTTCCTGTGTAGTCACCTCATTGATTTCCTTTGGGCCATTCTTACAGATTGCATGTTAACATTGGACTGCCGGCCAAAGCCATTAGATGCACTGGTGAGTCTGTGTGATGACTGGGTTTCTGAACTCAGTATCTCTGCTGTTCCCAATTAGAAGAAAACTTCTGAGTTTGCCGCCAGTCCTCATGCTGGAAAAATGCTGCTTCCCCCGCCTTGCTCCTTGGCTGTGTCCGATGATCCACAGCCTCCGTGTCCCAGTCCAGGAGCAGACGCCCTCGGTGGCAGGAGAAGTGGCAGGATCCATACCCCTGTTTACATTTTGTTGACTCGAGAAGCTCTTCATCTGCATCGTTTTGGTGTGGGCAGTCCTGCCCCTGGGGAAAAGAGAGAAAGGGAATCACTCCCTGTCTGGACCAGAACCGGGACCTCAAACACACACCGTGTTGCGTTTGAGCACGGCCCTCTGGCTTTATCGTGCTCGCAGGGTGCTTATCACATTCCTGTGTTCTAATGCAATCCAAAGAGAGTGGCTGGCCATTAGTGAAATCAGTGACCGTTACGCCACGCTCGGGTTACCCAGCCCCTATCTCCCCTCTCCCTGAGCCAGCGATAGCGCCATTTTAGTAAATATGATACAGGAAAGCAATTTTTAAGTTATTTCCTGATATCTAAGAGCGTTTAATCATCCGCCAGTCCAAGATGATTTTGGCGTCATCGTCTCTCTCTGTGTGTGTACGTTTACGTGTGAGTGTGCACGTAGGTGGGTATTCATGTTTTCTTTACATACATGGCCTTTTTTTCCCAAAGTTGTCCCGCATGCCTCCTGGCCAGACTGGAATGGGCTTGTCTGTGCGAAACGCCAGTCCCTGTGGCAGTGGCCGCATCAAACAGTCAGCCTCGACGGAGCGTTCCAAGTTATCAGTGTAACTCTAAGAGACACGTTTATTTAATCCTGACTTGTAGGACGTAGGCCATCAAGACCCTCCTTCTCCTTCGCCAGCAGAGTAATTGCTACCACATTTAACTCTATGAATGTGGTGCCATTTCCCTGCAATTGTGGTTAACTAAGGAGAAACCCGGAGACACACAAACCCTGGTTTCTATGAGACATGTACGTATGTCATTGAAATATGAGAGCTCGCCTTTACAATGCGATCCTTTTCGTGAGCCAGAGTTGTCCGAGGCTCCTTGGAATGGTCCTTAAAAGACTTTGGCAGTGTAGCAATCTTTTGTTGCTTTCTGTCTTTCTCTCTCTGAGGGGTGGGGAGGGAGGCGAGTGGGTGGGCGTGGGTGGGTTATTTTTTTTTGTCAGGAATCTGGCATTCTGCAGGGGAAGCCGTTTCGGCCCCTTTTAGGCAGGGGCCTGAGAGTCTGACCACACTGGAAACCCTCACCATGTAAATGCTCCAGGCTGTGGCTGGGCTGCCAAGGGGAGCATCCCCAGAGTGCAGCGATGGCCGACGGTCACTGCGCTGACATTAAAGCATCAGTGCTCTCTCTCCGTCGTCACCTGAGGACGTCATCAGAGGGAATATGGAGCTGTCAGCAGCAGATGTAAAGGAATTATTTACCAGAGAGTCGGTGAATCACAGTGGGCCAGAAACACAATCATCCATAAAAAAACCACAACATTTTAAAGGTAGCTTCTAACTTTCAAGTAGCTTCAGCCTGGCCTTCCCTGCGGCAGCCACCTTGAAGTCCTGTTACCACTGGGGCATTGATGGGTCTCTTTCCACACGTGTTGCCCCTGCTGGCTACCGGTGGAGCAGCCATCTCCCCATTGCACTCACTGCTCATTTGAGTTTCCAAAAACACCGTAAAATTCAGGAAATAAACAGACACCAGGGAGGGCGCGTCTGTTCCAACATACACATGTGCATGATGTCCCAGCCGTGCGGCCATAGTTTTCTTGTGGGAATTTAGGAAGCCTGTGAATTATAACCGAGCCCTTGGCGCATGTCAGAATCTCCTGGGCAACATGTCAAAGTCCTGTAGTGCTCAGGTGAGGTGGGCAAGGTTTGTCCTCCTTTTCAAATGTATAGGATAGGCCACGGAAAGGGTCAGAAGCCGCCTGCTGGACAGTTAAGTGAGAGCAGAGGAGAAGGCAGAGCAGGTCGGAGGTCTGGCTCCAGGTTTGGGAAGTTCTCATCAATTCTTCCACGTGGCAAATATTGACTGAACGCCTTCTGCTTGTCAGCCCCTGGGCTGAGCAAAACAGGAAGACTCTTACTTGTATGAACTTCCCGTTCTAGCTGGGGTGACAAACTCCAAGTAAGCAACCACGCAAACATATGATTGTAAACCGTGATAGCTGCTATTAAAAATTTAGGACAGGATGCTCCAAGGAGCCAAGTTAGGGAACCTCATTTAGATTGTCAGGTATGGGGAGCGCTTAGGGCTTCCCCTCCCAGGAAGTGACATTTAGCTTGAGACTTGAAGTCATAGTTGGCTAGGGAAGAGAGGTTAGAACTTTCTAGGCTGAAGGAAGCACATGTGCAGAGGCCATGATATAGGGAAGAGCCTGCCCTGTTGAAGGTCTTGGCTGGATGGAGAGGGAGAGAGGTAGGGGCGGGCCGTGGGATGGGGTTTGGGGCGGAGCCGGGCCAGGCCAGGATGACAGGAGGTCAGCTGGAAATGATGAGCCTGTCTCGAGGAGAGAGCCCGTTTCCCACCTCCACAAGAAAAAGGAGGGGGCCTCCTTTTGGTTCCTATGACAGTTCTGATACAACTTTGGACAATAAATTATCCTTACGGCAACTTTACAAGAAATATCCCCCTCTCTACTGGACCCAAACAGGAATTCTAAACCTATTGCTGATATAAATCTCTTTGCAGAGTATGTGGGTGGGGGACTTCTTTCTGTCTTACTGTTTCAGGAATCCCCCCCCCCAAAAAAAAAGAAAAGAAAGAAAACCCCCCCAATCAAGACTCAAGTTGGAGTTATCTTCTGGAAAGATGCAACAGACCCACTTCAGTTTTGTTTTGACATTATTTTTCATGTCAATAAATCTCTTTCATGTACATACATTTCTGTACATATTCCTTTAGTTATTTTGAAACAGTGGATTTCAGATAAAAGTATCTCTTGTTCAAATCCTGAAACCAAATGCTATTCTCCAACTTTTCCGAGGAGGCCTTCATTGAGATCATTCTCGGAGACTCCAAGTGAGAAACCAGGAATAAAACCCAGCTCCATGAGTATCTCTCCCGCCAGTTGGGCCAGGTCTGCTGGCAGCTTGGCTGGATCACCCCAGAAGAAGAAACCTCTGAAAAATTAAGAGTGAAGTAGCAGCCTGGCGCTGAGTCTCCCAGTTGTCTTCTGGGTGATGAGATGAAAGAAAAATTTTCTGTGCCAAACAGTCTTCCAAAATGATTTTTAAAAATACACCCACTTGGCTGTGAGGAACTTCCTGTGTGTGCGTTGGACAAGCATGCAGTGCGTGTCTGCTGTGTGCCGCATGCTGGATCAGGTTCTGTTAAAGACTCACACTCCCCAAGGGAAGACCCCACCCTGTCTTCGAAGAGCTTACGATCTAGTGAGGACACACACATCTAAGTTTCTTCAGCCAAAAGTAGGGTTAGGGAAGCATCTTGCTGATAGTTCTGACAGAAAAGGCAACTAGAGTTCAAAGAACTTAGAGGTACCTTGGTCAGGGGGCATCTGGAAATTGGGGTTGGGGAAGGGGAGGGGCCAGCTTGGAATGTCAGGTGAGCACTCACAGGGAGACATGGAGGGGAGGGGCCATGTTTGGAAGAGGGGAGCGTGGCAGCCACAGGAAAGGGTGATGCTTGGGGAAACCATGCTCTTATTTTACAAGGATGATCTGAACCCCTATTTCATTTAGAGGATGGCTTCTCGAGAATGGGGGACGGCTGTAGATGTAATGAATAAACGGCCGGTAGGGGAAACTTGCAGGTCACCCGCTGAACTCTGGGTGGAGGAGAAAGAAATCGGAACCTCAGGGGCCACGTCTTTGTGGGTTCCACCCACATCTACTGACTTTTTTCCTAATCCTAGAAGTCCCGCACGTGCAGTAGAGGAATAGGGAAAATGTAGAAAATTATGAAGAATGAGAATAGCCCATAATCCTACTGTTTGGAGGTGACTTTTGTTAGCATAACAGAGGATATTCATTTATACATGCGTATGTGTATTTATTTGCAAAAATGTGTTTATAGTACTAAAGTTGCTTGCCATTTTTTTTGTTTAATTATAGAGTGGGGCAAAGGCAAGCTTACAGTTGTGAGTGTTCAAAACAGTTTATTCTTGTGTTATTATTTTTTAATTATTGTATTACTTTGCATATGAACCAACTGTGAACCTACTTTTGCCACACCCTCTGTGTATCATGAGAATTGATTTGTCACCTGAAATGGTCTCTGAGAATTTTATTTTAATAGCTGCCTGTTATTCTGGTGAAGAGATGGGCTGGAATTTCCAGTTCACTCCCACTTCGTGAGGCATTTCTGTCACTTTCAGATTTTTGCTAATATGAATGACCACGTGGTAAATGCTCTCTAACACAGCTTCTTCTTGTCTCTCGTTATTTTCTTGGTATAAATCCCTGGATGTGTGCTCACTGGGTCAAGCGGTATAAACATGCTCTAGGCTTTTCGTGCACAGTGTCAAATTGTTAGGGCCCGCAGGTGACCCTGTCGCTCTCAAATGGGAGTAAACTTCTCCTTATTTAGTGGACTCGCTGCTGCCACAGGGACGTTTCTCCCAATTTTCCAACTCATGAATGTATTCCAGTGTCTAAAACAGTGGATACCAGCCCTGGCTGGTATAGCTCAGTGGATTGAGCGCGGGCTGCGAACCAGGCATCGCAGGTTCGATTCCCAGTCAGGGCACATGCCTAGGTTGCAGGCCATGTCCCCCAGCAACCACACATTGATGTTTCTCTCTCTCTCTCTCTCCCCGCCCCCTTCCCTCTCTAAAAATGAATAAATAAAATCTTAAGAAAACAAAACAAAACAGTGGATACCTTTGCTCTGTTAACGGAAGAGAGCTAACGGAAGATCACGGAAGAGAGCTACCTGGCATGGTAGCTAAACAAAAAGTGGTACAGCCACACCGTGGAATATTACTCAGCCTTGGAAAAGGTGTGGAGCTGCTACAGCTACACATGCTACACCATGGATGAACTTAGCAATGTTTTGGTAAGTAAAAATAGCCAGAAACAAAGGGTCACATATGGTATGATTCCATGTGTATGAGACACTCAGAATAGGCTATCTATAGAGACAGAGCAGATGAGTGGATGCCAAAGGCTACGGGGAGCTGGGGTGGGGGAAGGAATGAGGAGATGCTCTTAATTGTTGCAGAGTTTCCTTTAGGGGCAATGGAAACATTTTGGAATGAGCTGGAGGAGTCCGTGTCACAATGCTGTGGATGCACTAAATGCCTCTGAATTATATACTTTAAATTAGCTCAGGTGGTAAATTTTATGTTGTGTGAATTTGACGTCAGTGGACAAAAGAACCCACCTGGTGCATATAATTGCTCAGAGAACCAGAGAAGGGGACCTTGGGGTCCTTTTCGTCTGGTTCAACACATCCAGGCCAGGCCATCGGAGAAGGAAAGCCCATTCCTGCTGGGAACAGAATACCCAGATCAAAGCTTTGATCTCATAAATGACAATTACTTCTCCAGTAACTATCTAGGTAAACTTAGATATGGCACATTCCTAATAGCATCTCATTTTTTTGAAAGGGATTTTTTAATAGGACAAGATTTAGTTTTCTCCAAAAAAAATTAAAGACAGCTGGAAGTGTCAATATTTCAATATGATGGCAGGTTGCTGTTTAAGGTGGAGATTGCCCCAGAGCCTGAATTACGGACTTACTTGTAAAAGTTCATCTTTCTAAAACCTCTCCCCAGTTCTTCAGTTACTCGTTTGGTGAGGCATGAGTTAGTGACTATAAAGCTGGCCAGAGAGAGTCTCTGGGAATTGAAACCCGAATGTAAATTAATAATTAGTTCACCTGGCCTCAATTTTCAAAAGCAAATATGTTCGCATATCCCTCTAAAAGTTGCCAAATAGCTAGTTCATTGGAAATCTCCTAATTATAGGGAAATGGCATTGAGTCTCATTTTCTGTCTCTGGGATTTAAGATTTCTTAGGACAGTTTTGGTTTTGGTTATATATTAGAATGTGTTTCTCGATGTTTCAAGTTATTGATATAAAATAAAAACAGCCATTTTGCCTGAAACGAG
Organism: Tonatia bakeri; assembly: GCA_004024845.1. Taxonomy (NCBI): domain Eukaryota; kingdom Metazoa; phylum Chordata; class Mammalia; order Chiroptera; family Phyllostomidae; genus Tonatia; species Tonatia bakeri. The sequence continues at coordinate 22,953 of PVIA01003119.1, forward strand.
TGAAGGAGGAAAGAAAGATACTTTTAGAAAATTCCATTAGAAAGGAGCGATGGTGGAAATGAAGTTCCATTAGGCTTATTGACAAAGCCTAGGGGACTTTGGAGAGGTGTTTTAATAGAAAAGCTTAGCTCAAGAGACTTACAGTGAAATGCCAAAGATGGAAAAAAATTAACTTCCTCGTCTGCATAGTTACGAGATTTGTGACAGAGGAAAACCCGAGTCCAAGATGAGCCCTCCCACATAATGACTCATTCATTTGTTCATTCATTGGTTCATTCATTCATTCAGTCAGCATTTCCTGTGCCGTGTCTGCCTCCTTGCACAATGCTAAGCTCTGTTGGTACAAAGACGGTGTGACATCAAGGTTCTTATTGATAATTTAAGGCACATAGATTGGTACCATTGATACGAAGCAGATAGGAATACGCGTGCAATTAGCACAACGGATTCTACACAAAGGGAAAATATGGCCACTTGCTGGGGAGATTTGAGAAGATTTCATAGAGAAAAATGACTGTGAGTTAGCTATTAAAAGGTAGATGGCCTCTCAAGAGGCAAAGATAAAAGAGGGCATTTTATGTGGGCCAGATAACAAAGTATCGGGGTGAGCTGGTGGAGAGATTCTGGTCTGCCCGAGGCCGAATGGCTGCTGTCGTTTGGCTGAAGTGCATTTCCTGAAAGAGTAGGGGACGAGACCAGACAGGTGTGAGAACAGAAGACAGGTGGAACAGTAAGGACGGTGGAGGGCCATGAGGCAGAGACAAAACCTGGGTGTCGCTGTGGAAGGGCTCCGTCCGAGGGGCATCCTGTGTCGTCCCGCTGCGGGTCTGCTGAGGACGCTGACTGTTGCCTGGGTCCAGCCACGCCGCCTTACGCATGTCTCCTTCCCCTCTAACAGAAGTCCTTACATGGAGGCAGAAATAGGCCATGTTCTAAGTGCACTTAGAAAGCTTGGACTTAAAAGGCACTTCTTTTATTTAAAAATAAAACAAAGCACTTGTCGTTTTATTTGGGGCTGTGATTCTATGGTGAGTTGCAAGACGTAAACTATTCCCTGGCAGTGAATCCCCCTCTATCATCTAATGATTTAAAGCCAAGCCGGAGAGAAAGCTAGGTTGACACCCAGGCAATTCTATCTCAAAAACCTTTCTGGGGGAGATGTGTACGTTACTCAAACAGGACACTGTGGTGAAGATGGGCATTGGACCTGGAGAGGGTCCTGGGGGAGAGGGCGGGGGCATGCCAAGGATTTGCTGAAGGCCACAGCAAGCCCGGGCAGGTGCTGGGTCTCGTCAGAGTAGCAGCAGGAAGACCAGCGAAGCAGGTGGCCATTGAGACTGGGCACTGTCCTTTGTTTCCAGGAAGGCTCTTGTAGGGACCGGGAGTCTTTAAAAAGGGCAGCAGTGTACATAGTGCCAGCAATTGCCAATGAGCAGCTCCTGAAGATCCAGATTTAAGGTTTAGTTTGCCTGGTTCCAAATGAGATTACTGGTAGGTCCTTTTAATACTTCCTTCAGCAATTCTCACTTGCCCTCCATCCCTCCCTCCATCCCTCCATCTCTGAACACTGTGTGTGATAATGCTCACCCCCAAGGGAAGGTATCATTCTATGTTTGCTTTTCTATTGTCCTTACCCCTCTGCCACACATCCCTCTAACTTCCAGGGGAAGAAACACATCGTCAAAGTACACACCTTCTCTGTCTTGTTCCGCACTGTGTCCCCAGTACCCAGGAAACTGTCTGGTACATAGTTCTAAATAAGTATTGACCAGATGAATTCATGAACTCATTATCATCATTTAATTTATTCCTCAGGCATTATGGGCTATTATGTTCTAGGTTTCCTGCTGGATTCTGGGCATAGAAAAATGAATAAAAGGTATGTTTTCTGCACCCAAGAAAATAACTAATATTGGGAAACAAGTAAAAAACACAGTAAAACATATATTTGATAATCATGCTATAGTTAGGAGCGAAGAGGAAACTGCATGTATAAAATACCCAGGATACAGTTAACTGTATTTGTTGCCTTCACGTATTTTTCTTATATCACCTGTTCTGTCCATTCTATTGATGAAGAAACCGAGTCTCGGAGAGATACAGTAACCTACTTAGTGCTAATCAAATTGGCCTTAGGAGTACAGCGAGGGTGTAGTTCATTCTGTTGGGAGAAGGGATGTAGAGCTGGTCCAGAATGACCCTCAGAGGGGTGACAACTGCCTTGAGACTCAAGGAAAGGAGCAGGTTGGCACTGGTGAGGGAGAGGAGATGGAGGAGGAGGAGGAGAGACTTTCCGTGGCTTCTGTCTAGCAGACACGGAAGGGCCGCACCAGCCTCAAACAGGAAAGTCGGTAACCCTTGTAGATCATCCTCAGATATGGCCCATGAACTAGAGCACCTGGAAATGAGACAGGATGTCGGTTCTCCCCACACCTCCCATTCGATCCCCACAGGGCTGTCCCCTAGGAAACCCCCCAATGACTGGCTTGCTGTTCAGCTTCTTTTTAAGGACAAGAGTGATCACAGGAAAGAGAAGACCCATTTGTCTTCCCAGAAGTGGATTACGGCCTTAAATTTAGCAGGCTGAGTCAACATTCTCCAGTGCTGATGCCTGCCATCCACAGCGCTGTTTTCCTTAAAGAACTGGCTGTCTTGCAGAATAGAAGGGTGCACAAGGCTTTCTTAAATCATTCGTTTCTAGTTGCTCCATTCTGCCTGGGACTTGCAGCCTTTGGTTGGTATTTTGGCATAAAATATACATCCAAACAGTCTTTTTCCTCCCCCACCATCTCCAAATTATATGGGTCATTGCCTTGCCCTCAACTCCAATTTGACAATCCCACTCTGGTGTGAGAAGAAACGAACAGTATCAGGTTACTCTGCCCTAAACAGTTAATTCATCTCACATGGTTGAGTGGCTCATTCCCAGGAAGTGCCTGCCAGGCCCTGAAAAGGGTCAGCCCCCACTGTCACAGGGGCGAGTGCTCTGGGTGGCAGCAGATGCCCCTCCTTCCTTCCCCATCCCCTCCAGAGAATGCCACGTGTTCAGATGATTAAAAATTAAATAAGTGTTGGCTTCGCGTGTTCATCTTCCGTAATCCAAATACCTGCTGCACTAGGCTATTATTAATTAATTAAAGATGTGGAACTAATATTAAGAATCTGGACAGGCTTGAAGAAGTCGTGCATTAGCTGGATGATTCCCTCAAATTGAAAAGAGATGAATCAGTGTAGAATTCTTGTACAAAATGGTTGTCCCTGGCAGACTGGAAACCACAGTCTGAAAACCAAAGCCCTCTCCGTGGCCGGCTCTCCTGGTTCCAGCCCCGTGTGGAGGTCGCTCCCCCGTCTGGGCTCCTGGCAGCGGCTCAGCTGTTACAGTTGTTTTGCTGAGGTGTCCATGGGTATTAGGCCCTCCTGCTTTTGATCATTCTGACTTGCTCTCTCCTTCTGAATCTTGCTTCTGTAACCAATTTGCAGGACCCCGTATTCAGTTTCGGCAGCCCCGTGGAAGCCGACTCGGACAGTGCGGCCCGACACTCGAGTCCCTTCGGGTGTTGCTCTCCCATAACCGTCTACTTTGCTTCTGTGTCATCGGCTGGCCTCCTGGGTCGCTCGTGGGCTCGCTGATGGCAGGCAGTGAGGGCCAGATAAGAGGCGTCCTTCACAGGCTCATGTCCATCCACGTTGCAGGAAACCCCTCTGCGTCACCTGAGTTGCTCTTCTGGGGTCTGTCCCAAACAAAGGGCGATGGGCTGACAAGTGTCAGGGGAGTCAGCCTGCCTTGGGTCAGCCCTGCAATGAGCTCTGCCTTTGCCCCCAGTTTTTTAGGGATTTGAACAAAGCGAATTCACTTTCTTTTAGAATCAGCAGGAATTTTCTTACCTGACCAATCGTGTATGCGTGTGCATGTGTATATGTGTGTATATACACATGCACGTGTGTTTATATATGTACACACACACACACACATGACTTCTTTACCAAGAGAGAAATATTGAGACTCAGTAATACATTTACTCCGGGTTAACAGTGGAAGCTTAGAGTGCTTTCAGGATCTATTTACGATTCCTAACTTTAAAATTTGTAACAACTCAGCCCAGGTGCCAGTATCTGTCTCAAACCCAAGGTTAACCTTCAAAAAGCCCCTTCCAATAAGCCCCCTAACTGTGTCCTCTTTTTGTGCTTTGCACCCCCCAGAAAGGTTTTATGGCTTTGCAATGGTTTGTCTCCCTCCCACTCCGAGGGCTGGGTCCCCACCCATTCCAATTCCAATTCCTTATCTCTCTCACAAACCTCTGAATGGCAGTGGAGACAGCGTGGAGTCCGCCTCCGCCTCCATGGTCTGCCTCCACTGTCAGGGTCTGCAGCTCTGGGTGGGAGGGGCGGCACAGAGGAGCAACGTCCTGTGTCCCCTCCCTCTTCCTTCAAGCTGCTGTCCTGGAGGAGAGCATAAAGGGATAATAAAGACACCATGGATGTTTAGCCCATTTGACTAAACAAGTCCAAGGGGATGCAGACTTTATTTCGAAGGCTGCCACCAGGGCGGGGCTTTGGGACAGGCTGGCTTTTTTCTGTCTGATGTTCACTCCTGGAAAGAGGGCGTTGAGCTGCTTAGACCTTTGTCCCAGGGAACCTAAATACCCCTCCCACAGCATTATGTGGAGCGGCTGCTGGAGCCTTTCAAAGACAGAGAGGCGTGCAAGTGGAGGTGGGGTCTGGCACTTCAGAGGGGACAGGGAGGGGACCAGCACCAGGAACAATGGGGGCTGGGGGCTTTGTAACCCAGGACCCTGTGCCCCTCTCAGCTCTCCTCCTCTGACATCCCCAAACTGGTCCAGACAATGGAATTATGGGAATCCCAAAATCTGCACTGTTTTGCTGGGCCTTTTGCATTTCTGCTTGAAGTCTTGTCTCCAGATGGGAGAAAGTTGTTGAAGGGAGGGGGTCTGCAGGTAGGGAACCTACCTTGGCTGCACAAAATGGGGCAATGGCTTTGTCAGGGAGCTGTGGTCACGATCCCGAGTCTCTTGATTTTCTTTTAACGACTGGCAAGACCGTGGCCCAGACCCATCGCCACAGCAGGCTATGAGAGACATCACTTTGAAGCCGACTTATGTCTGCAGATCAAAAATACTTTCAGTCATCACTCGACATTGGCAAAGTTAACGGACTGCTCCGCAGCCCCCACATCATTCTCACTAAAGAGCTGACTCGTCAGCTTCTCCCGACCAAAGCATTCGGGAGGATGGAGGGGCCCTCTTGCATTACCAGTATTTTGATTCTTGATGAGTTCAACTTTTCTCTCTTCACGTCCATTTCTAATTTGAGAAATGTGGAGAACTGGAGTTTCCGATTAATTTCATTCGTGTGTTATACTGGTTGGTGATGGAAGAGCCGCAGAGGTTTAACTGGATTTGGAGACATAGACCCCCCGACTTTAAAGGCCTCTGCCTGCATGAAAGTCCCCAACCACAGTGGAAATCGGGATGAAACATACAGCCCTGCTTCTGATGTCTTTCCATGGCTTTCTGGTTTGGACTGAACAGGAAACCCAGAGCAAACAGTCTTTCTGAGGACATTAACTTCCAACTTTTTCCAAGTTAGAGAAATGCCAACATTTTCCAGCCTCAAAAGAATATTTTGATTTAGATCTGCTCAAATTTTGCTGAAGGACTATGAATTTCTAGTCTCTGGGGGTTCTGCTACTCCCCGTGCACATAGAAGTGTATTCCTGAGGTCTTCGTGGGGGTCGCACTGATTGCAGGTCACCTGTGGCAACATGTCTGCTCCCAGGTAACACAGATTTTCTGCTTCTGGGCAGCACGTGCCAGCCGCTGCATGCTCTGAAAGAAAGTGTTGTTTGTCCTCCACCCCACCACTGACAGCCTGAACCAGGTGGGGTGTAGAAGGTAAATCATGTAGAAAAATAAACCAGATGATACAGCCAGTACAACCGGACCATCCTCCATTACTGATTTTTTTTAAATAACCTGTTATTCTTGATTTCTTCCTATGCTAATTCTCTAGCTCTCTTGTTACAATTTGATTTATAATTCCAGTGGCATTTTCTGAAAGAAGGTGGTTGTGTTTTGGAGGCAAATTGGAAAACGAACCCAGCTGGGTCTTCGGTCGAATATGGCGCTTGCCAATGTTGAGGCGTAGTCACTAAAACAAAACAAACCAAAACCCCAAAACCCAACCCCACAAAAACTAGGAAGGTGCTGGATTGAGGGGGAAAAGAAAGTCCGCTCTGGGCTGGCCAGAGTCTGTCTGGCTTAGCAGGTACTGAGCCTGGCCTCATGGGAGTGGGTGGTGGGGAGTGCTTGCAGCCTCCTGCTGGGGTTTGTTTGACCTGAAGAAGCATGACTTAAATATTGAATGCTTTCTGATCGATATTTATAGTGTAGAAGTCCATGCTCCTCCCTGTCTCCTTATACCTAGTCCTCATTGCTCAGTGATATCACTTGCCTGACTTTTTTTTTTAAGATTTTATTTATTTTTAGAGAGAGGGGAAGGAAGGGAGAAAGAGAAGGAGAGAAACATCAATGTGTAGTTGCCTCTCGAGTGCTCCCTACTGGGGATCCTGCAACCCAGGTATGTGCCCTGACTGGGAATTGAACTGGCAACCCTTTGGTTCACAGGCTGATGTTCAATCCACTGAGCCACATAAGCCAGAGCCACTTGCCTGACTTCTGAAGGCATTTGAGATTCTTCCAGGCACAGTTCAGGCATTGGGGATAAATGCTTATGAACAGGAGAGAGAAGGCCCTTGAGGAAGGAGCTTTTGTTCTAGGACGGGAGATGGAAATGAAACAACCCAACGGATAATTACCAAGATCATCTCTGACAGTGATGCGCACTCTGAAGAAAAGAGCAGAGGGTACATGATAGAGGATGATGGAGGAGGGGCTTTACATAGGGTGGTGAGGAACGTCACATGAGGGTGACATGGAGTTGAGTCCTGTGACACTCTGAAGGAGTGGCATTCCTGGCACAGAGAATGACAAGTGCACAGGCAGGTGGCTGCGATGACACTGCAGAGGTCTAGCATGGCTGGGGCGGGAGGAGTGAAGGGTGACTGAGGGGGACAGTGCAGCAGTGGTATTCCCAGGCTGGGTCAGGCTGCAGGTGCCACTGGAGGGGCTGGAGTTGGGGCCAGATGTGGCACCTGATGTTGGACTAGGTGCCTGTTGATACCAAATCTGACTCTGAAAATTCTGGCTGGTGCCGCATGAGCCGCATGGAGACTGGCTGTCCACCTCTCCATAAAATGCAAGCTCAGCTCTTCTAGAGTGTCTGGGAGAGGTGCGCAGAGGTCCTGGAGCTGCGGGCTAGCGCTCCAGCCTTGGTTGGCAAGCAGAGAAAAGAGGCTGTGGTGAGGTTAAGTGAATTGACCGCAGTGACTCACCCAGGCAGTGGGCAGCACCTGAATAAAGCCCCACTGTGTTGCCTCCTTTCGTGGTGAGCGTGGCACCACGTCTTCTCCCCTGTATCGCCTGATCATTATTCACTGACGCGGGGGCGATATGAAAGGGAGCATTGTTTCCGAATCAATGAGGGGCTGAGTCCGAGGAGCTCCGTGAGTGTCTGAACTTCAAGTGCCTCCTTATCACCAGCGCGTAGTAGGGGATAGGTCCAAATAAAACACATTATCAGGCTCTGTTGACGCTCCGGGCCCAGCAGCTGTATTAATGGGGCTCTTTATGTCCCTTCCCTTTGTGAACCAGGTTTTCTCACTTTCAGTTCTCTGGGAACTTCTAAATAAAGCTCTTGCTGAAAAATGACAAGAGTGTTTGAGTTGGATGGCTGCACAGAAACCATTTGCTCGGTGGAGTTCATGTTTGCAAAATGGGGAAAATATGTCAGAAATGACCACCCCACTCTGAGAAGGCAGGAAGGGGTTTAAGTATTTACCTTGCGGCATTCCATATCATGTTTAAATTTATAATGCTAGACCAATATATTAAGCACTCACTTCAAAAGGAGGTTTTCTCTGAATCTATGTGTCTGCGATTAGAAACGTAAAACACATTTTTGCTATGTTTTTGTACTTAGAATTCTATGATTATCCATTAGATTTTGCCTGTGTATGGGTATGGCACTATAGTGATTTTGAAAAGCTCTAGATTATGCGAATTATGCCGTTTTTGAAAACGTTTAGTACAATTCTCACTTGTTACCTACTTTCTGTTATTGGGCAGGTTACTGTTGTTACTGCCCGGTGAACGCTTTCAGGGTGAACGGGGGTTCAAATCACATGAACCCTATTCAGTTAAAAATGAAGTGTTTAGAAATGCTTTTTGTGTGTGTACCATTTAGTAGACCCGTAGGCCTGATCTTCCCTTTAAGTGTGTTTCGCTTGGTTTAGATGCTGTTTAAATATTTTCTGAGTCAACATAAAAAAAGACTTTTAAAATAAAAATCTGGATTTGTAGTTTCTCTTGAAACATCAAAAGAGCTGGCAGCTGCAAGTCCACCCAGAGCTTGTGCTCACCCCAAATCCACAGTCCCCACCACTCCCTATTGTCTCCCTGCCCCCAAGGCTGACTGCCTGTTTACACTCTGTCACAACACTGTTGTGTCTTTAGAGCAGAGAAACACTTCTCCGTACCCGTGTCCCTACCAGTGTCTGGAAGCCAGGTCTATCTGCAACGGGCTCCTAGATGCATTTACATTTGTTACCTGCACGCTTGGGGCGCCTCCACTTGCAGTGACCTTTCCTGCCTTTTCTTTGAGTGCCCAGCTGAAACGTTGTCACCCCCACCTTTCAGGACTCCCGTGTCAGGCTGGGGGGCCTGCTCTGGGTGCCGGTGCTTCCCCTACCACAGCACCTGCCCTGCCTTCCACAATTACCTATTTAACCACCTGCCTTTGACACTGAGTGTTATACATTCAGGGGCTGTCGTTTCATTGTCATAGCCCGATTCTGGACATAGTAGGTGTGCAACAGTTTTTTTAAAATACAGCGAGTCATGTCACTGTAACTGATTGAAATGTTGTGCCTTTTTATTTGAATTTGGGACCAAGGTTTTCAACGAGTTTGTTATAGTTTCAGCAAAGAAAGGTGGCTTCTAGAAGAGGGTTTTTCTTCTTTTAACTCTGGAAGAGAAATTGGCTTGAATCATGGACATAGGAATAATGCCATTCACGTGATAAGTATTCATGGAGCACCTACTATGTGCTGGTGCTGTTCTCAATGCTGCAGATGCACTGGTCTCACACAAAGCTCTAGAAGGGCCAGGGGAGGTCCAGACAGTCAGCACGTAGGACCAAGGAGAGCGCGGGTTGTGGCAGATACTGTGAAGAGGTCCTGGCAGGTGGGTGGGCGGCTGCGGGTGCAGGCGGCGATGGGCCCCTGCAGCCAACGTCGCGGGGGGAATACCTCTTCCTTGACCTATTTGAACAGAGATTTGAATGGTAAGAAAACACCACCCCTCCAGCCACTATGGAAAACAGTATGTAGGATCCTAAAAAAAAAAAATTAGAACTGTCACATGATGCTGCAACTCTGCTTCTGGGAATATATCCAGAAAAACAAAAAACACAAACATTCAAAAAGCTATCTGCACACTCCTATGCACAGCAGCGTTATTTAAAATTGCCAAGATAAGGAAGCAACTGGAGTATCCATTGGTGGATGAATGGACGAAAACTTTCAGCACACAAACACACACACACACACACACACACACACACAGCGCAATATTATTCACCCACAGAAAGAAGAAATCCTACTGTTTGCAACTACCTGGAGGGAACTCAAAGGCATTACACTAAGTGAAATAAGTCAGACAAAGATAAATACTGTATGTTCTCACATGTGGAATCTTAAAGAAATAGTTCTAGAAAAGAGATCAGACTTGTGTTTGCCAGAGACGGAGGACGGGGGAGGGGAGGTAGAGGAAGCTGGTCAAAAGGCACCAACTTCAGTTTTAAGATAAACTAGCCCAGGGGTGTGACGTGCAGCAGGGCGGCCACCACTGACACTGCTGTCGGTGCATGGCAGAGCTGCTGAGAGAGCAAATCTAGCAGTTTGCATTACCAGGGGAAAATTGGTTTCTTTTTGTCTCTGCTTTCTTTTTATTGTATGTGTATGAGAAGATGGATGTTAGCCGAGCCTGTTGTGGCAATCATTTCCCAATATGTATAACTCAAACAATTATGCTGTATGCATTAAGGTTACACAGTGACAGCCCTGGCTCGTGTGGCTCAGTGAATTGAGTGCCAGCCTGCGAACCGAAGGGCCACCAGTTCGATTCCCAGTCAGGGCACATGCCTGGGTTGTGGACCAGGTCCCCAGTATTGCGCGTGTGAGAAGTGCAACCACACATTGATGTCTCTCTCCCTCTCTTTCTCCCTCCCTTCCCCCCTCTAAGACTAAATAAATAAATAAATAAATAAATAAAATCTTTAAAAGAAAAAAGATTACACAGTGATATATGTTAATTATTTCTCAGTAAAATTGAGGGAAAAATAGGAAAAATAGAGAAACTTTGAAAAATGAAAATAAAGAGGCTATCAAAATAAAGGAAAACATCACCCTTGGGAAGATCTAGGGGAGGTGCACTCCAGTTATAGCAAAAAACAAGTGCAAAGGCCCTGAGGTGAGCACAAGCTGTGTGTGGTTCAGGGACAAAGACTACAAGGCCGATGCAGCTGGAACTGGAGCGAAGAGCGTGGGCTGAGATGACGTGGGAAAAGCAGGCAGGGGCTGCAGTAGGCAGGGTGCTATGAGTCACCTGGGAGTATGGATTTTTATTGCAAGGAGTGCTGTGCCTTTTATAGACGGGCAGACTCCAGATTTCCCTCGGCAGAGCGGTGTCCCGGAGAAACTGTGGACTTGAGAATTGATCAGACCTTGGATTGGATCTCCCCTCTACCTCCTACGGAGCAGGACCTTAAGCAAGTCTCTCATTTCTCTGAGCTCAGGTGTTAGCCTAAAATAGGATTAGTGCTTTCTGTGTGAGTTATTCATTCTTGTGTTCATCGTGCCACAGATACTTACTGCGTTTTCGCTGTGCATCGGGCCCCGGAGACGGATCCATAAATAGAATAGATGAGTGTCTCCTGCCTTCACGGAGCTCCTGGTCTGCTTGGCGGTGGCATTCAATCAGGAACAAGCAAGGTAAATGAGTTCAGGTCATGGTCAGTGCTGTTGGGAAAAGACACAGAGCGACAGGCAGTGGAGATAGGGAGGCAGCTACCTGACTCAGTCAGTTGTCCCCGTTTTACTTCTGAGGACCCTCAGCATCAGAGAAGTCACATGACTTGCTCAACGTCACACTGCACACAAGAGGCAGAACCAGAACTCAAAGCCGGTCTTTCTGGTTCCATAGTCTGAGACACTACACAGTTTTCAGTTTTACTCCCCCAAAAGTTGGATATGTGTTTACTTTGTTTGGACAGTTTGTATCTGAGAACTGAGAATTAGTGCCTGGAGCATCAGAGGAACCGCTCACTGCTGGGCCGCGCTGGGCCATGTCGAATGATGCAGCTGCTAAAATGGCCTGGGCCTGCGGGCGCAGCCTGGAGTCCGGGTGGGTCTCTCCACAGTCTCCACCGTGTGGCCTAACCTTCATGGTTTCCAGGGCACTCTCGTGCCCATGCTGACTGCTGCGTTGATATTATCCCAACCCTTTGAAAAACTGTCACTCCTCCTGACTGAGAGGGAGACACTGCGACTCTGGAGAGTAGTTAAGTGACTTTCCTGAGCTGCACGGTACCAAGTGCCTGGGACAGGACTGGAACTCGGTCCTCACAGTCTAAATCCTAGACTTGTTCTACCTCCTGCCTCCCTCTCAGGGCCCTCCCCACCTCCAGGTGCCCCTGCCCTCTCCAACCTGTGCCCCCAGGGGGTACTTTAGAGTGGCACACCCTCAATAAATACATTTGGATTGTAGGCGTTTGCTAATTGTACGGTAGCAGCTAATCAAAGCAATTGACTCCACTTGAATTTGAATCAATGACTTACCTTTAGTAGTGGTATTTGGACACTTCAGGCCTTTTTTTTTTAAGGTTTGTTTTATTCTCATTTAAGAGAGAGGGGAAGGAAGAGAGAGAGAAGCATCGATGTGAGAGACAGTCATCAATCGGTGTCTCCCCCATGTGCCCTGACTGGGGATCAAACCTGTGATCTTTTGGATATGGGATGATGCTCCAACCAACTGTGCCATACCAGCCAGGGCTTCAAGCTTCTTCCAGCAAGTGAGGAGGACTCTTTTTGTTGAGAGAGCCTTTCTCTATGTAGCAAGTACTGCTTTCACCTAAACATGAGGTAGGTCCTGGTCTGAAGGAACTTATTCAGACCTCTTGCTCTTGAAAAATTTCTTGTGAGTTTTTCTTAAAGCTTGAAACAAATGAAGAGGATTCTTCAGTGTGCAGTGGGGATTTGAGGAGGGCGTGGAGGTGGCGGTCCCTGTGGAAAATGTTCCTGCCCCCCTCCCACCCCCAAGGTGTCTGGATACCAGCTCTCTGATTTTCTCCTTCTCCTCTGGCAGATGCTCCTGGCTTCTTAGCTGCTCCCTGTCCAAGAGCTGCTAAGTTTTGCAAAGCTGTGCCAGACCCTTTTATCTCCCCACTGTTGGCTGTCTCCGGGCGCACCTCATTCATACCCGAGGCTACCAGTACCACCTCGGAATAGGTGAGCTACAACCTTCCTTCTTCCTGTCAGACTCTGCCTCCACCAGAATATCTGATATCTACTTGATATCTTCCCTTGGCTCTCTTGAAGGAAACTCAGACTCAGCTTGTCCAAACAGAGTTTCATGCCTCAAACCTGTTGTTTACCTGCTGTTTTCCATCTCACTGAATATCACCACTATCTATTTCACTACACAAGCCAGGAGCTGGGGAGATAGCTCTTAACTCCACTGCGTGTGTAGTTCACTGTTTTAGCTCCTACGCTGCGATGATAGGGGCGTCTTCTCTCCACATCTACCACCCTACTCTAGGCCAACCTACTCCAGACACTGTCTTCCCTCTGCTCCCCATTCACCATGTAACAACAGGCGGGTCCTTACAGAAGGCAGATCTGATTGTGTGAGTCCATGGCTTAACACTCTCCTGTTTCCTATTTGGAATAAAGATGGAATTCCTTGATGTGACCTCAAGGGCCTGCCGAGTGCGGACTCTTCTGTCCTGCGGCCCCATGCTAATCCGCCTGTGTCCATGCTCTCTCCACCCCAGCCATGCCGGTCCCCACGCCACAGGCGTTTCTCACACCCTTCCCCCCACCTGGAACCCTCGTTCAGTCCTGGTTTGCTTGGCTGAGTCACAAACACTTGGGCTTCCCAATTTCTCATCGCTCCTCAGGCCTACCTCTCTCGGGCTGAGTCTCTTTTTTGTCCACTCTATGATGCTGTGCTTCTACTTCAAAGCCCTTTTAATACTTTGCAATTTAAAACTTGTATTCACGTGAGTATTAATCTCTCCTCCACAGGCCTATGACTTTGGGAGTCCAAGGACCTTGCCTGCTTTACCCGCACTACCTGTACAGTGGCTGTCATTGCGGATTTAGCAGAGGCCTCCTTGCCAGGAGCAGTCAGTAGAGATTCCCACGAGGCTGCAGGGTACAATAGCATTGGTCTCAGGGAGCTGGGTTGGAGTGATTGACCTGACTTGCTATCACTACCAACTGTGTCTTCACCACCAGCTCTACTACCACCACCATCGTCACCTCCACCACTACCACCACCTCCACCACGACCGCCACCATCACCGTCACCTCCACCACCATCATCTCCACCATCATCACCTCCACCAGCACCACTATCACCTTCACCACCATCATCACCACCTCCACCACCATCACCATCATCACCGTCATCACTACCACCTCCATCTCCATCATCTCCACCATCATCACCATCACAAGTAATCTGAGCTCTGGTGTCACAGGAAGGCCATTTGGCATTTTCCCAGTATGGGGCACAGCCAGTTGCTCATTAGTTTCCTGAGAATGCTCAGAGTTATGATGAAGTTGCCTCAGATATTGATATCGTCAGTTGCTCTCTTTAAAAAATCACTTTGGACCTCACAGAGCTTAGGCCTTCAGTTTGGAGAACATATAAATCCTTCTAGAAGTGATCACTGGGATCTCATTTGCTCATTTAACAGATATCACTGAGGGTGCAACGTGTGCAAGGCACTGTAACGTATGGAGGCTGGGGTTACAGTGCCCTCGTGGAGCTTCTAGTGGAAGGGGAGAGGAACAAACAAACAAGTCGGAAATACATCAGGAATGTAAGTGCGCTAATGAAGACACAGTGATGTGGTAGACCCCGAGGGGCTGTGCTAAAGTGAATAGTGCGTTCACTTTTTTACAGCATAAAAAGCGGCATTAAAACCTCAGTTGCTCACGACAACAAGGATTTATTCTGAGGTTCCTTATTTGTGGCTGGGTTCTCCATTCACTTTGAACCGGAGGTTATCTGAGTGCGTTCTTCTCAGCAGACTCACTGGACCTCAGCAGAGCGAGGGGGTGAGCGGAAACATGTTCTTAGGCTCCTAGGGCCTCCGCTCAGGCTCAGCCCCATCACCCACAGCCCCGTGTCACTGGCCAGGGTGAATCAGGGGACCGACACCTGCAGAGAGGAGTTCTTGCCCTGCCTACAGCGAGAGGCACTGAAAAGACTCCTGGCGGGAGTGTGGTTTCCTACAGCTGGAAACGGAGAGCCAGGAACCGCAATCAAGTCTGCTCGGAGAGCTTGGGCAGACCCTTCGCAAAGGTGACATTCTGGCTCAGACATAAACAAAGAGAAGGGACCAGCCCTGTGACAATCTCAAGAGCTCCAGGCAGGGGGGCCAGCTGGAAGGGGGTCCCACAGCAGGCACAGGCTTGGAGGATCAGGTGCAATGGAAGAGAATCGTGTGTGGGTGGAGGGGGTGGCCAGAGGGAGACTGGGAGGCAGCAGGCGCCTGATCACGGGGCCTGGCAGGTGATAGCGAGGATTTGGGAAGAAAGGGTGTGGCGTGTGTACTTCTGTTTCCTAAAGAAAACTCTGGCCACGTCTGGTATCTGTTGTCTGGCAGGGAGGCAAATAGGGCAGGTCAGCTCTGAAAACCCACATGAAGGACAACCTGAAAATCCCAGAGACTTTTCCTCAAAGGATGCAAAGGCCACCTTAGGTAAATTAGAGGATAAGGTTGCCGGGGCTCTGGTCTCTCACCCCATATCCGGCCAGAGACCCTGCCTCCCAGGACGGCACCTCCTCAGGGAGCCACGTGACTTGTCCCAGAGAAAGAGAGTTCAGGGTGGGCCCGCGATGTGTACGCCACTCGACACAACCTCCTAATTCAGAGCAGAAGCCTCAATAAGGAATCACTTTAGAAGAAAGGCTGTGCTTTAATTTATTGTTTTTTTCCCCCCTAAAGTTTAAACATTCTCTGCAGTTGAGTGGCTGTTGCTTATGCATCTGACTTATTTAGGCAATTTGCTATTGTGTGTGTGGTCCAATCTAGCCTGCTTCAGTAACGTGGATGTTAGAGGCTTGGAAATTGTCCAATGGGCATTATATGTATGTGTGTGTGTTGGTGCGGAGAGGCAGTGGAAGGAAGGAGGGAGGGAAGAAAGAGAAGATAGGGAGGAAATGAGGGGGTGGAAAGAAGGAGAAAGAAGGAGTGAGAAGGAGAGAAAGAGGGCAAGAGAATTTTTAACTAGCCACTCAAGCATGGTGCTCACAGATGAATCATATACATTTAATTTGAAGAATGGTTTTTTTTTTACATTTTGGCTATTGTCAGTCATATTGCAAGCATACGGACATGGTTTAAATTAGCATTGTGGAAGCAATATACTGTGGAGGAGTGCGTGACTAAATTACCAAGAGCAGTGCACGAGGCCTGAGCACCAGACCATCTCAGCAAAGAGAGAGACTTTCTACGGAGCTTTTCGCCAGCTGTGTCCCCGGTCACTGAGTACAACGTGTAACTGTTCGCGTAGGGACTATTTTGGGAAAAGACCGTCATTTCATCAAGGGTACAACGTAGGTTTGAGATTTTGTTTGGATCTCTTGCCAAGAAATGGGCGTCCAAAAATTAAATATGAAAAATGTGAAGAGAATCGGAAACTAAGGCAGGGACCGCTGCTCCCTGAGTCTTAACTCTTGCTAACCGGCTCTAAAATAACATGGCCGAGCACTAATTCTATCACATAGAAAATAGATAACATGCTCCTGTGCCCTCGTCTCTGTAACGCTCTCATGGATGAGCAGAGATATCAAGGTTTAAACGTAAAAAGGCTAAGCTGACATCCTGGTTTCATCACATGTGGACCATGTGAGATCGGGCAAATTATCTCTCTTCCTTGGGCTAAGTTGACTCGTCTGTAAACTGAGAGTGATAGTGACCACCTGCTGGTTTGGGGGGAGAATCAATGAGATCACGTGTGTGAAGGGCCTTTGTCAACTTGCACGTGTGTGCCAACACACGAGGGCTTTGGCTGACGGCAGTGATGAGCCGAGGGTCAGCAGCGGTGAGGACCAGAGCCATGAAGAGTCAGGAAATAGGGACTGAGAGGCTTCTGAAAATTCCTGGGGCCACTGAACCAAACAATCAAAGAAAGAGGCTGGGGCAAGTGTGTGACAATAGCTCCGCTGCAGGGGAGTGGGTTTGGAGAGTGGTAGGGAGCAGATTGTGACCAAAGGCAAGGAAAAATAAAATGAGAACAAATCTGCAACAGGTTTAAATCTGATGTTTTTCTGAACCTCCTAAGTCAGTAAAATACTTTGAGCCCCTCATCTTGTTCTCATTTCCACGTATTCCAGGCCCATCCGCTTGGGATGGCCAACGGTTCCCTCCGTGGGGAGAAAAACACCAGACAGATGCTCAGGAGCAGCTGCAGGTGAAGAGCACCAGGCAGCGGAGGTGTGAGGTCTCCAGGGGAGACACCTGCGTGGTAAACGGGAGCCCAGCAAGGCTCCTGGTGGACACACGTACTCGGCAGGTGCTCACTGCATCAGTGAACGTACGAGTTACATGAGGCAAAAGGAGGAGCTTGGGACCGAGACTCCAGCTCTGCTCATTCGAGTCCCAGCTGGAGTCTCACCCTTTCTGCGCGCCCTTCCCACCCAGCAGGCATCCTTGTCACGCTGGTCCTCACAGCTTCTGTCCCTGGGGAGACTCCTTTGGGCCAGTCTTTACTCGAGTCCATAGACGATGCCTCTCTTTAGTCTGTTTTTAAAATTAAGAGGATTTCGATTTTTTTTTCCTGGAGTGTTGCTCATGCACCTGGGGTTGCCCTTTGCACGAAAGACCTGGAGAAGAAAGAGTCCCCCGTGGTTGTTGAGTTCACAGCCTGGAAGGGAAGATTGTGGTAAAGAAACCAACTTATCTCCAAAGAAGATTTAGAAATGGCCTAAAAGCATATGAAAAGATACTCCATAGTTTTTGTCATTAAGGGACCACAAATCAAAGCTACAGTGAGCCCTGGCCAGTGTGGCTCAGTAGGTCAGAGCACCGTCCCATACTTGAAAGGTTGCAGTTGGATTCCTGGTCAGGGCACATACCTAGATCGTGGGTTCAATCCCCCATCCAGGCACACACAATCCCTGGTCCAGGTGCACACAGGAGGCAGCCAATTGGTGCTTCTCTCTTCCTCCCTCTCTCTCTAAAAAGCAATTGAAAATGCCCTTTGGTGAGGATAAACAAACAAACAACACAGGGAAGTACCACTTCATACCCGCTAGGATGGCTGTGGCTGTGCATGAACAAGCAGAAGTGTTGGTGAGGATGTGCAGAAGTTGGAGCGCTTGTGTGCTGCCGGCAGGAACGTCTAACAGTGTGGCCGCTGTGGGAAACACTTCGGAGGTTCCCCAAAAGTTAAACACAGAATGAGCATATGAACTAGCAATTCCACTCCTCTGTGTGTCCCCTAGAGAACTAAAAACAGGTGTGCAAACAGAAATCTTACACATGAGTGTTGGCGGCAGCACTATTTATATTTATAATAGCCAAAATATGGAAGCATCCTGAATGCCTATCAACTGATGGCTGAGTGAGCAGGGCACGCTGTTCAGTCATAACAAGGAGTGAAGTCCTGTTACATGTTACAACGCGGATGGACCTCCAAACGCACCAGGTGAAAGATGCAAGACACCAAAGCCACCTACTACTGAATGATCCCGTTCACTCGAACTATCGAGACTGGGTACATCTGTGTCGACAGCAAGGTCGGTGCCCCCCAGGGTGAGGGGAGGAAGGAATGGGGAGCGACTGCTCTGTGGGTGCAGGGTTTCCCTCCGGAAGGAAAATGTGTAGAATTACTGGTGATGGAAGTGCATCGTTGCAACTGTGCTTAATGACCCTGCACTGCACACTTTGAGTGGCTAATCTTACATTATATTTATTTTACCCCCAATGAAAAGAAATAGTTACAAGAAAACTCCAGTAACTGTTCATGGCTTGATAAGAGGTGCATGGCCCCAGCAATGTGGGCACGTGGATGGAGAGAGACTGCCACTGTTGTGGGGTGTCAGATGGGACAGGTCTGTGGAAGGAGGGGGCCTCACCCGGGTAGCCTCTTGAAGGGGAAGGTGGGGAGGGGGGCTGCTCCAGGCAGAGGGAGCAATGCAGGCAAGAGCATGGAAGTTTGTTTTCGGAACATGAATCTTCTTGCAGGTTGGCGAGTGGGATGAGCTGGAAATGGTGTGATGGAAAAACAAGAAGAAACATTTTGCTCACTTACCATGTGCCGGGCAGCACGCGAAGGGCTTTGCATCAGCAAGTCACTTAATCCTGCTACCAACCCTGGTCTTCTCGCCGGTCTTCCCCATGCTGACACGGAGGGTGAGAGAAGGTCATTCGCCCGACGTTGTATGGAATCTTCACTTTGCAACAACGTAAAGGGAACACACAGAGTCAGGAGTTTGTACAAAGGTGGGCCTGAAGCTCCAGCCCTCCCACTTAGTGCCTCCTTTTAAGATGTTCCACGGTGTATTTAGGGATGGCAGGAGAAGCTTTGTTCCTGGGACCGATGTGAACCTGCATTTGTGCTAGTTGGCATTCTTCAGTGAAACAAGACCAGGAGGAGATGATCTATCATCTGTCTGTCTGTCTAGCCATCTCTCTGCAGAGGGAGATTCAGTATGATAAGGAATTGGCTCACAAAATTATGGAGGCTGGGAACTCGTGCGAGCTGGACACCAGCAGAGCTGGTGGTGTAATTAAGTCTGAGTCCCAAGGCCTAAACAGCAGGGAAGCCAAGGGCAGGAGACCAATATCCCAGCTCCCACAGTCAGGTCTGGGGCCACAGTCATGTCCCAGCTCCCACAGTCGGGCAGGAGGGGGCAAGTTTTTCCTTCCTCTTTCTTTGTTTTTCGTTAGGCCTCTGCCCATTGGGTGGTGCCTACCCACTCAGGGGAGGGAAACCCGCTCTACGGAGTCCACTGATTTAAATGCTCACCTCCCCTGGGACACCCTCACAGACACTCACCAGTCACACTCAGCCGACTCTCGGGGCCTGTGGTCCAGTCAGCTTGACACGTAGAATCAACCACCACGTGTGTTGCTGATCCCTTCTGTGTTGAGTTACAGAAGACGGTTGTGAGATTGTGTTGCCTTTTACTACAGTTTTTAAAATAGTTAAAGATATATTTAAGCAGATCTAGGCCAGACTTCTGTGGGTTGCTTGGGGTGCTGGGGTCAACAGAACACAGCTTGAAAATCACTGCTCAGATGATCGTATCAGAAGTCATTTGGGCCCGTCGAGTCGCACCACAAGCGCCTCTTATGTCTCGACTAGATCACTGTCTTCTCTGGGCCCACGAAAGAGGTTGTTGAAATTGTCCCGTCAGCAACAGGCTGGTCTTCAGACTGAACCGCTGTGCATCGAACTTGGTAAATGACCATTCTCCCGTTTTATTACATATTTCTGCCATGTCTCTTTACGAGCAATTTTGTTTTTGACCTTTGTAACTACTACAAAATTCTTTATAGTTCGCCTACGTCTCTCATGTTATAGTCTTATAAAAAGTCTTATTAGGTTAGATTTACAGAAAAATCGCAAAGGTAAAAGAGTTCTTATGGATTCCACACACAGTTTTCCCCACTAGTAACATTCTGTGGTCTGTTTGTGGTGCGCTCGTCACAATAAATGAACACTGTTACACCGTTACTGAACAAGTCCGTATTTTATTCAGTTTTTTGGTTTGTTTTTATCTAACGTCCTCTCTCCATTGGAGAATCCCACTTGGGACACTGCACTGCATCTTGTCGTCACACTGCCTGAGGCTCCTCTTGGCCGTGACAGTTCCTTGTTCTTGATGACCTAGACGGTTTTGAGGGGCGCTGGTCGGTGGTTTGGTAGAATGTCCCTCAGCTGGGATTTTCCTGATGTTCTTCTCATGATGAGACAGGGAGTTACGGGCTTTGGGAGGTTAAGTGCCATTTCTATCACATCCCATCAAGGGGAACATACGGTCAACGTAACTCATCACTGTTGATGTTGAACCTGACCACCTGGCTGAGGTTGTGTTCGACAGGTTTGTTCACTGTATAGCCCCCCCCCACCCCCCAACGTTCACACTGTACTCCCAGGAAGGAAGCCTGCATGAAGGAATGGGAGTTACGCTCTGCCTCTTTTGAGTGTTACCTCATCTTTTCATTTATCTTCTTTCTGTTCTCCATGAAGGAGACTGTTTGCTCAGTATAAAGTGAGAATTATCTGCACGGTTTTTCCACAGAGGAGCTGTTGACATTTTGGGCAGGATGGTCCTTGGTTGTGGGGGCCACCCCATGCATTGGAGGGTGTTTACCGGCACCCCTGACCTCTGTGCACTGGATGCCGGTAACTAGCCACTTCCAAGCACCAGAAGGGCTTCTCCACATTTCCACATGTTGTTCTGGAGGCAAGGGTGCCCCTCCCTGCCTACTCTGATGCCACGGTAAGCCAGAGTTCTCTAAAAAAGGAAACTATAGCAAAATAAAATGTTATCCCCTCTCCAGGCACAAACCTATTCTACCCCAGAGAGAATGCCCCCATTCATGAGTTAAACTTGACAGAGCACTCAGGAAATACACGCACTTGCGCAGTCCCCAGCAGCTGCCCAGGCCCAGGCGCAGAGCCCAGGACAAGAGGGGATGGCTCTGCCTTGGGCACACGACTCCCCCAGGACACAGCCTGGATGGTGTCCCTACAGCTGTGCAAGGCTGCATGCCTGAATTTACAGACATTGGATTCCTGCTGTGCACCGTTCTGTGTATTGGTCAGCGTGGACAAGGTTATGCTATGGTAACGAACATCCTGACAATCTCAGTGGCTTAAAACATCCAAGGTTAATTTCTCCTTCATGGTGCATGTCCTGTGAGGGTGAGCGATGACTCCCACCTTTGGAGCCACTTGAGACCCCAGGGTGCTGTGGGCCCTGACCTGCGCTTCACAGTCTCCAGGGCAGAGAGGAAAGTGCACTGAAGGGGCTCATGCCAGCAGTCATCTGTTTCTGGAAGGGACCTTCATCCTTTCACACACTTTCCATTGGCCAAACCGAGTCATGGGGCGGTGTCTAACTTTCGCCGACAGGAAGGGACAATTTCACCATGAACCTGGGAGG
This sequence comes from Tonatia bakeri, assembly GCA_004024845.1. Taxonomy (NCBI): domain Eukaryota; kingdom Metazoa; phylum Chordata; class Mammalia; order Chiroptera; family Phyllostomidae; genus Tonatia; species Tonatia bakeri. The sequence continues at coordinate 44,501 of PVIA01003119.1, forward strand.
AGGAAAACCAGAATATTAGGGAACCGCCCAAGTGACCACCACAGCTCAGAAATACAAGAGACAAAAACAGGCGCTATCATGGCTCAGCTATTATTGATGAATCCATCTATCAATAGCCCATGGGACGCCTTCCTGCCTTAGTGACCACACCTCAAAAATATTTGTTGACCCAAATGAATATGTCAACACATCCAGAATGTCTTTCAGGGAGAGAAAGTTGACCAAAAAGTCACCAGGGGAGCTGATGTTCCACCTCAGTCAAACACCTAGATTTAGGGTCTGGTTGTGTTTGAACCGGTTGGTCCCTGCGCATGTCTGTCCCCATGGCTTACTTAGCGTAGTACCTCACTCTCCAGCTGTGTGACAGAGAACTGTGGGCGATGAGCTGCTGTGAAGAGCTTTGTGCGCATGTCTCTGGGAGGGGACGTGGAGATTCCCCCCATCTCCCATCTGCCTCCCGGCACTGAGAGCCCAGGGAGAGAGCAAGCTGCAGATGAGCCGAAGGAGCTGCCGTGCCGAAGCACAGGGCAGGGTTCCGGACATAGGTAGTGCAGCATGGGCGCCTTGAGGGTGTGGGGGTCCCTGGGGAGCAGAAGGGCAGGCGCCCCGTCATCCCTCCACAGAGAGGCGGTGGGGTCCTGTACAGTGGTCAAGGCGCATCCCTGGCAGTGAAGTTAGGGAGCCGTGGGCCCCACCTGCAAGGCTGGATTAAAATCATTGGATTTTAATCATCCATCTGCTCCTGTGGCCTCCCAGAAGTCACTGGGCAGGACCAAGGCAGGGGGCTGGTCTCTTTGAGATGAGCAGTTGCAGTTTTGGAGCCAGAAGAATCTGGGCAGTGATGAAATGCAGTCTCACGGACACCCAGAATCTTGTGAGGCCTGGGGAAGCTGCAGTTCTGGGAGGATTTAAGAAAGATTTTAATGAGCACATAGAAGGAAAGGACTGGACTAAACTGGATGGCTGATGGGCAGACTTGTGAGTTTTGGCCTTAGAAAAGGGTCCTTTAATTCAGATCTTGGTTCTCCTGGAGCAGAATTGCTCTTTTTGCTGTTACATCTCAGTATTAGCAGGGATACTGGCTATAAGGTTAAAAAATGAATTGCCAGGCAGTGAAAGACAGATACCATATGATCTCACCTTTAACAGGAACCTAAACAACAAAACAAAGAAACAAGCAAAATATAGTCAAAGACACTGAAATAGAGGACAGGCTGACAGTGACCAGAAGGGAGAGGGGAGGGAATTTCAGGGGAGAATGGGAAGGGTTTACAGGGACAAATACAAAGGACACATGGATACAAACTAAGCGGGGAGTGGAAATGGGAGGGAGGTGGGGAAGGATGGGTGGGTGGGCTGGAATGGGAGTAAAGGACAGAAAAATGTACTTGAACAATGATTAAAATAAAAGTTAAAAAATGAATTGAATATTGGTAGTTTGGTCTCATGGCTCTATTGTGAAATTTAAACATTGCTTAGAGAGAGTGTGTGTGTGCATGTGTGTGCATGCATGTGTAGAAACACACGTGTGTTATGTTTAGAAACTGCCATTGAGGTGAACCTGTACCACAGTATGTGTGGGTGAAACTGTTTATAATGGGCGTGTCTGGGTTTATGTGTGTTTGCCTGATGCGTACCTCCTACGTAGAACTCTTTACGGCCACAAGTGCCCTGCTGGTTAGAAGAGTGCGGTTTGGGACTTGAGTCAAGTAGCACCTTGGCTTTCGTGAAGCACTGCGGTTGGATCGCTAGTCTCCTGGGAACGGGGAGACATTCCCTTCTCACCCACCAGGTTTCCAAGGCTAAGTGCTGTTTGTGGTGATCTGATGTTCATTCATGTGGTCAAGTTTGTTGTTGTTAATTGCCTGTGAGCCAACAACCGCACCTCGTTTACCAGGAGAAAGTGGCCCACTCTAGTGTACACACGTTCAAGCTTCTTTAAGAATGAGTGAGAAGCAGAGAGAAGCATCTTTGAAGTCATCAGCCTCCAGAAGAGCGTGGCGCGCGCCCCCAGCAGCACCGCTGCCGGCGTGCAGAGTAACCCGGAACTGAAGTCTGAGGCGTAATTAACCCAGAGGTGCTGGACGACGGGAGGAAGGTGAGAAGACACAGGTGAGAACATTCCGAGACCCATCCAATGGAAGGCAGGAAAGGCGGAGAAAAAACAGAAGAAAATAAAATAATTGAGGAGAAAATAAAATAGTATGGCAGAAATATTTCTAATGTAGCATAACCACAATGAATTTAACACACCAATCGAAAGACAGAAGTATAGATTGAATACAGAATATAAAATCTGGCAGTATTTTGCCCATAAGGGAGTAGGGAAAGAAAAGAATTTGGTTAGGCTAGTAATGATAAGAAAAGTATATACTGGGCAAATGTAAATGAAAAGAAAACAGAAATAGCAATGTCAGTATCTAATTACATAGAGTTAAAGACAGTAACCACTGAGGGCCAAGAGGGGTGTGGCGCACTTGTAAGGGTAACAAACGAGTGAGAATACATAGTCACAGTGAACATAAATGCGCCGGATAACATCATCTTAAAATAGATGAAGTGGCAGAATTACAGGGAGAAATAAATCAGTTAACAGATACGGACAGAAACTTTAAAACGGCTCTCTCAAACTGACAGGTCAAGCAGACCACAGCTCAGCAAAGATGTAAATGGCCTGGGCAATAGGTATAGCTGAGATGTGTGTAGAATTCTATATTTAACAAACAGTAAAGATACATTTTTATTTTAGAGATGGGTCATTCGCAAAGAATGATAATTTTCTAGCCACATAGGAAGCTTCTGCATTCCAAAGACTCCTGTTAAATGTAAAATATAGTCTCAGATCGAGATGCAAAAAAATGAGAAATCAATGTTAAAAGAAAACTAAAAATAGCTCCTATGTATAAAACCTAAATAACCCAGGTTAAAACAGGAATCATAGGAAATTATAAAATACTGAAAATAAAACAAATAAAAAACTACCCATCAAAATTTGTAAGATAGCTAACGTATTTATTTGAAAACAAGTCATCTAAAAGTTCAAGGGGAGAAATCGGAAAAAGAACAAGCCCAGAGGAACAATGAGAGTTTTATAATAGACTTGAGATAAGAAATTTAAAAGACACTAAACACAATAGAGAAGATTAACAAAACCAAGATCTGGTACTTTGAAAACACCTTGGCAAAGGGGCCCTCTGGCACAAACAGTCAGGGTAAGGAGAAAATAAACAACAAAAACACAGATGAAAAACAGGGAACTAGAGTAGACGCAGCTTAGAAAAAGTTATGAAAGAATATTCTGAACAAACATTCCTACTCAATTGTGAAAACTACATGACATGGATATACTTCTGGAAAAATATAAGATGCCAAAATACTATAAGAAAAACTGGAAAAATTGAATAGACCTATAAACAATAGTGAAATTAAAACGAAGCTCTTTTCTCCCACAAAAGTCCCCCATGTAGTTGTTTTTATAGTTAAGTTCCACCAAAGTTTCAAAAAAATAGACAACTCTGGGAAATAGAAAAAGAGTAAAAGCATTATAAATCATTTTATGAGACTAGTGTACTCTTGCTTCAAAATTCTGTCAAGTTCAGTACAAAAGGCCCACTTGATTTTTGAACAAAGGTGTAAAAATGGAGAATGAAACATTAGAGAATAATATAAATGGGTACAAGTCAAGGAGGATCCCGGAGAGTTTGGACCAGAACAGCAAAGACGGTTCAACTTCAGAAACCGTATTGCTACATTGATCCAAAGAAGAAAAATCACTTGATCATCTCATATAAAAAACAACCTTGTTATAAAGTTCATCATTCATTTATGATAAAATCTCTTGCAAATTATCTGGAAGGGGATCGTGCTAACATAGTGACGGTTTATGGCCCTGACCTACAGCAGCCAGCACGCTTCAGAGAGACTTTGGGCTCCTCCCCTCTGAGGACGGAAGCGCAGCTGCTGCTGTGTGACATGGTAGCGAAATCTCCGCAACTCTGCAGGGTAAAACCAAACCCAGACGGAACTTTAATCTACTGACCGGGAGGGAGGGTATTAAATTGCCATTTGCCAATGTTGTGATCTAAACAGAAATCCATCAGTATCAACAGAAGAATATTAGAGTAAGGGAGAGCAGGGACTTTTGCCAGACAAGGCGAACTCAGAAAAATCACTCGTGTCTCCCCATACCACCAGCAGCCAATCAGGGAAACAAACAAACAAACAAGCAAAACCAAGATGTCTTCATAATAGCAGTAACATTTTAAAGTATTTAGGAATGAACAAAGAATATGTATACTGTCTATGGAGAACATTTTAAAAATATGATTACATGAAGAACTAATCCTCTTTTGTGAATGGAGTATTTTAACATTGTAAGGATATCAATTCTCATTGAACGAATGTACAACCTCAATGTGATCCAAAACAGAACTCCAGTTCCTTGTTTTTGAGGGAATTGACAAATTTTCCTGAACACAGAAGGCGGTAGGCCCACAAAGAGCTGAGTTACTCTGGGAAAGGACAGGAAGAAGGTGAACTTCCGTGACCAGGTGTTAAAGAATGGCACGAGAACGTGGAAGTGGAAAGAGTGCTGTGGGTGCAAGAACAGGGAAGTGGGCCTGTTGAACGGAAATATCATGTATTGTGACAAAGGTAAATGGGCAGGAAGGTAAACTGCTTTACAGAAGGTGTAGAGAAAACTGGCTTGCTGTACAGAGCAAACAAAGCCAGATCCCACTGTCCGCCACACACGAAGCAGACCCTGGGTGGAGGGAAAGCCTGCCTGTGAGGAGCAGAGCCAGGATGCTGCTGGGAGAACACGTAGGGAAAAGGAAAGACTTCCTCCAGCATGGTCTCAGAAGAACACACCATTGATGGTTCTGATTATAACTAAAGAAAGAGTCCTATTTTCTAAAGACAGCACAAAGTGAACACATCCGAGATTAGAAAACACGTCTGCAATGTCTAAGGCCAATGAGAGACCAATACAGAGACCAGAAAGAACTCGGCCAATAAACAGAAAAAGAGGGAGAAGTCTATAGCAAAAGCACGAGCAAAGGATACGCATAGCAATTTGCACAAAGGGGTAAGCCTGAATGGGTGACAAGCATGTGAAGGGATACTCAGACTCAGTAATACAGAGAAACGTGAATCAAAATAAGAACAGGATAACATCCTGTTTCCATTCTAATTGGCCAAAATTGACATCAATTTAATAGGATAACACATGGGTGGGCAGGCCCTGGGGTAATAGGAACCCTGGTGCCCTGCCGGTGGGCATGGGACCTGCCCAGGCCTCCAGGAGAGCAGTTGGAGCAGGATTCACTCGAACGGTGTGCATGTTCATGCAGGGGCTCAGAATCCCACCCGGGGCGATCTCAGAAAAAAGTCTTCGTGTGAGTCCAGAGGAAGACGAGGATGCAAACGTTCAGTGCTTATTGCCTGCGTTGCAGGGAAATGGAGTCTACCTGGGGGTCAGTTATGGGGGAGATAGTTCTGTGCAAAGTGGCGGGTGGATGGCCTGGAACAGAACGCGGTGGACGGAGGCCACAGAATGGATGCACTCACAGCAACAGGTATAGCTCTTCAAGGCATGGCACCGGATAAAAAAAGGAAAAACCATGTGGGTCATTGTTTTTCCTTTGTGCCACTTACATAAATTTTACACACACACAACTTCTATATTTTACAGAGATACCTACAAATTGGAGGATTGTAGGTAGTCTTGCCGGGCTGAGGGGGAGGATGGGAATGGGAAATTAGAAAAAAAAAGAAAGACAGTAAGTAAGTAAAATAAGATAATAGAGCGGACTTGCTTGGGCTGATGAGGACAATGGGTATAAGGTAAATGTAACCACGTGCCTCTGGCATTCAGAACGCAAGGCAAAATAACTTCACGCTTACGCATCTCTATGTGTATTTTCTTTATTTTCTGGTTTGCCATCAAACACGGACGACTGCAAATGGGAGGTCTTTAAACTTTGATGTCACCATTGAAGAACGAACTGAATTTCCAGTTATGCGCTTTGGAGGAAACAAGGGGTCTGCCTCCTTCATTCAGAGAGGCCCCGCCGAGGGCTCTTCTCCCGTTCCCCGCACCTGGGTTTGCTGGGCGTTCCCTTGCAGCCAATAGGAAAATCCTGCTGGGACCGTCTGCTTTCAGAGTGGAGGCTTCAGAGAAGGCCCCTCCCACTCCCGCCCCGCTGGGCCTTCGCACAGCCTTTCTCACTGATGGATGCTTTCCTTCCCACCAACCTGCATCGGTTACATTAGTGACTTTATGGTCCGATATACGATCCCCCGGCAATCCCAGCAGGCAGAGGTGGTTGTTACAGGCTAGCAGGTCCTCCAACGATGTTCAGGTTTCCTAGATAATAACTTCTCAAGATTTATTTATTTTCATTAAGAGTCTGTTAGATTATTTAAGGTTACTTGTAACACAATACAAAGCAGATTAACTGAGTATCAGGGACTTTCTCTTCTGAGGGGGCCTCTGTCTCCTCCCAAAGTAAAACAAGAACAAGTACGGGGCCCCTGATGGGCCAACTCGGCTGCCTCCTGCCCTCAGCCCAGGTCATTACTGTCTCGCTGTGTTGACCCAATTTGCAGGGGACTGTGGGACGTAATATTTTCCTGCCTCCGTTAGCCCCTTCATGAGGGGAGTCCCTTTATGGTGATCCCACATCCTCCACGAAGCAGGTTTCAGCTTTGGTTATTATTTTGTCCCGTGAAGACACAGCGCATCTGGAAAATATCCTTTGTTCAATAAATGTTCGTGAATCGAAGCCTATTAATAGTTCCCCAAACAGCCTTTCTTTCCCTCTGTAATCAGTTTTTGGTATACTCACCTCTCTCACAGTGATACTAGTGTGGAAGGTTGTGATTCTAGGTATTTAGCAGATTTCCTAATAATAACCCATTTCATTATTACGAGTGCATATGGAATTTGTCACCGTATCCAGTTCATCGGAACAACCCGATGCTCTTTCTCTAGGTTTCGTGCTGACTTAGCCTGTGTCATTCAAACATGATTAGTAGAAATGCTATTTCTCAACAAATTACCATCCTCCCGAGTCACAGAAACATGCCTTTAAGGTAGAATATTCCATCTATTAGAAGTATTAAATTTTGCCGTTTCTCCATATAACAAGGTCAGGGGTCGCAGATGCCAGGGCCTTTAGTAAGTGCACCTGTGCAGCGTGGACCTTGGGTGGAATAATTGGGAATCTTGACGTTTTCCAGTTCCCTCGATCATGGGCACATCTCTGAATTTAATTATACTTATAAAAAAGTACCTGTGTTTGAAGGGCAACTTCACCTCTAATTAGTTGGATGGCCTTGAATAAATTAACTCTCCTCCCTAAGGCTCAGTCAGCTCACCCACGAGATGAGCTACCTTCACTCATGCAGGAAGCACTTGCTGAGCACACAGTGTGTGTGAGGCACCAGTTGAGGCGCTGGGAATGAAACTGCAAACATGAAGCAAGTTGCCTCTCTTGCGGAACTCCCATGCTCATTGAAATTTAAAGTACGAACAAACACCAAAAAATAAAATGGTGATATAGGGCAGATACTGCATAACACCTTATGGAGTTCAGTATTTTTCCATATAGAAGGCACACTCACGTTTTAATAGTAATTCCCACATATAATGCGCATCCTTATTTTTCCCTCAAAAACTTGGGCAAAAAGTGCACATTATATGAGGTGAAATACGGGAGTCGTGAGGCCAGGAGAGATGCTGCGGGGATCGCATGAGGAGAGAGATCTGTGAGCTCCAGGGCACAGCAGGCACTCGGTCACAGGTAGGTACCTAAGTCAAAAGAAGAACTGCAGTTAAAGCTGTCGTGTTTTCTGTCCTCCTTGAGACCACCGGGTGTAGTGCCAAGGATGCAGACTGTGATCTTGAAGTGCTGCTGGAGTTCCTGCGGAAATTTTCACAGGAAAATGTTGGCTTCCCAAGACACTGTGGGAATGCATGTGGGGGGAGGGCACCTCCCTGCGCACCCCATGTACTGCACTCTGCCCAGAGAAGGCACCGGGGTTCTGTCTCAGGAGAACAGTCCTCAGCTCTAGTTGGAGCATCACTCATGGTTCAGTCGGCACGTGTACATGCACATGCGTGCAGCTGGTTGGGTCGAGAGAGCTCGAGTCAGCATCCCGAAGGCCCATGTTCTTCCTGTCTTGTCCCCCCCCCCCCGATATATTCATTGTGGATCTTGGGCAATTATGTGTTGTGGTCCAGCCACTGTTTCCTGGGGCTAAGCAGGGGGATCCTTCAGGCTGAGACATATTGCAAGTCTCAATTCCAGGTGGTTCTAGTTGCCTTTGTCCTTGCAAGAGTCAAGCTTCGGAAAGGGTAGAAGCTGTGCCGGTGATTGGGATGGAACCGGGCCGGGCCATTCACTGTGGCCTGGCAGGTCTTTCTAGAATTCTGACTTTTCCTCGGCATTGTACAGAAACTTGGCTCGGGCGGCCTGCTTTATGAAACCACTGAATGTGTAGTCACTTGATAGACTGAGAATATCTCTGGTGCTATAATTTGCGGTCCTTTTGGAAGGGACTGTGAAGTGTGATTGAAAGGTACACAGAAGGAAGAGAAAGAGAGGCAGGGTGGCTGCACCAGTCAGCAGAAACCCAGTGGAATTTGTGAACCGCTCAGCGGAGTGAATGCCAAGTCACTGGAAATAAATCGAAATGAGCAAATACACTTTTATATTATCCTTATTTCAATATTTGTTACATCCATTACAACATGGCAGCCTATAGACTTTTTCTTGGGGACTTTCATTCTTGGGTGACTGGCTTTTGTTTCCCTAAAGCAAGCAATCGCTTGAACTCCCTGGCACTGCTCTGGGCCGTGGGGCTCGCAGGCAGATGCGTGGGGGAGACTAATGCCTTCTCCGGCTGCCGATCTGCGCCTGAGCCGACTGAGCCTATGAGACTCGAAGGCCCCACAAGCCAACACAAACATGCGGATTCCCCTGAACTCGTCAAAAGGCGTTCAGTTGGGTTACAGAGAATTCCAATTATCGCTTCTGGAGAACACAGCCAGGCCCAACAGTTCAGATATGCCACAACAGACCGAAAGCAAACATTCCTTTCTAAGGCAAAAAAAAAAAAAAAGGAAGGAAGAAAGAAGACTGCCTTTCCTGTAGGAATTTGATATGATAGATAGATTTGAAGATATTCGGCATGAAGATTTTCATGTTCTCTATTCTGACTGGCACCTGAAGGTAAATTCATTAACCGGATTGTGTTTCAAGCCTGGAGAGGAATGTCCAAGGTGAACATGATCTCACAGCCCACGGCCACGTGGACTTTCTGAAGCGGCTGTGGCAGACGTTCAAGTCAAGTTGGGGCATGAGTGACCTCTGACATCTAAGGGAGCGTTGGTTCCTTGTAAGTTTACCCTCCAATTTTAAAAAAATAGTGTTTGCTGATGTACAGCCTTCATTAAGCTGCCAGAGACTTAAGATAATAGCAGGAAGTTCTGAGCAGATAAATGCAGTGGGGTCGTCGGGGAAGAATGGGACTCAGTCAATTAAATCATTAATGGATATTTGAAATGCCTTCATAATGGGGCGCCAAGGCAGGCCACATATTAAAATAAAGGAGAAAACATCTTATCTCATTCCACTGTTCTTGTTGGGGCCAAATGACTCTCCCTTGAACTGACTGTTTATAGATGGGAAGGAATGAGGTTTATTTGAACTGGTTTTGTTTTGAGTTGGTGTGGGTTTTTCCTCTCTGCTGCAGAATGTATTCTTTGAGTTACTGCGTCCCTGAGCCTGGTTTTTCTTTTCTGTAGCAGTGCCAGAGTTTATCGCCACTCCCTTCTGGATAGTGTTAATGCCGCAGTCACTTCCCGTCTGCAAAACAATTGTAACATTCACCAGAGTTCTGGGTGTTAAGGCCACGTGGGGGATTGTTACCTGAAATGGCTAAAAGAAGTTTGTTAGGAGTTAGTGCAAGATGCCGACACTGTTTGTAGGGAAGGACTGTTCTCTGTTTGGTACATACCCATCAGATAAATGGGAAGAAAGGAGCTGTGCTGTAAACAACTGGAGGGGGGCACAGCTGTTCGAGTTTTCCCACGCGCACGTGAAGGAGCCATGTCAGTCTCTAAGCAGCGGACATACCCTAGAAGGGAACCTCTCAGTGTAGATGGATGAGTGTCAGAATCACAGGGAGAGTTTGTAAACATATGCACTGCAGGTCTCTACACCAGTCAGGCCTGCGCACAGTGGGTTCTGAGGATGGACAGTTCCAGCGAGTTCCCCGGAGGTGCAGGTGCGCCTGGTCCAGGGAACACACTGTGAGAACCACTGACACCAGTGAGGCCCAGAGGAAGGGGAGCTGAAATGCCACCCTGGGCGTAGTAGTGCTTCAGTTCCCCGCGCTGTTTCCAGGAGAAGCCACCTGCTGAAAGGCAATTTTGTTGTTGACTCGAATGTGAACACAGACACTCCTGGCTTCGTGGGAGATGACGTGTTTCAACACAGCGACGCCCAGATGAGCGAAGTCCAAAGGAACAATGAATGTGCTGATGAACAAAACACAAACGAATCCTGTTTGCTCATCAATCACTTCTGTGAAGTCAGGGACGCATTTCCATAAAGTGGAATTCCCGGTGGGGGGGGGCTAGGCAGGAACCCTTGGGTAAGGAGGGCACTCAAGGTCATGCCTGCGACCTTCTGAGTGTAGGATGCTGGGGTCGGAGCTGCACCGTCTTCTTGCTTCCGAGAGTCTCCTCCCAGCCTCTGCACCTTGTTCCTCCACTTCAACCACCCGCAGCTCCCTCGTCCGCGGACACTGCTCCTGCTCCCTTGGGCTGGCTGACTCTGCGTGCCATGCTCTTCAGGGTTTGGCTCCCCTCTCGTCACCTGAGTTTCCCAATGTCTGGTGTTAGCAAATGTTTAACGTCTGACTTCATGTATAGAAACTGGCACCTAAATCATTTGCCATGCCTTGAGGATGCCTTCAGTTTAAGTCTTCAGGTTATGGACAATAAGCCGGTGCTGTGATGAATCGAGCCCCTGATTCAACCTCGCCACACAGAAAAAAGTGTATTTCCAATCAAAGTAGAACATGAGGGGATTTTCACTTTCCATGTTGTAAAGTGGGAACAGGCAGTAAAGTCGTGTGACAGTGAGGGTTGAAGGGAATTTCGCTGCTGGACCATCTTTCTCCGTGGGGCTCAGGAGCTACTGGTCCCCAAGTGGGGAGCAGGAGTGCTCTGTGATTCCAAAACCAGGGACCGCAGTCATGAACTATTTCTTCGGAAAAGTTTCCAAGGAATTTGCAGAATGTAAATGGATCGTTATCGTAATGACCTAAAGCATTCTGAGGTTGTGGTTCAGTATTGGATTGAGCTGCACATAGAGTCGCATGTATCGCAGCCCGAGGCTTAGCAATTGAAAAGAAAGAGGAGAGGCAGATTTAGCTGGGCATAATTCTTCCTGTGCATGGGGAAAAAGGAAAGAAAAGAAACAGCCTTTTCCATCACTTCAGAGTTACCTCTTTAGCCTCAAAAAACGTATCAGTATTCGGTCTTGGAAGCTGTTGGCCCTTGTAAAGAAGTCACTGACTATTCTTTGCCTCCCTCTATTATTGTGTCCTTTTTCATCTCCTTTTTGTCCCAGCTGCTTCTCTGTTCTGTCCCTTTATGGTCCAGGCTTCTGTGGGGTTGGCCTCCTGGCCTCCTTTCCTCTTCCCTGCAGGGAACCCCATGTGACAATCCCTGCTCATTGCCCCCATCCACCTGTTCTAAATAGCCTCACCCATAATGCCCTGGGCTCCCTGTGCTTCCTTGTAAATGTGCTCAAAAGGATAATTGTGGTTTCTCAGTTACAAGCTCGATGCGAGGTGACAGTTTAGCGGTCGGTCCAGCTGTATGGGGAGTTAAAATTATCCACGCCTGTCTGCACTCTGCTTACCGCGCTGTGTGGTTCTACCTTTTTCCGGCTGGTTTAGCCTTCTCGCTCCCGCGGAGCACACAGCCTGCAGCCCACTGCCGGCTCAGAAACCGGCTCCCCTTGTCTTCAGCAGTTTGTCGGACCGTGGGGATAATGAAGAGGTCTGCCGTGTTCAGATTTTTCTCTGTGATGAATGGTGAGAAGCCATTGTTTTTCATGTGGCAAAATCACCAGTTGTTCCGCTCACAGGAGGAAAAATATTTCCAAATTATACTCTTTTCTCCATGCTGGTTCCTGCCCCAGTTTGTGTCTAAATTTATATCGAGGTGAATACTTATTCTCTGAATGAGCCTCGTTCTGTCTTCCTCGTCTGGGTGATATGAAGACAGGAGGAAGTGGAAATATCACTAAGGGATTGTGTATCTATGGGTGATTAGGGACTTGAGGGCTTCAAACACCACCCTTAGGCTTCCAAGAAAAGTTACGCTGAGGGTCAAAGTGCACTTCTCAAAGACTCTTCCAGAAGGAATATTTTCCTACATTGGGGAAGTTCGAACTCTAAGAGCCGTCACTGTGTGCCATCCGAGCGGTGTTTCCTCACCTGCCCGACGCACCTGCTGCAGCGCGTCTTCTTCTGGAAACCCAGTGTGCCTCTCATTGGGCAGTGCACAGGGGCAGGAGGGGCAGCTTCGGGGGAGTCCCACCTTTTGGCGTCTCTGGGCCTCTCACTGGGAGAAGAAGAGTTGTCTTGGGCCACACATCACATCCTTTGCGACACATAATCACACAGAAAAAATCTCATCGTGTTTTAAATAAATGTACGATTTTGCGTTGGGCCGCAGTCACAGCCCTCCTGGGCCGCAGGTGGACAGCCCTGCAGGCGGACAGCCCTGCAGGCCGCCTCAGTGTGAGCTCCCTGGGCAGTGGGTGCCGGTGTGGTTTGGCGGGGCGCATTTTCTCTGTGGCTTCATCAGAGCTCTGCAGGCGGAGTCCCAGAGTCTGCAGGTGAGCGTCCCTTTGAACACTTCCCAGTGGTTTTCAAGGCCGAGGTCCTTCCCTGTATCCGCATTTTCCCAAGTGAAGAAACCAAACGGCCTGATATAATGTCCGTTCCTTTAGTCGTAAGACATGCCGAGTGTTCAATATCGTACTGCACTGTGAGGACTCGGAGGTAAGTAAGACAGCTACTCCCCCACCTTCCCCAAGGAATCTGCTCTCTACCGGTGCGCGCTGTGATTCGGAAGGGTGTAAGAACTCGGTGGGAACTCCAGGGGGGAGGGGACACAGCTAGTCCCGAGCAGGAGAGCTGGAGCAAGACACTCCGGAGGGAAGGTGACGTAAAGGCTGTGTCAGGAAGGATAAGCCGGAGACCAGGGGACCAGGGGACCAGTGTACCAGGGGACCAGGAGCCGCGTTTCGGAGCGGAGGGGCAGCACCAGCAGGCGCCTGGAATCAGGAAACCACCGCTGTGCGCAGGGACGGCCTCAGGGCCCTGCTTGGCCACACCTCCTACTATTTAAATTCAGGCCACTTACGTCATGAGCAATTATTTGTGCGCTTCCTGGCAGGAACGAAACCTAGAGTCACTTTCGGGCTCACGAGTAAACGAGAGAAAACTCAGTCAAAGGCAGGACACGTTTCAACCCCCTCCTGCACACTGGAACCCCAAAGAACAAATTGCACATCTCTCTCGGGTTCTCCGTGCTGCCGCCGCCGCCGCCACCTGCATTTGGGGTGGGGACTGCATGGGGCTGAGAGCAGGGGGTGCAAATACTGCAGACGCTGATGAATTCACATGCTGGATCTCCGCGTGCTGCGATGGAGCCCAGGCCTGCCTGTCTCTGGCAGGTAGAGCCTGGCCCGATTCTGGCAGGTTTAAGAGCCCCTCATTCATTTTTCCAGTCTTCATCAGCATGCTTCTCACTAATTGTCTTCACATCCCATCACCGTTTCGAGGATCTTCCCTGAGGAGGAGCACTGACACTCCAAGACGCCACGCTGGTTGAATGTTGGCAGATGCCGTGTGTCGTTTTAGAAAACATACATTAAGCAACTGGGCCGAAGGCCTGTTGCAACAGGCCATTTAATTTTAATGAACTATCTGTGCTGAATGGGGTTTTGTCATATTTACACTATATCTTTCACTAACTAGTTTCTTTTTAAGCCAAAAAAAAAAAAAGGTGAACTACTTCCTAGGATAAAGACAGGAAAATATCAAGGACAAATTTCCTTTCTTGCAATGATTTTCTGAAGCCACATGGTCATCCCTATATCCAGAAGAGGAATGGGGAAGGGATGTTTGAGCCCTGAAAACCCAAACTTTCCTCTGCCCCTCAAGAGTGCCCTGCTTTTGTAACAAGGTGGTTTTAGATCCATAAATAAGTACATAAAAAAGTACCCTCTTTTGTGGTGGTTGAGCTATAAGAGCTACAACCAGAAACAGCTGGTGTGGCCATGTGGTAGTTCTTCCCGTACTGATGTGAGACTTCACCGTAGTTCACTGTCCACGAGGAGAGTGGTCATTCAAAGTAAAGACCACAGGTTTCTTCTCTGACAAGCTAGGTGTCCCCTGGAAGCCATACTATCCCATGGCCTGTCCAGTTAATGGCTGCAGAATCAATGGCACAGGCCCAGGGACCCCAGCAGTCCAGCTCAGGGATGGATTCGTGACTCACACAGAAAGGCAGCGGTTGCGGTGTGGATGCTGGGTGGCGAGTCTTGCTGTGTTCCCTGTCAAGGTGTGCGTCTCAGTAAGAACTGGCTCTGGGAGAGGCCATCGGTCTCTTGCTAGTTTATCCTCGGGATGGCATTCCAGGCAAGTAGCCTGCCGAATAGGGGTCTGTGTTATACAAGGTTTTGACACCCAAGGGAACGCTGGTGTATGTAGGTGCATATTCTGTACATATATGTTCCCAAGCCTTGTCTAGCCTTAGTTCTGCTGAAAGCAGAGCTTGAGATGAAGGTTCGCATGCAGATGGTTAATTTAAAAAATGATTCTAGGCAGCAGGAGTGAAGGATGCAGGGAGTGAATAAGGGAAGGAAAACAAGCCAGCAAAGGGGTTTGTTACTGAGCCAAACGCTAGGAGGGCAACTGGTGCTCCATGCCATGGGACCTTCTGAGGGGCTCAGCGGGTGCACCTCAAAATCTTTGCACAAGCCAAGCAGAGGGACATGTTGGCCCAGCAGCTCCTGCCTGGCACTGGCTAAGGTCACCCCAAGGGCCCTAACTCATCTGCTCCTTCGGGTCCCACACTGGGGACTCAGAGAAGCTGCAGGGCTGAAAGGGAAGAGGATGAGGCACGGAGCCTGTTAGGCATTGTCGGGCTGCCCCGGGATGGTGCTGGCCTGAGCCCGCCCTGGACGGGTCATCTGCTTGGTGCCTTCAGTCGGAGCTTGAGTGAGAAGGTTCCAGAAGGCCCTCGGAGGTGTTGGGCGTGGGCCTAAGTGTAACTGGTGTGTGGTTACTGTGATTTGTGGGTCCATTCATTGCGTCGTTATATTCAGCCCTGGCCCAAGGCTGCACATTAGCTCAAGAGAAACACCCTGCACCTTTCCTGGTCTGCATGAGGCCATTATTTTCTGGTGGGACTCTGTCCTCCAGTGTTTCTAGAGCTCTCTAGAGGTCTGTTCTTAGTCTTGGCCTAAAATAGAAAGGATCTTTCCCCCCAATGCTTTTTAAAAATCAAAGGATAATTTACATATTGTGAAATGCACAGATTTTAAGTGTTTGGTACTATTAGTTTTGATAAATGTGTATAACTGTGTAACCCACACTCCTAGCAAGATATGGAGTGTTCCCATCTTCCCAGAAGTATCTTGGTATCTGCTCCCAATCAATCCTTCTACCCCCAGCGCCAGAAGCAATCACTGATTGGATCTCTATCCCCGTCTCTCAATTTTCTCATATTAAAAACTCCGTATAAGTGGAATTATCTGATGTGAACTATTTTGTATAGGGCTTCTTTCACTCAGTGTAACGTCCTGGAAAGGCAGCTATACATTGTTTCACATCTCTGGTTTTTGTACCTTTTTATTCTCATGTAGTATTCTATTGTATGAATCTACCACAAATTGTTTATCCACCCTCCTCCTTACAGATTGATACCAGTGGTTTTCAATTTGTAGCTGTTCTGAGCACAGCTGCTTTGAACAAGCCTTTCTGGGGACATGTGTTTTCATTTCTCTTGGCTAAATACTGCGGAGACTGCTGGGTCATGGGAGAGCCGTGCATTTGACAATACAACAAAAGCAGTTGTAACATTGTACACACCCACCAGCCATGTATCAGAGCTCTGGTAGCTCCACGGCCTTGCCAATATCTGATGACTTCAGTCTCTTTCATTTTAATCATTTTGGTGGGGATGTACCAGCATTTCATCGTGGTTTTAGTTTACATTTCCCTGATGACCAATAATATTAAGTGTTATTTCAAGTGCTTCTTGGTCATTTGAATATTTTCTTTGGTCAATGTCTGTTCACATCTTTTGCTCATTTTTTATTGGGTTGTTTCTCTTTTTATTATTGAGTTCTATGAATTCTTTACATATTCCAGAATCAAGTCCTTCATCAGATATATGTGTTACAGATGTTACTCCCCCAATTTGTGGCTTGCCTACTCATTTTCTTAACAGCATCTTGACTGCCAAGCCAAAATGTAACATTTTGACTTTGTTCAATAATTGTTTTTCTCTTTGATGTTTAATGCTTTCTGTGTCCTCTCTAAATCATCCTTGCCTATTCCAAAGGTCATAAAGATGTATTCGTAAGTTTTCTTATAGGAGCTTTGTAGTTTTATGAGGCATGTGGCGGGTTGTTCGGGATAGTCCATGCCAATTTATATTTCTTACCAAGAAGAGTTGGTAGTTAGTACTTTTTATGACCTCTGAACACTGATGGAGACATTACTCTGCAGGCTGATGAATCATAGGGACCTTTGAAAATCCCGACTGCATTCCCCCTGTTCACATCAAACTCTGCCCCTGAAGTGGTGTGTGATCCGGGTCAGGGATGGAAAAATAATTTTTGTATATGTTCCTTGCATTTACTTCGCTTGATGCTGCCCCCAGCCTACATGTGCCTGTCACCATACGCAGGGCCACTCTGACTTATGTTAAATGCCTGTGTTGACACTTCTTGTCTTAAATGAATGGGCTTTTTATTTAACCATTGCTGCTGCATTTGTGAGGGCTGCTAGGTCATTAAAATGATGTTTGTTTGAATTTGGCAGAATGAAAAATTGGACTTATATTTCCTTTTTTTTGTTCCCAAGGCTATTCTCTACACTAACCCCTAAACAATACTCTTTTGATTTTATGAAGACATCTTTACAGAAAAGAAGGAAAGGTGGTTGAGGTTCACGGCGTGTTCTGGGCATCATGGGTATGGAGTTCCTCCCTCTTCTTCAGTGCCTGCAAGTGAAGCTGTGAACAAGCCCTCCTGGGTCACACTGTCAAATTAGGAGTGGAACTGTGTTTTCTGGAATTGTATGTTAATTGTGCAGATCGTCACTGCACACCAGCCTGTCTTTAGTTTATACACTCAGGCAGTGTCTGAGCATTTGGGTCTCAGGGAAAGATCACTGGAATCAGAAGTTTTGGGTTATATTCTGGGACCTGTCACTTGCTATCAATACGATTTTTTCAATGTGCCGTATGTCTGCCGTGAGTTTGGCCTTCCAACCTGTAAACAGAAGCAATGATAGCCGGTGAGTGAGTCAGGACTGGCTAAGCTCTCCTGAAGTAGCCATACGACTCCAAATCTTCGTAGCATAGTGATATAACGCCTAAGTTTTTTTCTTGAGCAACATGTTATTTCATTTTGATGTATCTCATGCTGGTCTTCAGGGCCTCTCTTCCACCTGGGGACTCGGAGATCTAAGATTTCTTCATCTCCTCCTCGCCTCCTCTCCAAGGGGCTTCCAAAGTCACTGTGCCAGGGAAAAGTGGGAGATGGAAGGAGTGCAGTGCCCCTTAATGGCCTTGACTTGGAAGGGACACCCGTCATCTTTGCTCACTGTCTCTGTGAGCGAGTCACATGGTCCCCCCACAGGGGAGGCTGGGAAACGCAAGGGAGTGCATGCGGTTGGGGACACTTCCTGTCTGTGCTCTGTGTGTCTCATAGATGTTCTGTGACACTCAGATGCGATAGCAGATGAAATCGCATTATAAATAATTTACCATATTTATAATGGGATTACACTTCCCTATATCCCATTTAAGACGTGCTGATCGAGATGTGTGTGCTGGGGTTAGAGCACCCTTATCAGCCTGTCACTGTTGTGTGACTTCAAAGTAGAAGCAGTGACCGTGACTCTCTTTGAAGGCGGCTTGGCAGAGGGCCTTCATTCTTTACCTTTTCTTTACCTTCTTCATTCTTTACCTTTTCTTTACCTTCTTCATTCTTTACCTTTTCTTTACCTTCTTGCACCTCAACACAAGGTCGGTCCAACATCGCTTGATTAGTTTAACAGAGTGCAAACCCATTGGAAGGAGCGGAAGACTTGAATTATAGGAGGGTTTTGGAGTAAACACAGGGGGCCTGTAGAAATTTGAGCTGGCTGCTTACAAGCCTGCCAGCGCTGCCTTCGTGACCATTGAGATGCCGCTGTACCAAGTGGCTGTCATTTGCATTTAAACTGCGGCTGCTGTGTGAACCCTGTTCCTAGCAATCTTGTTTGCGTTATTGAGTTGTTCAGGGAAACCACTACTCAAAGAGAATACAAAGGCAGGCTTCAGTGCCGCCCAAGCCAAATTATTATAATTTTGGAATGAGTGGAATCTGAAATAATGAGGTTTTATTTTAGTTTGCCCTGGAGGCTTCTCTGTAGTATTGGGAGAGGAAAACAAATATTTGTTCTCTTTGAAAAACATATAACTTTCATTGTGTTCAA
This sequence comes from Tonatia bakeri, assembly GCA_004024845.1. Taxonomy (NCBI): domain Eukaryota; kingdom Metazoa; phylum Chordata; class Mammalia; order Chiroptera; family Phyllostomidae; genus Tonatia; species Tonatia bakeri. The sequence goes on from PVIA01003119.1 coordinate 63,308, forward strand.
AGTGGAGTTGGAAAACAAGTCCATAGAACAGCTTCATGGTACAATGACACTTGTTCTGTTGTGAATTTCATCGAGGTCTTTAAAAAAAAAACACCGGAGTTGTTTTCCCCTTTTCTATCTGGCTCATTTAATGTTGAGCTCCCGGCTTATAAACATGAATGCAAAGCCACTGTCTTTGTTATTAACTTCTTGTTGATGTTCTGAAGCTCTGGATCGCAGATTTTGAGGGTGGCGTGTGTACTCAAAGTCTTTTTCAGGCCTGGTGATCCACATCAGCGGTCACGCACATGCCCTTAACCTAGAGAAGCCTCCGTAGACCCATTATAAATCTCACTCTTGTTTTCCTTTTGCATCACATCTGTGGAGAGCACTGCCCGTGGAGCCCATGTCCTCAGATTTGGAACGAGAGGGGCATTGGATTTCTTCCTGCCCTGGCATCCGTTCCCTCTCTGAGGGACATTGTGTGCAATAAATGTGGGACTTTCAGTTCAGACACCCTGCCCTCTCTTGGCCAAGATGTGAGCACGTGACCAAGCTAAGCCAATCAGAATTTTTCTCCTGGGTATCTGCATATTGACTACGAGGATAGAAGCTGTTAGAATGGATTCTTCTTGACAATTGTATCCTAAAGAGATTGACATTGTTTATCTGCCACCGTGACTTCTGAATGTTCTCTGATTCTTCCCTCTTGGATACAGGGCGTTCGTTTCATCTTCCTCTTCAGTTCTGTGTGCTCTCCCATGTCTTTCCAATAATTTCTCTCTTTGCTTAGGTTAATTCTGATGAGTTTCTATAACCTGCAAGCAAGCATCCTGTTTCAGTGTAGTTACTTCAAAGATAAAATGCATCGATGTGAGGCCTGAAAGGTTGGCCAAACTCTCTTATTACGTTACAGTTTCATCTAGTAGACATGGTCAAAAAAACCATTATCTGAAGATTAAAAGTATTTTTGTCACCTAGATAAGTCCCATGGTGCTAATATTTAAAGTAAAAAGAATCCTCTCCTTTTTTTAAAGGAATTTATTTGTTCCTTTAAATAGAGAGGGGAAGAGGGGAAGAAAAAGAGGGGAGGAAACAACAATCAGTTGCCTCTCGCACACTGCCCCACTGGGGACCTGGCCCGCAGGCCTGGCATGTGCCCTGACCGGGATTCGAACAGATGATCTCTCAGTTCACAGGCCAGCACTCAGTTGACTGAGCCACACCAGCCAGGGCAAGAGTCCTCTTCTTTGTGGACTTACAGACTCAGTCTCATAATTCGTATTGCCCCTGTGTGTCTCACAGCCACCTAGTCCCAAATTGTCCAAACCAAGATTCAATTTCCCCCAAACTTGCTCCCCAGGGAGCCAAACAGAGCAGAGTTTGGGGTAAAGAATGGGCTCTCCCTGTCCTTCTGTTGCAGGTTTTCACCCGGCATCCATACCAGAAAGTTGGCCTCTAATAGAATAATTTTGAATGGTGTTTTTCCCAGAAGATTCTATCTATCATTGTTCTTCATTATAATTACATTATTAAACTTAGAAAATAGAGAAGGAAAAAAGTCTCATCTAATCCCAGCACTCAAAGCAAGCTCCCGTAGGCATTTGGGTGTGGTTCCCCGGGCCCCGGGTTGTAACATGGCATCACTAATAGCACATACGCGTTCTTAGTCTTTATTTTCACTTAACATTCTATAATAAGCAGTCTCTGCATGGCAAAATAAGCTGCCTAACCTTCTTCTAAGGGGCTGCATGTTATTCTATTAAGTGGCTGCTCTATATTTACTCAGCCATTTCCCTCCTGGATATTTAGACAGATTGAGTAAATACAGCGCACTCAGATTTTATACGTATACTTACCGTGGCAGAAGAACAATCCGGGCAGCCCTAAGATGTGCCTCGGTGGGGGACTGACAAAGCACTTGCTGTTCATTTGGTCCTTTTGCTCCCCGCCACAGGATTGCCTGGATGCAGTTACTGATCACGGCATCAACATCAGTGGTCACAAATACGCAGGGGGAGACTTCTAACACCCCAATGTGATGCTTTCCCATGAACAGTCGACAGACAGAACAATAGATTATTTTACTCCCAGCCTCAAGAGTTGGTGACATTTTATTAATTTGCATTTAATTTCTCCCTTTGAGTTTTATTGGGTCTAAGTTTTGGATCTCAGGCTGTTTGGACCGACTTTGGCCCCTTCCCCTGCAGTTCAGCAGAAAGCGACTGTGTTTGGGTTTCCACTCTCAGAGGGCACTTCTTGGTCTGAACTGTTTTCATTTATTTTACTTTAAAATTACAAAGGCATTTCCAGTTATATTTGGTTTTGCAATTCATTCCTCCCCCTGTTTCACAAAACCCATAAAACCCACATTGTCTAAAAATGCTGTGCTGAGCGGAATGGATCCAGCCCTCCGTGGAGAGCCGAAAAGGAGGGAGCCGGTACGTGATATAAACATTTCCAGGGAGATTGTCTGTTTCCCAGAATGGGTTTTAGTCCAGGGCTGCTGACCAGTTGTGCGATTTCGTGAGGGGTTGCTGACCTTGGACCCTGCTTGAACTTGACTCTGGATGTCACAGAGGCATCTGCCCACGTTGTGTCTAGGTCCCCTCTGCTCTCAGGTCTTCAGGCTCTGCTCCTGCCGGTCTGGCTCCTGCCATTATTTTTTAAGGACTGGAGCCATAAAAACCCAGCACTTTGGATTTCTGAATGAACGTTTCCAGCGTTAAACTTGGTGGTTTCCTGTCACAGAAGCGCAGGCTCATTGAATTCTAATTGTTCTGCAGTGCGGGTCTTTCTTTGCTGGCTAGATTAAACATCCTCATTCCCTTCGATTGCAACATGTGGACTTCCATGCTGAGAATCTGCAAATTCTTTGAACAGTTTATTTTCAGCAGTGTATCACTGGCCTTTTATTTCCAAGTCTGAGGAAAAGCGAGTGGAAAGTGTGGGTTCTGGGGAGATTATTCCCCCCCTGTTTGCCCTCATGTTGGACTGAGGACTGTGATAGATGGAACTCAGATGGAGGACCTTCCTCAGGCAGGCCCTTCCTCCTGGTGGGCAGATGCACTGTAAAGGTCAGAGCCCTCCTTCCCGTGTGAAAAGACAGGTATTCGCCTCCGGCCACCATGTCGACGGCAGCTGTGGTCCCCACCCAAGACTTGGGAGGGAAGTTCGAGAGAATCCTCACCTAGCCCCCTCCAGAGACCACTTCGCAATCTTCCCTGCCACCCTCCAGCCCCCTTCCCTGCCCAGATTTAGGGAGGAACAGGAGAGAAAGGGGAAATAACATATAGTGGGCACAGAGCTTACAACTGACATTCCTGCACTGGATAGATTGTCCATTCCTAGTGGGACCTTAGGTAGCAAACGTGCATGATGCTTTGGGGAGGCACCTTTGCGACTGAGCACCCCTCTCCAGTCCCCCACCATATGGTGTTACCTCCGGGGCTCCCTCATCCTGCGCTTCTTAATTCCACACAAGCCGGTCTTCTCTGTTGAACTCAGAACTAGTTGAGGGTTGAGAGACATCTTGATCAGCTAATGTTTGTTGAGTGAATAAGTAAAGGAGTCATTGCTGAGTGACCCCTGGGGGCTTTATACTAAGAGATGGGGCAGGGACTTCCTACGTGGATTTGAGGAGGTTCACGGAGAGTCTGCAGGTCTTTTCTCTTCCTCCCCGCTTTCTTAGTTTGTTGGGGCTGCTATACCAAATTACCGCAAACTGAGTTGTGCCGAAGGAATTGGGTTTCGGAAGTTTACAGTCTCCATCTGAAAGACCAAGCCTTCGGTTGGATTCGAGTTTGGTTCTGCCGAGTAGATAGTCAAAGACCAAAGGTCTCATGCTCCTCCCTCCAGTCCCGCCCACTGTTCCTCATCAAGAAGAGGAGGAGGGCAGCTTTGACTTTCCTCCGCCTGTGTTTCCAGTCAGTGCCACTTGTTCCAACACGGAGCCTCCTCCCTGAGGACCAGGGTCCAGCATCCACTTCAGTTGCTAATGTCAGGTTGCCCTGGTCTCGGAAGGTAGACAGCGCCATGAAAGTTTTCGAAGACCGAATGGTGTAAAGGAGCAGTTACCTTAGGACACATCTAATGAACAGACGCACAGAATGAATCAAGATAAAGCACAAATGCTCAGACATGCTGCAGAGCTCTGTGGGGCTCCTGGATGCTGGAAAGCTGGGAAGCTGGGTGTGGTGCCCAGCGGGAGCAGGACGGGCCACTCTGGTGGCTCCGGGCACATGCTGCCTCTCCAGCAGCACCCTGCAAACAAATGCTGAACATCATTTTCACTCATCATCTTTTTTAAAAATTTGTAAATGCGAAAATTCTCTGCAGATTTCTTTTGGGCGGTGAGAACAGATACTGACGTAGGTCTTGTGTAGAAGTGACGTGGTGTGAAGGGAACGTGGCAGAAGGAGACTTGCCTTCAGGTGGGGAACACGATGCAGTATACAAATGATGTACTGTAGAGTTGCACCCATGAAACCGGTATAATTTTTTTTTTTTTTAAAGATTTTATTTATTTATTTTCAGAGAGGGAAGGGAGGGAGAAAGACAGAGAAACATCAATGTGCGGTTGCTGGGGGCCGTGGCCTGCAACCCAGGCATGTGCCCTGACTGGGAATCGAACCTGCGATGCCTGGTTCGCAGCCGGCGCTCAATCCACTGAGCTACTCCAGCCAGGGCCTAGAAACCGGTATAATTTTATTAACTAATGTCACCCCAATAAATTCAATAAAAATTCAAAAGAAAAGCAAGGATACTTGTACTTGGGAATATGCAACTGGGAAAAAAAATGCCTTCTTAACAGTACATTACTTCAGAGCATTTTATTAATTATTTACGTAGAAACAAGCTTTGAAAATATCTTTTTTTTTACTTCAGTCAGTATTTGAACTGTCTTAAGATTGATGAGAGAATAAAGTTCTTCCTTTTTTTAAAGATAGTCCTGATTTGTTCGGTGTCAAATCAAGGTCCTTCAGCTGGGAAATGGTAAGCCAGCCCCAGATGCAAGGCGAGCTGCTTCTTTGGAGAAGCCATCGTCTTTTATTTGTTTCTCTCTTCACTTTACACGGCGATTGCTGTTTGGCTTAAGTCAGGTCCTGACAGTACGGCATCAACCATTAAATGGGTTTTCAAAGGCTCAGTTCGCAAAGGAGTCGCTGGAGCCACCGGGGGCCTGCGCTAGAAATAAATAAGCCTGGGTCTGCCATCCCACTGTCTCTGAAGACTCTGGGCTGTAGTCCCTGGGACCGTAAAGGGGGAAGGCAGGACTGACTGAAATCACAAGATAAGGATCCTGGCCCTCTTCAGCCAGCGAGTGACTTCAGACAGGTCATTTCAGCTTCTCAGCTCCCGGCCCGGCTCACGCTGGTCTAGAACTACCCGCCCTTGTCTCGTTCTGGAAATCTGATGCTCCTGGGGCCCTGGGCTCACTTTCAGCTCTCGAATTCAGTTTTGACAACCAACATCTTCATCTAAATCACTCACACGACTGGTTTGGAGGCAGGTAACCGGTACTCTACAAAGTCACCCACAATTCTCTATGCCTCAGTTCTTCTCCCTAATTAGAGAGTTTTTTTTTTTTTTTTTTTTTCAGATTGCAATGTAAGAGTTCCAAGTTGCTCTGTTGTGGAAAATCACTCACACGTGGGAGAGATGGTGGAGCACGATTCTTTATTACGCGCGGGCTCAGGGGGAAAACCCAAATCCTGAGCCCCGTTCTCTAACTTTCCGGGGTTTAAATAGCCTCGGACCCCCTGCCTACGTGGCAAAGCGAGGTCACAGAAGCTAAATGCGGAAGTCAGGTCTGACTACCTTACATGGGAGACAAAGGAGCAAAGCGCGGGGTCCTAGCACAGAAGCACAGGGTCCTAATGCGGAAGTTACAAAGTACAAAGTAGCCTAACATGGGGGTTGCCTGTCACAGCTCTAGATGGGAAAACATCTTGGCCATCCTCACACGGGTCTTGGCTAACTCCATCTCTCTCCCTGGGTCTCTCATGCCTGAGATGGTTTCTCCTAAACAGGGAGTTGTCTAAGACTTGAGTGGGATGGTAACTGTATTGATCAGCATACTTCATGCTAACGGCAGTCCACATCTCAATGACTTAACATAATAAAATTGTATGTGTGTTGTGCTCACACAAAGTGTAATGTGGGTATCTCTGGTCTGGAGTCTCTACTGGGGTACAGAGAGAGAAAGAAGAGAGGAGAGGGCACTGGAGATCCAGTGGGCCTAACCAGATTGTGATGGATGTTGAGAACGCAGTCTTCCTGTGTGGCCAGGAAGAGGAAAACGGTTTGGTGAGCATGTGGTATTATTATCTCTGCCACAGTAATTCTAACTTTCTACTTCAGAGGGATGAAGAGACCGAGGCCAAATGGTTAGCCCTCATGGTGTTGCTGAGTTGATCTCAGAAGATATTTGTAATTTCCATTGCACTCCTGAAGGCGTTGATCCAAGCCTGCCTTGTCATCAGTCTTTGCCATGAACACCCGTAGCCCAAGACCATGGTTATAGTCCTCAGTTTGCATTGTGTGCTCCCAGTGTCGCATGGGAATAAAATGGGAAATCATTGGGGTGACTGACAGCCTCTGCTCACTGAGGCTTATACCTCCTTGTGAAAGAGCATCCTCTTAAGAGGTTGGAAGGGTAATCATCATGATAATAGCCAACATCTGTTAAGCACCTACTGTATACTTAGCACCATGCTACCCATGCTGTAGATCTACCTTGTTTAATCCTCTCATTTAACCTTCAAGTCTTACTTTTACCAACTGACTTGGAAATAGACTAATTTCTAAGGATGGATTTGCAAGTGATGTAGAGGAAAAGGACAATGTTAATTCCTTTTAAAGAGATCTACTTAAGAACAGCAATCATTTGGATGGTTACTTCTGATGGGTTGGTGAAAACATCAGGTACATGACCATACAGTCCCACCTCAAGCTCCTTGGTGGGGCCCTGGGTCTGGCCTGTCCTCCCACCTGCACACAGATGAGGTTGCCCGCCTGCTTTTCATTTTCATGGTTGTCTGCTCAGCCAGGAAGCATGCAGCCAGCATCTTGGGGGGATCTCCCTGCTCACCTAAGTAGACAGAAGGATCTGTCAAAAAATGGAGAGTGTCGGTATCCTGTGGGGGCCTCATGTTTGCAGGAGCTCCACTTTGGGAGATCCTGATGGAAGAGTAACTCCAGTGGGTGGGGATGGTGGTATCAGTGGGCCCAGGCACCTTTATGGATGAGGTTAGCATCTCCAAGCACCTTCCTTCTCCAGAAGGAATGGCTGGACCTGCTCCTTGCCCAGCAAAAATGTGGGATCCGTATGTATCACTCAGCTTCATTCTCTATAACAGTACATGGTTGGAGGATACCTGAGTCCTTCCTTTTCCCCTCCACAGCTCTACAGATGGCCATGATGACAGATTTCCCAGGGACTTCTGTGGGGCTGGAGTGGAGTGCGGGTCATTAGGCTATGGGAATGGACACCTAGTGTTTGAACAACGGGAACCATCAGAACAAAGGGTGTTTTTCTTTGGGATGGGCACTCAGATAGTTTTAGAAGAGGTTTTCACAAGAATGTTATGCCACCAAGAAAAAGGGAGACGTGTCACCAGCTCTGCAGAGCCCCAGCTAGTGATGCTGAAGCCCGCGCTGTGCACAGGCAAGGTCTGGGTGTGGGCCAGGAGGCATGTTCATTACAGCCTTGGTTTCAGGGCATCGTCAGGTTCCTGACGAAAACGGGCTAACGCAAACAAGCTTCAAGATGTGAAGTCATAGCTTTTAGCTCCTGAAATATAAAGTAAGAATTTTCCTGGTTCCATTCGACCATCCAAGGGGAAAAGGGAAAAGGCAACTTGGCAAACACTTGAAGCCTTTATAGGCGAATGTGGCAGATTTGAGCGGACGAATTTGACTGTGTATGTACACCCTCTCCCAGGGCCTGTCCTCTGGGCTCCACGAATTTGGCCACGGTGACTTCCTGCTGCAGCCTCGGAAGTGGAGCTGCACAGGAGGTGAGGTCCGCCTCCTGTCTTTTCCTGGAGCACCAAGCTGCTGGGCTGGAGGCTGTGCAAATCCAGTAGATGCTTGGACTGGGTGAGGTTAAAGCAGCATCAGAGCAATCAATTTTTGCCCTTTCTTAAAGAAGGGAGTTAGTGGGTGACCCTGACCTTTTAGGCACGTGCACCCTGTGAGAATGACATTGACCTTTCCCTCTGTTTTCTGATCATCAGGGACTGTCTTTGGTCTCAGCCCTCATGCGCCTGTGCTCTGAGACCACCAAGGCCACCACCCCCTGCCCTCTGCCACCAACATAGATCCCGGGCCTGATAGTTACAGGTTAATCAATAGAGCCACCAAACAACTACATAGTTTATCAGTAAGGATGTCTGATTTGGAAGCCTTTCTTTAAATAGCTATAATAGCCATAAACTGCAGGAGATAGGCCAATGATGATCACACAATTTATTATTGAACGAATCTCTTATCTTCCTGAGAGAGGCCCTCTCTTTATCACAGTTGAGCTGATTACATTTCCGTGGTTAAAATTTCATTAGGGCCTGCGTTTTGCTCAGAGCTGAAGCCTGTTGCCGGGAGCTCCTTTTGGGAATTTAATTTTATTAATACTTAACGGTTAGTGGCCTTTAATTAATGTTAAATGAAAATGGGATTCTAAAACCATCATGGAGAACTTTTCACTTGCGTGTCAAAATAATTTATAGTGATTAATAAGTTCTAATTGACTATCACCAGAGATCATTTGAATTCCATTTTGATTTTAAAGCATTGACTGGAATATATTTATGATATATATAAAAAAAACAAAAAACGTGTCCCTGGGAAGAATTTCTATCTGATCTTGCCAATGAGAAATGAAGCACTTACTTCTGCTAAACAATCGGCGTGTCCTTGAGGGGTGGTTTCTGGAACAGCATGTAAGAGCTGCGTTGGTGGGCTGCCTGTGTCATTAGGGGGTGCTTTACAACATGTGTGAACTGGCTTTATTTATCCATCCTTGTTCCCTTCTCCCCACCCACTCAGACAGACACACACGCTCATGCACACACTGCTATTCTGAAAAATGTGCAGAATAAACAAATCCAAGCTGATGTAGAGGGAGCTCGGCGTGTGTCAGATGGTGTGCTGTTTACGGGCGCTGTCTCATTGAATTCTTCCGGTAGCTTCGTGGGGGAGGTCTCCTTATGGCCCCCATCGTATCGATAAGGGAATCAAGGCTCACAGTGGCTGATGGCTTGCCCCAAGTCCTCAGCTAGTAAGTGACAGAGGGGGCTTTAAATGGGGGATGGTCAGAATTCGCAAACAGTTTCCTTCTGCTTTTCATGATAAAATTTCAACCCCCTGTTTTCCTGCCAGGAAGGACCAAGGTGGTACGGGATTCAGGACAGTCTCCACCTCCATAAGGACACAGGACAGGGCAGGGGGTCTGCACAGGAGCCCTCTGGAAGACAATGGGCAAGCTCGATGGAGCGCAGGGCCACATGCACCCCGGGCCAGTGGTCTCCCCGGTGGTCGTCCCTCCCTACCCTGTGCTCCTGTGCTAGTAGCTTCAGGGGAGGAGATGCTAATTGCTGGCAGAGGGGTTTGTCTGGGAAAGATAGCAGCCTTGACTCTGCACTTTGCCATAAACTTTGTTCAGTGTCTTTGCTGTAACGTTCTCCTTCCCATGTCTGTATGTAGTATGTTAGAGAGGGGTAGGCCCTGGCCAGTGCAGCTCAGCTGGTTGCATGTCTTCCCACAAAGGGAAAGGGTGCTGGTTTGACTTCCGGTCAGGGCACATGCCTGGGTGTCAGGTTCGTCCCCAGTCGGGGCATGTACTAGAGGCCGCTGATGGACGTCTCTCTCTCACATGATGCTTTTCTCCTTCTCTTTCTCCCTCCCTTCCTCTCTCTCTACAAATAAATGAATAAAACCTTAAAAACAAGAAATGGGTCTGAAACATCACACAGGAGAGGGAAACTGAGTCAGCTCTGATGTACCCTTTCCTGGACCATCCAGTGCCAATTAACCCAGCCCACCTTGCCCCTGTCCCTTTGCCCTCTGGGGCACTGTGTCCCTCTCTGCTTTCACTGCAGGTTCTTTTTTCTCTGGGGGACACAGGCTTCTCTGCTAGAGACCTGGAGCCAAGCACAGCCAGGACACCGAAGGGTAGCACAAAAGAAAACGAGGTGCTTTTATAGCAGCTTCCAGGTGCCAGGCACAGGGATCAGCACCGCACATCCATTGTCTCAGTTACTCCTCACGGCATGCTGCTGCCCCCATGTCGGTTTCTCCGGCTAAAACGACGTGAAGATCTCTGCGGCTCTGCGCACACACGCTTGCACGGATGCACACACTCACAGATGCATGCACGCACAGCCGGCGTGTTGTGTTGATCACGAAGCTTTACATCTGCATCTGCTTCTCTCTGGGATTTGGGGCAGCCGAGAGCTCCATGGCGGTAACAACGCTGCTAGCGCAATGGCGCCGGGCGGTCTGCAGGCAGACTGGTTATATCTGCTCTCGCCTGGTCCCCAGCCCAGTCCCCCGCCTCCTCGCAGCTGAGTGAGACCGTGTGGTCACTCCATGCTGCCTATGAGGGGATCAGACCGCTCGTCAGTCGTCATTCTCCACCCCTCTGTGTTCATTGCACGCTCGTCTGTCTCCTCTGGCTCCTGACCCAGAAGGACGGGTCGCATTCCCTTGGCTCACCAAGGTGCCCTCAAGGCTGGCTGCCTCTCTTTGTTCCCCCCTAAAGTTATTTTTTCAATTACAGTTTACATTCAATATGCATTAGTTTCAGGAGTCCAGCAGAGTGGTCAGCCAGTCACATACTCCTGGTGGCTGTGCCACAGGTCCTGGCTGGCCACCAGGATGGTCTGCAGAATGGGTTCGCGTGTGAACGAAGGAGGAGGGGACAGTTTTGTCTCTGGGATGGCCTTGTGTGGGGTGCTTGCTGATCCCTTCTGGTGTCTGTCACATGCTGTAGGTCAGCTTGCACCCTCTCATTCCTGTGTCTTATGCAGGGAACAAGACAAGCAGTTATCCACAAAGAGTGATCTAAGATGGGGTCTTTCCATGTGCCACAGTTGAACACGACTTGCACTCACATCCTGTGTGCCAGGACGTATGGAGGAGCCACTGAACTTCAGAGCTGAGAAAATAAATGTCTCCATAGGAACTGCCTGCCTCATCAGTTGAACTTCATGATGGGCCATCCCTAAGAGGCCTTGTGATCAGACGTGGTTTTCTCTGGGGTCCTGGGGGTGGGGCATCTCCTGCGGCAGCTCACCTCTGATATTCCTGCCCTCTCTGCAGTGCACCCTGCCACCTGCCTGACCTTCTTTTCCGGTGGTGTGCACATGTGTGTCTGTCTGTGAGTGTGTCTCGGTGTCTGTGTGTGCATGCTTGTGTCTGTGTGTGCATGCTTATGTCTGTGCGTGTGCACGTGCAACTCTGTGAGTGTGTTGGGTGTGTGTCTATGCTTGCACAAGTTCCTGTGTGTTCGTGTGTATTCGAGGTTGTGCAGATGGCTTGTGTGGAAGTGCATCAGTGTGTGCACATGTGTGTCTATATACATGAATGTGCCAGCGCGCACACACATGGCTGTGTCTGAATGTGTACATGTGTGTGTTCACAAGTGAGCGTGTTTGTATATGTATTCACGATTGTGCACACGACCGTGTTTGTGGGAGTATATGTGTCAGTGTGTGCACAGGTACACCTGTACATCTGAGAGTGTGTACATACATGACAGTATATTCATAGGTGAGTAATTGTGTGCACATGTGTGTCCATACATGAGTGTGGGTGATTGTCAGTGTGCACACACACATGGATGCATATGTGGGGACGTACCTGCCAGCGTGTGCATGTACGTGTATACATGAGTGTAGCTGTGTCAGTGCGCACACACATGGCTGCATGTGTGTGGGCGCGTTTGTTGGTGTGTGCATGCATGTCTCTATGTGAGTGTGTGACTGTGTGTGCTCGAGGGCCGCCGGCCCCCTCTCCAGCCAACCCCACCACGAGGGAGGAGATGGCGGCACTGTGCTCCCCACCTCTCTGCATGTTGATAGGATCGCTTTGGCTTCCCAAGTCTGGCAGGAGACGCAGAATTAAACACAGACGCTCTGGTGCCAAAACAAAATTGTGGAAAGATTTGAAGCCCCCGTTCCCTAACTTGCAGCCTATCAAACTGGGAACAAGCCTGGCTTTGTTTGATTCCCTGCGCCGAGCAAGGGCAGAGCAGTCTGGAGCCGTACTGGTTCCGATAGGAGAGCTGACTCGAAGCCAGGGAACTTAAAATTGCTGAAACCCAAGGCAGAAGGGAGACAGCAAGACGTGTTGGGAAGGGGTAAAAGCCTATACGAGGGGGGGGGAGACATTCTTGCCCCGAGTTAGGAATGAAGGCAAAGCGGCAGCCCGATTTTTGAGAAATACGGACTCACAAAGAGGAAAAATGGTGGTGAGGCAAAGAACCCAGCGGAGGTCGGCGGTCTCCGATCTCGCTTTTCCCTGGAGCTGGGGCCAGTGGGCTGGGTGGTGCCTGCCGTGACAACGGGCAGAAGGAGCCAGTCCCGATGGAAGTGTGCTGATTTCCCGGAGTCACAGGGGACCGGGGGCTGACTCTCAGCCCAGTGTCCCCTTGGGGCCCTAAGAGGCGGTGAGGGCTGGCATGTCCCCAGCGTCTCTCCGTGTGCCCTGGGCTGCTTTGCTGTCTCATTATTTTACTCCCTGAAAACAAGTCTTCTCTCTTATTTGGAACACTTATCTTAAATTGGCCTTACCTGAGCTTTCTGGTTTAATTTTAGTAATAGTGTTCCGCCCATATCAACCAGGTTGCATTCTCACTGATGGCCACTAAAGAGTTTCCTTTCTTTCCCATCCCCCTTCATCTGCTCCCAAGGGAACTGATGACAATAGTTCCCCAAACCCCCAGACCCCAAGGTGGCTAGCCTCCAGGTCAGTTGTGATGCTGATGTAGCAGGGGGTTGAAATAGAAGGGGAGTTTCATGTAAGACCATGGGAAGGGGTAGGAGGGAAAGTTGTTCCGCTGCCTGGGTGAGCGTCGGAGCCAGCCTGGCCTTGGAGTCTGGGAGGACTCATCAGAACCTCATCATCAACCCCTCCAAGTGCAGACAGTCTCCCCTGAAGCAACGTCCCGGAGACCATGCCTGGCCCAGACTTGGTGTCTGCTCTTGGGCTGAGCCAGGGGTCCCCCAGCCAGGGACGCTGGATCTCCCCACTCTGCTCCAGCCGTGCCTCCAGGCTCACCCTCCTAGAACAGCCTCCTCTGTGTAGGAGACCCGCCCTCCCCAGGAAGGGCCCTTCCTCAGCCTGGAGAGTTGCAGGCTGTGCTTCTTCTTCTGTCCTTCTGGCAGTGACCACATCAGCCGCTGACGTCATCACTGTTGACACTGTTCTATCGGAGCGCCCTGGTAGCACTTGAAGCAAAATTTCTAATCTTCTCAGGTTCTTTTGCCAAGAAAATGTTGGATTTTGAATCTCCGTTATTGGGCTCCCTAAAAGGAATCAGGATACATGGATATAGTGGAATACTTTGTGGACACTGAAAAGAATGGGGCAAATCTGTATGAAGGAGAGACGTCCAGGATAGTATTCTGTCGTCTTTTACTTTGTGAAGTGAAGAAAACACTCCAGCTGTGGAAGGGCATGGAGTGTTCGGTCCCATTTGTATTACATGGTGAGTGTGTGTGCCTGGAAAGCCACACACCACACCGTCAACAGTGGTTTAAGATTTATTTATTTATTTTTAGAGAGAGGAGAAGGGAAGGAGAAGAAGAGGGAGAGAAACATCAATGTGTGGCTGCCTCTGGAATGTCCCCTACTGGGGACCTGCCCAAATTGAAAGTTTCTTTTTAATTAAAAAATATCATTAACTGGAAGGTACATGTACTGTCAGCCAAGATGGTGGGAATTCACAGTGAGGCCCTTTTTTCTTTTGTGGGTAGAACATGAGGATAAGAGTTAGGAGCCTGGGTTTTTCTCTTAGCCGGCGATTTACATCTTTTTTGTGCCATGGACCATGTGACGGTCTGAGGAAGGATCCCTCTTCAGGGATCCAAACGATGCTTTAAATAAAAATGAAATTTGGCTTGAAATAAAATTACCACCCAAATATGTTGAAATATAGTTATCAAAATATAAAAAAACGAATTGTAATGTTGTCACACATATGCTTCTTAATTGATACATTAAAATACAAGGCCTAGCTCAAGTTTGATGAGGATAATTTAAAATTAGCAATGAGTGTAATATTTTGAGAAATCTGCAACAACTGGATGTTACTTGAAAGGGCCTGTGGCTGCTGGTAGTGACAGTCACGTGGGCTGATACTACTGTGGTTTGTTGCCTTCCCTCACACATGGAGAAAATGCTAGATTACTGTTAGAGACAGTGAAAATGAAGATGTTAATTTTTTCCCACCAGTATCACCAATCCCTGTTAGAACTTCCCTGGCTAAGAACCAAGGCTTTTACCCAGCTGTGAGATGTTGAACAATATTGCCCCTCCAAACGCCCCAAGCTGAGCCTCCATCTCTACAAATGAGGGGCTTCATGATGGCAAATGGGTAGTATCTTCCATGTCAACTGCAATTCATTAGTAGTGACTTAGCGAGGCTTGTCGCCAAGGTCACTGAGACTGCCTCTGAGACCCACTGGAGAGGGTTCTGGGAGGGACTGGGGGTGTCTGCCCAGGGCGCGAGCGGGAGAGGTGAGAGGGCGCATATGTACATGTGATGCACACTTCACTCCTGGACCAGAGGAGCCCACGGTCTCCTCCAGCTCTGATAGCCTAACCAGTCTGAAACGAATTATTCTCTTCTGACTCCAATTAAAAGCATCTCCCGTCCAACGACAGTCACAAGGGCACAGGGATGGGGAGTCCTGCCTGAGAGTTCTGAGCGAGTGGCTCCGGCCTCGCTTTACCCTGTGGACCAAGCCTTCTGATAGAATTTTCCTTAAACGAAATTGTTAAGCCTTGCCTCTACTCTCAGTGACAGACCGGTTACTGGGAACAGATTGTCTAGAAAGACAACAAGAATTAGTAAACACGGTCTTACAAATGAGCCATCTGGAGATTATTTACATAAGAAAAGAGGAAAGCCTTGGTATTTTCATGCTGTTTCATGCTGGGGTTTGTTTCTCTTGCAAGTAGCCACAGGGATGCGTTTGTCTAGAACACACACCCGGCTTTTTAGCAGAGATTGCTGAAAGCAGGAAAAAAACAATGCTGCCTGGGTTGGTTATTTGGGGAGTTGAAGGAGGGGAAGAGAGAGAGAGAGTGGGAGAGTCGCACAAAAAAGTTTCTGAATAAATTTTAGCCCAGGGGATTTCAAAATAGTAATAATGCATTCACACCCTAGTTTTGTAATTACACCTTCTCCGAGTGTCGCATGAGAACAATTTTCCCATGCCAAGGTCAAATCTGGAGGCGCGAAACCATCACGCAGATGCACAGGGAGTGGCTGTGGGAAGAGTGACCCTTTGACCCCCAAGAGCCCCCTTGGTGTCAGGCCAGCTCTGTGGAACCACTCGGCTCCCTCCCCTAGCTTGTCCCTTTCTCACCGTCCCCCCTTGGGAAGTGTGCATGGAAAGAGTCCCCTCTTCCCAGGAATTTCAGTCACATAACCAACCTCTCCACCCTCCCACCCACCCACCCTCCGAGTGTTCACCCACGCAGGGAGGACAACACAGAGGAGAGGAGAGAGGGGCAGGGAGGGTTCCGTGGGTGACAGAGCTCACCAAGCCCTCACGCCGGAGCCCCACATTGACGACGCCGTGCAGGCCCAGGCTGCCTCTCCCGCCACACCCTCACAGTGACAGCCGGGGTGAAAATAGCCTCACTGTGTCCGGACAAGCACTGTTTGGTCGATAAGACACAAATTAATAAGACAACAGTTGGAGTGGCTTTGCAGAAAGAGAGCTTTCTGCTCCCGGGCTGGGCTGGGCTGGGCTGGGCTGGGCTGGGCTGTCAGGTCTCTTTCATGTTTGCTCTGGAAATTGTATAGCTCAGGGCAGTGATTCTTTACAGGGGCAAGAAGAGGCAAGACCCAGAGTGCAAGCAGCGCGGCTGCCCCAGGGCTCCGGAGTCAGAACCAGCTGCGAGGAGGACAGGAAGTGAAGCCTGGAGAGTGAATGCAGCTGGAAGGCACCCAGCAATTCAGAGCCATCAGCAAGAAAGGTAATTACCTGCTGACAGGTCTCTGATAGGTACCTGGATGGGTGTGTGTGCGCGCGAGTGTGTGCATGCACGTTGGTTAACTGTGTCTTTACGGGCAACTTGGGGGCATGTTCCATCTTCCATACCTGGGCAGAAGGGGGAAGGGCTCATAAATAGAGATGCAGAACCACGAACATTGTGCTGTGAATAAGTCTGCAGGCTGGAAAACGTGGAAGATACAAGTAACAACAAAATCCGAAGTGCAGGAAGTTTCTGGGAGACACAGACCCAGAGCAGTGAGCAGTGCTCTGGGCCGGCGCCTGGTGTGGTGATGCTTCTGAAGTGGTCTGCAAAGGAGAGTACAGTCAGTGGAGCGAAGGGAGTCAAGAGAACAAGAACAGCCAGTATGGCTGGAAAACACCTGGCCAGGCTTTGGAGCTACAGCCTTCCATGGCCCGTGCCCCTGTTTATGGACCCACTTTCCGGATGGGCCCCTGAGGCTGAGAGAGGCTCAGTGGCCTAGGGCTATGCATTCAGTGAGAAGGAGAAGGCCTGGAACAGAAACCCATGCAGCTGGACTCCAAAGTTCCGACTTCAGCACAAGTAACCTTGACCTTATTGAAAGAACTGGAGGAGTAGAGCCCCCAGCTCAGGAAACTCAAACCTCCGCAACGCTGGGGATGTCACCAAGGTTTTTGTACGCTCTTCCCAATGTCATCATTATCACAGTGGCCACAATTTATCATCACCAACCTGTGGAATAGGATGATCAGGTTGGAGCCGTTTGAGTTTTTTCATCTAAAAAGGGTATTTAGGGGCTCTAAAAGTGACTTCACACGACAGGGAAGTTGGATGGTCTTCGAGGTCGGCGATGCTGAACACAGGTCTGGAAGTTTGCAGGCGCTCACCGGCTGCCGGTGTGCACACAGTATCCAGTGTTGCTGCAATGCTCAACCTCACCAACTGCTGTAGATTAAGAAAGGCCTATAGATGAATTTATTATTGTTATGCCAGCTCCACGTATTTAAAAACAGTCACAAATACATGGAGGAGACAACAAGATTATTCAGAACACAGGCCATGCTTCCTGGGCAGGGGTGATTAGGAAGGTATGTTTCCATCCTAAAACAAGGGAAGAATGGATGCTTTTCAGGTAGCACAAAGGTGTTTGTTCCCTTAGCCCCAAAGGGAGCTCTTGACTTCCTGTAGAATGCAACATTTCCCCATCCAGTAGGACTCATTCAAGAATGAAAGTTGAGTTGTATCCAAGAAATGCTGGTCTAATTTCACCACTAAGGATGCCGGGCTGAGAGTCGTACTCTCAGGTGAAGTAATAGATACATCTTGTTGCATCAAAATCATCCTAGCCGACGTGGCTTCAGAATCAGGCAAGTGAAGTCAGCAGTTCAGGACCTTGTTTCCCACCTCCAGTTCCCTCTACAGAGGGCCCCCTCCGGTTCTTTCTGGAAATGTGAGCAGGACAGGGATGGAGGCTACAGCTCCACCAATGAGTTACGTCGACGCTTTCTCCCTGCCCTCCAGCTTCAGGAGCGGAATTGGCTCCGCTCAATTCCCCCTTGCCTTTTCAGCTCTGATGCCAGGAGCAGCAAATTCCACAGGCACTGGGTAGGTAGGGTTTTATCTGATTGTCCCTCTCAGGCACTGACACAGTGTAACTCACTGCTGATGGAAAGGAAAGGTAATGTAATATCCATATTATGCTACTTTTCCATGGAGGCCCAACAGTAAGAATCATGCTTGTTATCCATCCATCTTTTCCTCTTTCTGAGGTTTGCAGAATGTAACCAGCCAGAACAAATGTGTGTGCTCTGTCATCGTTTTAGGACTCACGGCACTGGGATTTTTCTAACATTCCTGGTGTTTTTGGCTTGAGTGCCAAATAGATGTGTTTTTCCCTTAGAGATGAATTAGCTCTTCAACTCACAGATACAAAGACAGGAGACAGTATGTCTTACTGCAGCCGGACATAAATACCTACCCACGGAAGGCAGAAGCGTTGCTGGTTTCCTCTCTCTTCTGCCGTTAGATGAACCGGAGTGAGATGGCAGTTCGAGTGGTGACTATCTTCCCTTGCAAGGACGATATCAGTGCATTGTGCTAAGCTCTCGCAGAGAGTGCAGGTGGCAAGGATTCAACAATTATTGTGAGTAGATACTAGTAGGCTTACAGTTCCAACTTGTTTTGGGGCTCAACTTCTGGAAGACAGCCTACAAAAATAGCAATTTACAGGGGAAAAAAAGTGGGTCCTGAGGCATTGGGTTGGGGCAGACATTAGTTCCATTTAGGGCTTAAACCAGCCCACAGTTAATTGTAGGTCTCTCGCATTAGCTTGTAGGAGCAGTAAAAGCATGTAATTCGAGCTAATCTGATGGGCAAATGAACTGGGTACTCGGTGCCAAGTGAGACTGTGAAACAAAAGGACACATGTGTTTTCAGGAAAAAAAACACAACACAACGTAGTTTCAACTGTTGCACACGTGAGACTCTGGAGAATTCTTTGGAAATTTTGTCGTTTCAGAAAAGGAGGTCCAGGGGACTGTGGGGAGCGTCAGGAGCCCAGTGCCTCTCGGTCACCCGGGCAGCGAAGCCCACGGCCTGGAACAGGGCAGGGGCAGCTCTCCGGGAGGCAGGTTTTCTTCCCCTGATTGGCTGGGCCTTCTTTAGAAAGCCCTTCTGCATTCATTTTACCTGACGGTCCATGACCACCGGCCCGGGCCCCTCCCTGTCCGTTCCGATTTTGTCGGTTGGAGATGAGGCTAGGGCACCTGCATTCTACAAGTCCCCCCAGGAATGCAGGGTGATGACCGCCATTCGGAGGAAGCATCCCTGATCCAGGAGTAGAGGTGGCTGCAGGAGGAGGAGTCGATGGTGGAGGTTGACGGACCCAACTGAAGCTTCCTGAGGGGGAAGTAATGCAAGGCCCCCTGGGAGGTGCTAGAAAGGAACATGGTGCTTTGCAGTGACACCTTCTTGCTGGTCCGAGTTGCAAGGTGTGTGTGCTTTGGTGGTTTTCCTAACACCGCCGTGCATTCCGAGACCAACTTCCATGAAGCATTAGTGCCACGTGGCCTTAAATCAGACTGGTCCCTCGAGGTCCGGGCTCAAGCAAGCCCTCCCAAGGAGGTGACTCTTGACATTTTTTCCTTTCAGTTTTATTTTGGATTGGTTTCAGGTGTACAGCTTAGTGGTTAGATGGTCACATGCTATGCACGGTGTTCCCCTCGGTATTTCTAGTACCCCCAACTGGCGCCATGCGTAGTTACCACCGTATTATTGACTCTATTCCCCATGCTTCACTGTACATCCCCATGACCATGTTGTCACTACCAGTTTGTCTCTCTTAACCCCTTCCTCTCCTTCACCCAGTGCCCCAGCCCCCTTCCCTCTGGCAGCCACAAGTTCCCTCTCTGTGTCTGCGGTCCTGTTTCAATTCTGTTTGTTCTTTTATTGTGCTCTTCAGGTTCCGCATGTGAGTGAAATCACATGGCATCCGCCCTTCTCTGACTGATTTATTTCACTGAGCACCACCCTCTTTCTTAAATCCAGAGCCTCACCTGAGGCTTAGTGTGTTCTTCTCCTGGGGGGTGCAGTCCTCCTGGGGTCCCAGGTTGGAAAACCTGTTGGTAAGCTGCCTTGAGGTTAGTAAAAACAGTCAGTCAGTTTAATGATTTAAATCAGAAATTACCCATTTTGACAAAAATGTATTCCGCCGGTAGTCGCCGTGCTTTGAATTTGTTCTGCTGATTTAAACCAAATTTTTATGTAAAAAGTTTTGTTAAAACTAGACATTTTGTTTGTACTGTTAAGAGAAAAACAACTTTATAAAGTCAAACATTTTCTAAGACCAAAAATGTGTAATTCAGGTTGACCTACAGGATTAGAATCTTCAAAATTTAGGAGCGGAAAAGTGAGTAGTAATTCAAACATAAACTATTATATGTCTTGAAAATGATAATTTTTAAAACATACTACTGATTAATGGGGTCCATCAGAAAAGACACTAAAAAGAGAAGGTAGTCTTGTCTGTTGCAGACTAAATATTAACCCCACGTCAGAGAAACAATGGGTGTACTGTTTTTATACTCTGGATGTTTATGTGGGGAGTACAAATTGAAGTAACTGCTGTGACTTCACAGTAAGTCAATGTCATTGGTAGATGTGAGGGCCATGGCCGCCCTGGGGACTCCTACAAGCGACATGGTCAGTGTCCTCAGGTGTGCGGTGAAGGATGGGCTGTGGCACAGGTGAACCAGGTGTAGGAAATTGAATGGCAAAATCTTTTCTTAATGAACATTTGCATGCTAACAAGACGTTCACATAGAAAGAGACGGGAGCTCTGTGAGTTTATAACTTTGATAATTTTGCATGTATTTTGATTTATATGAATTTCCCAGAGGGATCTGAACAAGTGGCCTGAGGAGGCTCCATTCCAGAACCTGAGAACCCAAGAATAGTTCATTCCTCCCTCCTCCTTCAATTTCTGCTTTCGGTATAACTGTCACGCGTGTGTGTGTGTGTGTGAGAGAGAGAGACAGAGAGAGACTCGGAGGGAGAGGAGTTTTCAGGAACTGGCTCACACAGCTGTGGAGATCAGCAAGCCCTAAGTCTGCAGGGTGGACCAGCTGGCTGGAGTTGCCGAGGAGAGGTGACTCTGCAGCCTGAGCCTGAAGACCTGCTGGCAGACTTCCGTCTTCCTCGGGGACATCGGTCTTTCTTCTGTGAAGGCGCCCGCTGATTGGATGAGGCCCATCGCATCATAGAGGGTCATCTGCTTTATATCGATGTTGGTCTCCCCTAAAAACACCTTCACAGAAATAGCTAGTGTGATGTGTGACCAGATACCTTGGTGCCATGGTGTAGGCAAGTGGACACATTGAATTAAACATCACACAGACAGACCCCTTGCTGTGTGTCTAGGACGGAAGGATGCCATTTCAGCAATTTGGGAACATGGACCCCAAAATAAGTAGGCCACCGTGCCAGCCCAATAATTCATACTTTTACATAGTCTTTGCTAGTCCTTGTTTCACACACATACATTTGCTTGCTTAATTATTACAGCACACATATATTTTTATCCTTTCTCCATTAACAAACATTATATTGTAAGTATATTCCCATGTCTTTTACAGTGAGTCTTTATGGAGATGTAACATTCCATCAAAGGGATGTAGCATAATTTAATTAGCCGGTTCCTATTGTTTCCTATGGAGGCTGCCTCCAGTCTTCTGCTGCTATAAATCATGTCGCAGCAGCTTGCTTTTTTCTTTAGGGTGAATTCCTAAAAACAGAATCGCTGAGCCAAGGACATGAACCTATTATGGCCCTTGGTGCATATTGCTTTTGCTGGATTTGATTGGATTGTGTGCATTTTTCTGGGGAGTTTGTTTGTTTGTTTGTTTGTTTCTCTTTTGTTTCTTTGGTAGTGACCTCACGCTGCCAGCTCTGGTTCCCGACAACCACCTCTGCAGCCGAGGGGACATGCTCCCCAATCCCTCCCGTCACCTCTCTGACCAAAACGTTCTCCGAGGCTAAAAGGGTCCTTACCTAGTCCTGGTGCGCGAGAGATTTATAGCTCGGAAAATCTGAGTATAGTTTCTGAAGCCATTTTTCAACCAAGAGTTGGAAAATCACATTTCACACTTAAAAAGCAATTTGGGACTTACTTTTGGTTCTTTGATAATTCTGGGAGACTTTGAAATGCTTCACGTCTCATTTCTTCTCACATAATTGAGGAAGAGTCGCAGGTGCAGAAGTTTAAGGAATGGCCATTAGAATTTGGAGCGAACGTGTTAGAATCAGAAGTTCATGGCACTGTTACCTCTTTAAAAAGAGTCCGTTTTGTTGTTGTTGTTGTTGTTGTTGCAGTATTGGGGGTGTCACGTTGGGCACCAGAGTTCTGTTTTGTTCAGCAGAGCCCGGCAAACATACTTGCGGGTCCCGCCTCAGTATAAGGAAGTGATGTATTTAAGGAAGTGAATTGAGAATCGGTGTTAGGCATGGTGCTAGATTTACATAGGAGGAGTGAGAGAGTTATGTTTTGGGAAAATTATTTATACTTGAATCCGTATATTTCTGAACACCTCCTACAAAGGAATCCTACGCTAGGTGGCCTGTGGTGACCAGCTTCTTCCACTGAGCACGGTGTTTCTGAGGGTCACCCAGGTTGGAGCATGTGCCAGGTCTTCATTCTTTTTTATAGCTGAGTGATGTTTTATTGTGTAGATGTCTCATTTCCTGTATCCATTCATCAGCCCGTGGACGCTTGGACTGCTTCCACTTTTCGGCTAGTAGGGGTAATGCCGCTATGAATATTCATGTGAGGTCTTAGATGAATATGTTTTTATTTTGTTCTCTTGGATACATATTGAGAGATGGATTTGTTAAGTTATATGGTAACTCCACGTTAGCCTTAAAAATTTTTATTTATTTTTAGAGCGGGAACAGGAGGGAGAAAGAGAGGGAGAGAAACATTGATGTGTGGTTGCCTCTTGTATGCCCCCTACTGGGGACCTGGCCCGAAATCCAGGCATGTGCCCTGACTGGGAATCAAACCGGCAACCCGTTGGTTCTCAGGCCGGCACTCAGTCCACTGAGCCACACCAGCTAGGGCTCTGTGTTAGTTTTTTAAGACAGATGCTCTTGCGGGCTCACACGTTAGTGTCGGCTGGGGTGAAGGGCATGACCCAGACTGAGGGTAGGAAAGTGAAGAGGTAGGGAGTGCCTCAGACCAAGGAGGTTTTAACGTGGACGGATTTTATAAGAAACTCTTCATTCAGAACAGTCTTCCCTTCAGTTTTGAAGTGCATTTACCAGTGTGAGAGCGGAGTTGTAGGAGGGTACTAGTGGTCTGAACGAGTTGGTGGGATCCATTTATGAAGCTTCCTATGATTCTAAATGCCTAATTTGCTTTTTAGGAATTAGTTTTTGCATTGGCAAGCAAATACCACATCCCCTAAACTTTCTCAATAAATATCCTGTTTGGGCCTCCTAATAAAACAAATTCTGTGCCCACCTTCACTTAAAAGTGCTCCTGTTGGCTCCTGGAGACTCGCTGAGAAAACCGAACATTCACCAAACGCATTCTGCCGTGGATGTGAAGGCTGTAATTACCATTGGTTTATTTTAAGCAAAATCCCTCTAATAACATGGGAGGCAGTGTGTGGGGAGCATTTCTGAGACTGACATTTAATACATTAAGGAAGATACACCATACGCATGTTAATGTTACTCTCAGATGCTTCACTTTACACTTTCAGAAGTTTGAATATGAATTCCTTAGGAATTTTATGCGAGCCTTGGTATGAAACCTCAAATGGTTAATTCGCAGGCACCCTGGCCATGAGGATCCCTTTTGCTTTTCTTTAGTAGAAAGATGATATTAGCTTGTGTAATTATATCCCTAGGTGGCTCTAACCACAGAATTGAAGGGGTGGCTTCCTTCTGGCAAACCAGCCCCGGGTTTTGACTTGGCGCTGGTGCGGCTCACTTGTATAATCGTGCTGCACGTGAAGGGTGGAAATTAGAGTGTAGGGTTGCTGATTTATATCCCATGAACTGAGTTTTCCTTTGCCAACCCAGAAAAATCTTACCATGGCGAAGTGTTCCGTTTTCTCGTGGCTTCTACCGTCCCTGTAAGGGATCCAGGAGGCAGATTTCAGTGCATTCCAGCATGAGGTCTAATTGTGGCTGTAATGATGGGTGAACATTTAAAGTACAAGCATAAATGCTCAACCTGGACCTTCTTGTTTTTAAATGAAAAGGTCAGTAAACCAGTGTCAACAGTTTTAGACAGCTTGGGTCATACCTCTAAGAAATAATCAAAGTCAGCAAGAAAAAACAAACCCAGACCATTCCATTGCTTCTAAGTGAAGGAATCCAGTTGTCTTATGGGTTGTAACTGACACGATTTGACATGTTCATTTTTTTTTTTTGGTCTTTGGGTTTTGAATAATTGCTTCTTGCAGAAAGCCTATGTTTTCTGTACTCTGTGGTTGCCAAGCTATACTTGACTTTTGAAAGAGAGTCAAAGGAACGTATCCTGGGAGAAATTGCTGCTTTGTGGGGTACAAATGAGAGGTTTCATGGTCTTTGAAGCTAGGAAGGCCACATCAGGCTTAGAGACCCCATCGCCAGGCTGCATTTTATAATCTTCATTGCTGCACTCAATGAAACTGTCCTTTTGTTGGAAGTGAAAGAAAATGTAGCAGAGAGTTAAGGTTAAGTGGTTTTTCCCATCTGGCTTAGAAAGTAGAAAGTTCTCCTTGACCACCGCAGTCCAAAAGTCGGCCAGATTGGCCTACTGCTGCAGCTCAGACCAGGGGACCTCAGCTGGGCAAGGTGTCACTTGTCCAGGGGACATCAGGTGGTGTCTGAGACTGTTTTGGTTGTCATAAGAGGAGGGGTGTGGTGCTACCAGCATTCAGTGGGCAGAGGAGCCGCTAAATGGCACATGCCACATTGCTCCGGACAGGCCCCCACGACAAAGAGTTGTTCGGCCCAGATCGGTGGTCGGGAGTGGGGGGTGGCACTGACGTGGAAGGCGTATCCATAACACCAGGTGTGCCGTTTCTGGCTCTGCTGTGCACAGAGGGGTGGGGACAGAAGGAAGATCCAGGATCTTTCTTCCCACAAAACATTCTCTTGACATGGAGCTCATTTCTCGGATGGCTCTTAAATAGATCATTGGACTAATAAGAAACATGGAGCCAGCTCCCTACCTGCAGGAGTGAAATGAGCTAATGGGAACGTGCCTGTACACACACACACACACACACACACACACACACACACACGAGGCGTGCTCCTCCCCACTCTGCTCAGCAAGCTGCTGGCAAGATCCTGCAGGCCTGGGCTCATTTTCTTCCTTTATTTGTTAAATGTTTCACAAAATGCTTTCGCCCCAGGTTAACTTGATTCTCCTTTGTTGTTAAAAGACATTTTGTTTTGTTTTGTTTTGTTTTGTCTTGTTGACGAGGAATTATTCCTTAAGCCTTCGCCTTTGTTGGAAGGGGAACACTTTGACAAACAGATTAGAAAGTCGTCCAGTGTCACCAGGCCAGTCTGTTTGGGGCCTGGCTGACGTGTGGGTCTATTTTCCTGAGCCCTGCCTGCGAGAACCACTTTCATCAGTTTTCTGGAGTCAAAGTGCCTCGGCCTTCTGGGGGCCAGCTGTGGCCTGGGAGCAAACATGGGCCTGGGCCGGGCTTCTCCCCATCTGCCGGGCTCACCCGCACCAGGCAAGCGCTGTTCCCTCCTGGGGCTGCTCTGGGCGGGAAGAAGTGAATGACATGCATTCGCACGAAATGTGCCTGTTCTAGCTGACTTCCCTGCTCCGCTTGGGAATGAAAGGCCTGGGGAGAATGGCAAGCACTACTTTGGTGTGGGGCTGTCTTCTGCATTGCGGGACGCTTGGTGGCATTGGGTTACAGCTTTGGATCATAGAGTATTAAGGGGGAGGGGCTCACAAGGACATCCGGGCCCAGCCTCTCCTTTCCCAATGGAGAGATGTGGCCTCCAACCCTGCAAGAGCCCCTGTCTGGGCAGAGAACCGGCCCCATGAGGAGCAACTGTAGCATGCTTGCGAACACATGCTGTGGCTCCCACGCCAGCCACGCAGAAGCAAACCCCTCCCCGAAGCCTGGGATCGCTGGTGTACACAAGGTCCCTGGGTGCTGTGATGGGCAGCCTGGTTCTGGAGCCCCTTCCTGTCCCCCTCCCCTCTGGCCACTTCTGTCCTGCGTGAATACCCTCAGCAGCTCCCTGTTACCATGAGATTAACACTTTCCGTTGCTTGCTGGTCCGAAGCCTGGTACTTTGTGGCCTGGGCAGCTGCTCCAGTATCATTTCTATTGCATCTCCTATTTTTTAAAAACCATTGATTTGAGAGAGAGAGAAGGGAGAGAGAAAATGGGAGAGAAACATCAATTTGTTGTTCCATTTATTCATGTGTTCATGGGTTAATTCCTGTATGTGCCCCAACCTGGAATCGAACCTGCAACCTTAGCATATCAGGAGGATGCTGTAACCCAGATTTTCAAACAATGTGCTGCAAGAATTGTAAAACATCCAATAGCTGACTATTAGTCAGGGGTACTGACCTCTCTTGCCTTAGATTGGCAAATAAATAAATGACACCAGCCAACACAACAATAGCTTTCCAGTGTGATGAATCAAAATTATGCCTATTTTTTGTCAGATGGGCATAAAAATATATTTATTAGTGTGCCACAGAATTTTAGTAATTAGTTCATGTGTGCTGTGAGATGAAAAGGGTGGAAAATCTCTGCTATAACCAACCGAGCTACCCAGCCAGGGCTCCATCATGCCTTCTACACTACCTGCTCCGGATCACACACCTGGGGGCAGGTACAAGGCGATCGTCGACAGCGGGCATTGTCCAGCCAACAGGGACCATTGCCGAGCTCTGAGTCTGCACGCAGAGGCCCTGAGAACGAGTGGAGTCGGACTAAGTGAGGCCTGGGGGCGCATGTGCTGAGCAGAGCCCTTGCTCAGGGGGAATCTGGACTTTGGTTTTCGGTGAGTGTCTGTGCTGTTTTTGCACGGGGCCCAACTCCCTCAGTGGAAGAAAGAGTTTGTTTTAAGTTCTGTTAACAATCAAGAAGTGTGTTTGCAGGTTCAGGAGCTCCCGGGAGTGGAATTCCTCTCTGTTACGTCCTGATCTGTGTGCCTTGTGTTCTGGACTCGTCCCTTCCTGCGACGTTTGCTGCTCCCGGTGACCCGCTGGCCCTGGAGAACACAGCGAGACTCTGACTCCTTGGTGCTTCCCACAGCCCCTGCTTCTGCTTCTCCTGTCGCTTGTCAGGCCGTGGACTGCATGACCCAGCTCTGAGACCCTGTCTGCTAAGAGCCAGGACTGACTTGTTAGAGGGGGACCCCTACGCTCCTGTCTTCTCCACGTGTGGTGCATCTCCAGAGGCAAATTCAGGGGTGGGACAGGACCCCCTCTTCAGGTGTCCTTTTTTTCTGGATACCGGAAATCTGTGCACCACATTTATTTACTCCCGTTACTCTTTTATGCAGTTGATGTGCCTTGAGCGCCCAGGTCTTCCTGAGGTCACAGTGACTTGCTTTTTGCCTCCAAGAGTTCCTAAGAGAGTACAATAATCCGTCTGCCTTTTAAAACCCATGCCTCCTTCACTAAATTGAAAAAACCCCAGACCAACTCAGGTTCCCTTTTATCATTTGTTGAAATATAAAAAAACATAACTCTTGTGACTAAAAGCAAGTAACAATAATTTTAGAGTGTATTCCCAGCTTCTGAGAGTAGCCCTCAGCTCCCACCCCAGTCTTCCTGCAGACCCCCCACCCCAGCCCCAAATGTGGGGAGCTTCTGAGTGTGACAACCTGGATTCGTTTCCTTTCCTCTGGGGCATCCAGAACTACCTGGGAACTGTCATGACCCAGGTGACCACACCTGCACCCAGGCAGGGGTGGAGTGAGGACCGTTTTATTTGTGTCTTTTCCCTGTCCAGACAGGTACGGCTCTCTCTCTCTGTCTCTCTCTGTCTCTCTCTCTCTCTCTCTCACACACACACACACACACACACACACACACACACACACACACGCACAGTTGAAACGGCTGACGTCTGCCTGTCCCGGGTCTGTGGGTCTTTGGTGCGCACACTCTCTTCACGTGTCTGCTCCTCTCCCAGCCGGGTGGGCAGTGCCTTGGGCGTAGAGATTATGGCCCTCTCCCTCTCTGACCAGCACCATCCCCTACACATCTTAGACTTTCAATGCGTATGTTGAAATCACTGGAAAAATAAAAGTAAAACTTTGATGCCAGAATGCCCCCAAGACCCTGCCAAACAGGATTTCGGTTGCCTTCACTTAAAAACAGCAGAAGTGTTCTTCCATTCCCAAACTTCCCATTTCTCACTGGGGAAGATGCGACATGTCTGTGGTGAGATGGGTTCAGTGCTGTGACGCCCAGGAGTATCATCTCTCTTGTCACTGTGGTTTGAACCCACAGCCGAGACCGTCTGCTTGCTCTTGAAGACCCTGGTTGCTGGGAACCCCTCAGCTCCTGCAAAGGGGAAGAGTGCGGCTGCAGAAGGGGGCCTTGCCTCCTGAGATAGCACTCAGCACAGGCTGTGCAGTGGTCTCGACTGTGACTCCAGCCAGACTGCCAACGCTGTGCTTTACGTAGGCTGTCCGTGCTCCTGGCGGCTCGCTGGGTGGGAGGGGGGGCGGCAGGCGGGCCCAGCCAGGACTCCAGTGACTGACGCAGGTTCTCTCTGGCTGCTGTCTCTGCCGGGCTTTGTGGCAGTGGGACATCTTGTTGGTCTTATTTATTTTTTGGTCACCCCGGAGCCCTGCGTGGAGTACTGTCTTTGGAACTTCAGGATGGCCTCACCCAGCCTCAGGGCTGAGGCTGCTTGCCCTAGTGTCTTAGACTGGTAACAGCTACTGGTCATTACGAGAACGTCCAGAGTGGTTCTGTACCAGTTACTGTGTTATTTCACTTTGGTGATTACTTGAGAGAGAGAGTGTTGTGCTCATTTTACCGTGCAGGAAGCTCAGACTCAAAAATGGGTAATCCCCAGATTTGTATCCCTGGTAAGCAGCCAAGCCAGGATGTGAACCCCATGTTGGCCTGATTCTGAAGCTCTTGCTCTTTTCGGGATCCTAGACTACAAAGCAAATTAATACTGTAAACAGCATCACAAAGAGGATGCGTAATCTACTTAGAGCAAGTACGTCAGCAGCATAGAAACGAAATTTATTGCTAGCCAATTGATAAATTAGTTATATATCAGATTACATTTTCCATAAAGCGTTTTCTAAAAGAGTTCCCTGCGACAGTGATATTAGCAAAGTATGAATTATCTTAGTACTTGAGAGTTATTAAACTACTTGTCATTAAAAATAATTACTTATGCAGACTTTCTTCTCATTCAGACTGGCAGTTTCCTGGAAGTAGACTGAGTTAGCACTCACTAGCATTTGCTAATTCACTGGGCCACAGAAGCAATCGGTCTGGCTGGCTGGAACACTCAGTGAGCCCTGTCTCTCATCACGGAACGTGCGGACGTTTTAGCTGCCCCATCAGAATCCACGTTGGCCCCCTGCTTGGCCTCGGGTCCAGGTTTCTAAGCTTCTGTCTCGGAAGTAACGGCACAGAGGGTGTGCTCAGTAACATTTGTTGAATGAATGAAGCAATGTGCTCATTTGCAGCGTGAATGGCAAAGCTGAATGGGATGTGGCTAAAACGCACAGCTCAGTAAGTCTTAGGTCCCCACAGCCATCTACATGCCAGCTTTGCGACGGTCATGCCGTTGGCGGCTTGGCTGCTAAACCAATGCCCTTGTTTACTCTTCTGTGCCTCTTTCTCTTTACCTCCAGCCCCTTTTCTCGGTTAAGGTCTGGGGCGAAATTGTCACTGTTTTTTGTAAACCACCTCTCTAGTCGGCCTTGACCTTCTTTGCTCTCTTCCTCCTGTGGTTTTCCCATAAATGCTGGAGTTCTTTCCAGTGCCGCCCTTGGTCCCTTCCCTCTCTACATTTTCTTCCCACTGCGGGGTGAGGTGGTGGGGGGTGATCCACTCACATGACCTCTGGGACTGCATCTAGAGTGACAGCTCCTAAACCCATCTCTCTTCTAAGTTTTGGGAACATACGTCCATCTACTTACTGAGTGTTTCCTCTCAACTAGAAAGGCCTGCGAAAGGAACATTTTCTAAATCAACTTCTCAGTTCTCTTCTACCCCAAACTTGAGCTCCCTGTGGTATTTTCTAGGTTGGCTGGTGGTATCGCTAGGTCTCCTCACCTGGAAACTGTACGGTCATCCAGGTCGCCTCCCCTTCCCTCTCTGTTCTCCCACCACTGTCGGGGTGTCCAACCCACCACGGCCCAGGATGGCTGTGAATGCAGCCCAACACAAAATCGTAAATTTACTTCAAAGCTTTCTGTCGCTCATCAGCTTCCGTTACTGTTTGCGCGTTATTGTTAATAACAGTAACATCTGCGTGTTATTAAATGTTACTTTTCATTACTTTTCACGTGTGGCCCAAGACAACTCTTTTTTGTTTTGTTTTGTTTTGTTTTTGCAGTGTGGCCCAGAGATGCCAAAAACGTGGACACGCCTGGTAGGTAGTCCTGAGGGCCTGGTGATTCTATCCCAGTAATGTCCCCCGAAGCCAGCCCTTACCTGGATTCTGCTTCCACTGTTCTCTTGAAGTCGCCCTGCACAGGCTCCCGAACAAGAGCACCCTGTGACAGTGGAGCGGGCCAGTAGCAGGTGCCAGGGTCAGATTTGTTCTGACTGAAGGAAGCCGTGGGTGGCTTTCCTCTCCCCCACACTTGTGAGTGATTGGAGCCTCAGCTCTTACCCCTGACACCCGTGATGTGGAGCCTGAGTCCTTGCCTCTGACCAGTGCACGTGGACTTTCTAGTGTAACATTTTTTCCCTCTTTGATCAAAAGTATTATATTGCTGCTGTGTGTGTATACATGTGTAAGTGTGCATAAGTTAGTGTGTATGAATGGGTGAGTGTATATGAAAGTGTAAGGGTGTGTGTTTTAATCACCAAATTCATAATGAGGAAAAGTCTGACCTGCCTGGCTTGGAAGAGAGAGACTAGATCAAAATCCAACCAGGATTCAACCCATTAGCGAAACCCAGGAGCAAAGCCTTGCGCTTTCACACAGGAAGCGCTGGGAACAGTGACCTGTCTGTTTAAAACCCTCCACTTCCTCCCTGCCGTCCACAGGATCGAGTCTGCCCCTTGTCCGGAGACCAAGTTCCCTGGCGTTGGACCTCAGCCTCTCTCTCCAGCCTGACCTTCAGCCATGCCACCCCCTGCAGCCACACCTCATCTTTGGACAGAGAAGGCTCTTGGGACTCTGAGCTGGGTACCCGTCACACCCTGCCCTCCTTCCCCTCCAACTGTTCAACCTGGCTCAAACCTCAGCCCTGACGTGAACCTGCCTTGGTTCCTTACCAGATAAAATGTAGGATACTCAGCTAAACTTGAGTTTCAGATAAACAACAAATAATTTTCAGTGTATATCACAAATAATTGTGTCATTGTTTATCTGAAATGTAAAATTGATGGTGTGTCCTTTATTTTTTAATTTGCTGCATCTGGCACCCTATTCCTGACATTCTTCTGTCTCGATATTCCTACAGAATGTTGTATACAAATCTACCATCACTTCTTACAGTATGATGGTCTATTCTTCTGTCAATTGCCTTCGCTGTCAGAGCACACACCCTCGAGGCAAGAGCGATGACTTTGCACTCACTCACTCACCCTTTCTTAGTCATGTCCTGTGTGCCCAGCACTGAGCTAGGTATCAGGGTGCCCGGACCAGTAAGGTCAGGATCCTGCACTGGAGCAGGGCTCGGTTACCACGGCCCTTGGCCAGATCCAGCCCCCTGCCTGTGCCGTGTGGGCCGAGGACACCAGCACACTAGTCCGTGTGTGTGTTGTCTACGGCCGCTTTCGGGCTGCCACAGCAGAGCATGTGACCTCTTGGCCAGGGAAGCCTCAAATATTGACTACCTGGCCCTTTACAGAAAAAAAAATTGCCGATCCCTGGTCTAGAGGATCTTACAGTCTAGAGGAGGGAGACAGACGTAAACAAATAAAAGCAGATTCAGCTTTCATCTCCGAAGCTCCTCTGTATCCATGTGTGGTCCGGGGCTCACCTCTCTGAGCACCACCTGGAGCCTCACCCTGCTGAGGCTGATTTCTGGGCCTGGAGAACCTGCCCTTCAATGAGCATTCTAGGTGACTCTGCCCACTGCTTTCTGAGTGTTGGTGCACCAGTGCCGGCCGCCCTGTCTGGGGCGGGGTCCGCTTTAATGAACGTTTGAAAGCGCAGAGTGTCTGTTCCTTGACTGCATCTCAGTTCTGTTAACATCCAGCATTGTTTGTTACATACAGCTACAATTTCAGCCTGCAGTCCTGTAAATGGAGCTGCAGAATTTACCATCCACTCAGGCACGGTATTGCTGGGCTTCCTCCGGGGCCAGAGATACACAGACCACTGTGCTCAATGGGCCTGGGCGTCGTCTTCTCGTCCCAAGGGAGTGGGTGGTGGCTGTGTCCTGTTCTTGACCGGTGGAGCAAAGCCATCCTTCAGGGTGGACACAGCCTTCTTCTATCTCAGGGGCCATTGCCCAGAGCCCGCCTGGACAGCGTCACTCACAGTCACGTAATCAAAATAAACTAATGGGTTCCCTCATGTCCCCAAGCTCAGAACATGCCCTGTGTCCTTGTGGTGCCATGTGATGGGCCGACAGAACATAAATAAGAGCCGGTCCAGCCCCGTAGTGTTTGGGAGGCAAAGGTTTCCCAGTGAAAACAAGGTCTGTTCCTCTCTGTTGAGACAGATGTTCACACTTGCTGTTCTCGTTAGAGGATGTGAGAAAATAAATTCGGGGCAAGCGAGCTGTGGGCCTTGCTGGGGCCCGCGTGGCCTCGGCAGACAGTGTTCAGAGCGCAGAGGGAACGAAATAGCAAAATAATTTTCCCGACAAGTTTGCCTAAGATTTCTTGTGATAGTTTGTAAAAACTGGGATTATCTGTATAACTCGTTGCTTCACGGCCCTTTCACTGCCGCATACAAAACCCCAGACTCTGTTCCGTGGACGCGGCGGCGGGGGAGGTGTTTGCATGGCTCCGTAAGTGCTCGGTGACACGCTCAACCGTCGCGCTGATTCCTGCTGTTCCGGCTCAGGTGTGGCCGCACAGAGTCGGCTCACAGCAGCCGTCCCAAGCTAAGTGACACGTCTGGGCCCCACTGGACACCGTGAGGTCCCTGGGAGAGACATCTGTGTTCCTTTTCCATTCTCTTCGTTTGACACGTGGAGTTGTCAGTCACAGACCTGCTCGCGGGAGCTATCGTTGTGACATTTTAAGTCAAATGCCATTGCGTGAGCCGTTCCGCCTTTGGGTGCTTAAGTAAATGAAAACTACCGTCTCTCCGACAAGATCTGGAGGAAGAAACAAGCCCTCCAGTATCACTGTACGTACACATCTCTGGATCTTTGTAAAAACCCCAGCAACCTAGGGAATCCGGGCTCTGGTGTTTTCGATTCCTGCGTCCCAGGCCTGTTAAACGCCTCCCATTCTAGGCAGAATGCACTCTGCTACTTCCCCTATATGATCTTATTTGATCTATTATGGAAATGCTTCTCTGCCTTGCTACTATATGTTCTTATTCAAGTGCCCAACCTAATTTTTTTCTTTTAAATATATTTTTAATAGCTTCATGTTTCTTTCCTTTTGTGCTTCTGTTATTTATAGAAGCACACCAGGGAGAGGAAGCTGCATTGAAAATAGTCTTCTAACATTTTTTTGGACGGGAGCCTTAGACCTGGTTACTAATTGCACCAGTGTGGCGCTGACTAGCTGGTTAAGCCCAATGTGGGTCAGTTGTTAAAGGAGTCCAAATGAATTTTATGTGCAAATCTGGGGTTCACCAAGAAAAATAAATAAATCAGTCCTCCCGTATGTGTAATCGTGCTGAGAAGGGGTCAGGTGTTGTTATGCATCTAGGACACAAAATAAACGTAAAAAGCAAGTCCCCCACCATTCAGCTGTTTTTTATTAATAAACCTCCATCCATCATAAATTGCTTGGAGAGCTGGCCAGATGTTTGCAACCCACCCCACTTGTCACCTAGGTCACGCCTGTAGGAGTTGCAATTTAGTTAATTTCACGACCACAGTAGCTTGATGTAATTAAAGACTCAGTAGGTTGTGTTTTAAACGCTATTAAGTCATTATGGGTTTTCAGGGGACCGGGAATGCTCCTTCGACTGCGGGAAAGAGGGCAACATGCTCTGACTTAACACAAAGGAGCCAGCGATCCGTAGTTTTGAAAGTTGGAGTTAAAGTGCCTGGTGCTGAAATGCGATTCTCTGACATCAATTATGGAAATCAATAAAGAATGTTGCAATATACACAGGGCTCTCTCTGTCCTTGCTCAGTAGAAGGAGAGCCCGTTGCAGAACCAACAAGCCTGTGCTTGCTTAATCAAAGCAATAAATTCTCTGTGTCAGAATTGCATTTTTAAAGATGCTCTAAAAGGTGGGGTTTTTTTTTTTTTTTGGTGCTGAAGACTGTTTCTGAGCCCAATTTACCTAATTCCTGAGAACAATAAAGGCACAATAAAGGATTTTCCCTGCCGAATAGTTGAAAATAGTGCATAGCTATGGCTTCACAAATCTTTCAACAGCTCAGCCCTGTTAGCAAAATAGGAGGCAATTGAAGAAAGGCAAGGGGCTGAGTGAGAAGCTATGAGCAATGGAGTTGCTAAAAAAAAAAAAAAATCTAATAGCCCCAGAATGCATTGAAGTAGATGAAGAGGATCAGAAGGGAATCATTCTGAACAGACTTTCCCGAGGGGAGGTCACTTTCAAGGTTCCTTTTGCTGTGACCAGGATGCTCTCTGCCCTGCTGAGTTGACCTGACATCACCCAGGAATGCCCCTGCCTTGGCTCCCTCTGTAGCCCTTTCCACACGGCCTCTGGGAGTCTCAGCGAAGGGTGGCATGAAGATCTTCCACGTGCCCGTGATCGTTTATTTAAGTGTGGCTTTACTCTGTAAGTGCTACAGCAGTTAGCAGTCAGATCCAGAGACAAGTCTCATAAATCAGGACAATGGCCGTGAAGCTCCCCCTTCTCTCCGCTCCAGGAGCAAAGAGAGACGAGGGCGCTGAAAGAAGGTGTTGAGTTTCTCTAGTAGGGCTGCTTGGGGGACTTCAAAGTCACCACGGACACATCACTTCGAAGTGTTGATGAGATGTGCTGAGTGAGGTGGTGGTCAGAAAGGTCGGCGGTTCTGTGCAGCTGTCACGTGCTGCCACAGGCTGGAGCCACAAGCCGCTTGTTCGCCCAGATCTGGAATGTTCCAGGCACTCTGAGGGAGCTCAGGAGAAAAAGAAAATCCCACAGAGAGTCACACAACCAGGAGGAAGGCTTCAAGAACGAGATGGCTGTGTGCACTCCAGGTCAAGGATGGGTAGGATGCCATGGCCAAGGGCTGGTTTTGGTCTCGCTGTCAGCAGGGAGAGACATTTGAAGGGGCCAGGCAGTCTGGTTTGGGGGGATGGGGTCCACACCGTGAATTACATCATTGGGCTTGATGGGCTTCGGCACGACAGTCTCTGTGTGTTCCCGAATGAAAACCCAGCTGGACTCCAGACTGGCCTCGGCAGACCAAGGAAATCTCGTCCCCTGGGTGCGTGGCCTCAGGCTAAATCCACCTCTTGGACTTGGCTCTTTGGGGCTGTCATGAGGAAGAGCAGGCTGATCTAATTGGGACCTTGATTTCTGACTTGATCCAATTAGCATGCCTGGTTTGTTGAGGTCCTCTGGGGACTAGAAGGATTCTGGTCACCAATGGAAATTTCCTGCTTGGAGCTGGAAGTAAACCAGATGTTGAGTGTACAGCTGGCTCTCAACGTCGATCCTAGTTCACATGAGGATGGCTCCTCGCAGATGTGTGGGTTAATCAAAGCCAACTGGCTGTCTGGTTTTAAATGGATCTGTTCTTCTTGCCTCATACCCAACTCCCACCAAAAAGGATTCGGCCTTTGAACAAATTTAACTGTAGCTCAACTTGAGGATTCATCCTGCTTTTATTGAGCACCGACTGTGCTGTCAGGCACCATGCCAGGCACTGGGGACAACTATGAGACAGTCGTTTCTTTAAGAAGGCCTTCAGGGTCACACGTGTGACCTG
Organism: Tonatia bakeri; assembly: GCA_004024845.1. Taxonomy (NCBI): domain Eukaryota; kingdom Metazoa; phylum Chordata; class Mammalia; order Chiroptera; family Phyllostomidae; genus Tonatia; species Tonatia bakeri. The sequence continues at coordinate 99,221 of PVIA01003119.1, forward strand.
GACTCGGACTGCCTCTCCAATCAGATCGTGCACCATGTCTGCCCTTTAGTGCTGCAGTCACACCAGCCTCAGGGCCTTTGCACATGCTGCCTTTCTTCTTGGAATGTTCTTCCTCTTGCTTGTCTGTCTCACCTTTAGGTCTCAAAGGCCTTTTCTGACCAGCCCTTCTAGAGTAAATTCCCTATCCAGTGATCCAACCACCAGTCATAATAATAGTAACTATTATGACTTACCCCTACTCACCTTATTTTTTTCTTTATACACCTCACCACAACTTGTAATTATTTTATGTTTGTTTGGCCAGAAGAGAATATTGGTTAAGAATGTGAGCTCTGGCCCTGGCTGGTGTGGCTCAGTGGATTGAGCGTGGGCTGCGAACCAAAGGGTCACAGGTTTGACTCCCAGTCAGGGCACATGCCTGGGTTGCGGGCCAGGTCCCCAGCGGGGGCCATGTGAGAAGCAACCACACATTGATGCTTCTCTCTCTCTTTCTTCCTCCCTTCCCCTCTCTAAGAATAAATAAATAAATAAAATCTTAAAAAAGAAAAGAATGTGAGTTCTGAGGTTAGACAGCCTGGGTTCAAATCCTGACCCTCCCACTCTCTGGCTCTGAGTCTTCACCTTGGTGCCTCAGTTTCTTAATCTGTAAAATGGAAATGATAATGGGAGTTTCCTTTTCATGTCAGTTTGATTAAATCTTTCAGTTAATGGTCCCACATTTCTTTTTCACTTTGGACCATCGGCTTAACAAAATAGTGACATAGCCACAAATACAGATAGACTGCATTAATTCACAGAAAATACATCAAAATTCTGTATTTTTAAATAGGTCTGGTCTTCTTGCCTTATCCTCAGTCCCCACCAAAGTAGTTTTATTAAATGGAGCAATTTACAACTATAAAATGTGAATGGGGAGGAGATTTTACTAGCCTGTATAATATACAAAAATAGTTCAGCCTGGGAGGGAGCATTCACCTTCCGGGCCTGAGATTTACGCGGTCAGTGGGAAAATTATGTCAAACAACTGAATTCGGATGGGCCGACTTCATCTCTGAAAACCTGGCCATTTCTAGGGTTTCATCATTTGTTAGTTCAACCCAATGAGAGGAGACCAGGCCGTTAACATGTTTGAAATACAGCTGGTGTCAGCAACAAGAATGGATTATTGTAAACCGTAATAGAAAGTATGGTGAGTAGTTTAAAACAGAAGAAAAAAATTTTTTAAACATAGGAAACGCTGAAAAAGAAATGTAAAATGTTGTTGGTAATAGATAACGTTTCGGAGGAGAAGGCATAGATTTAGGGTATTTTTTGAAATGTGAAGTTGAGTGAAAAGATGCCTTTTAGTTAAGAGTTGATTATTGATTAGTGTGGTTAACATGTGACAATATGGTGGCTCTGGTCATGGGAATGATGTGCCGTGTTTCTAGCACTTTCACTAGCAATGTAGCATGTCCTTTGTTCCCCAGCGAGAGCATTTGAGAAAACCCATTTCGTGACTCTTGAATGGCACAAATATCACCACGGTGTCACAAAATGAGGCCATTCTAGTGTCGTCTTGTGCCATTGACTCCGATGGCCAATATGGTCGGCAGTCAGTGTCCCGTTGAATGAAGGGGTCTGATGAACTAAAATTACCTTATGTGCCCTGCACAGATTCTGAATATTCCGAGTCTGCGCCCAACAAAACTCACAGAACATGAAAGCTCTGCCGAACGGAATTCCTTTCTCAACTCGGAAGTTACATGAGGTGCTTGTAATCTTGTACACCTATCATTCTGAGCGCCAATAACCATTCTGATATAACTGGCTGGTAGATATTTCAGCTGATATACTGGGCAAACCTGTTGTTTCTAGGCTGGACATAGATTTGATAGCGATGGAGTGGTTATCGCTCAGAGCTCTTCGAGGGCCAGGCACTGATCTGAGCCTCCACACTTAATCATCATAGCAGCCCTTAGAGATAAGTACCAGTTGTTTTAAAGTCTGTGTCTGAGCCCTGGCCAGGTGGCTTACCTGGTTGGAGCTTCATCCCATACACAAAAAGTCTGCAGGTTCGATTCCTGGTCAAGGCACATACCTAGGTTGCAGGTTCAGTCCCTGCTCAGGGATTGTACAGGAGGCAACCGATAGATGTTTCTCTCACATCGGTTTCTCTCTCTCCCCCTTTGTCTCTCTCTAAAGTAAAGAAATATATCCTCAGGTAAGGATTAAAAAAAAAAAGCCTATGTCAGTTGACTCTAATATTTGTGTTAAATGTATTCTGTTTTTATTGCAAATTTTTGCCTTGGGTCTGTTTCTTGGTGTGATCAGGTCATTTAGAGTTGTACGCTGGGCATTTCTGTACGAGTGGTTGCAGAAGCTTCACATAGCGTTCTGCTCCCCCAGGGAGAATACACCTTGACCTTGGGCAAGCAGCAGAGAGGCAGACTATTTCAGCTCATCGGGACTAAGCTGGGCTGAGCCGGGTTTGGTGCCTTTGCAGTGTCTGGTTCTCTCCTGGCTTGTCCCTGCTCCTAGCAGGTGATCCTCTGCGGTTCCCAAGCGAAAGTTTCAGCTGTTTCCTAGAGCCCCCCCACCTTTGGTGGGTCTGGGATTCTATTTTTTAGACTTTCCATCACTTGAAGATAGCCCCAAATTCTGTTCTGCTTTCAAGCTTCTCTTTGCTTGGTTCTGCACCTTCATTTTCTGTGCAACTTAAACGGAAAATGCCTGTAGGAAAAATCCCTGAGTGAGTTAGGCTCAGTCCTCTGCGTGTCACTTCTCTTGGGGACCTGCTCCCCAAACCTGGCTGGCTTGGCAACCCTGGACCCCAAGTTCCATCTCTGCAGCTTGTGACATCACCTGAACTCCACCTCTGAGCGGCCTCTCCTCTTTGCCTCTTGGCAAATGCTCCCTGGGGAAGAGGGGTGTGCGGAAATGTGGGCTTCTCCTCCATCATGCTCACCTTCTCAGGTCCTGGGTGCCCTGGCAGTTCTCTGATGCCCTTAGACAGATGGTTTTGTATCTTTTCCAACTTTTCTAGAAAACTCTCCTGTCGAGATCTACTATACGCTGTCCCGTCATAGCTGGAAAGCTTTTTACCGTCTTTCAACTTTAATAAACACGCTCTATGGTCTCCAGCCATTCCAAAGTAAGAGGGTATGGCAATATTTAATAAAGTAGGACGTGACTATATTTATCATTTTTTCCCACTGTCCGTTGTGGTGCATCATGGCTGGACTGTCATTATAAAATCACATATAGTGCAGATTTTGGTCTTGTTATTGTTTATGCTCAGCTAAGAAAGAGGAAGATTCACGGGTTACGTAAATGTTCATCTGGATGAAAGACCCCTGGCACCTGGGAATGCTGATGGACTCCAAGAGGTCACCGGTCGCAGGGGGGGATGGCACTGTGGCCGCGGAACTTGTCCCGCCCTGTGTGCGGGTGCTGCAGGTGAGACGCAGGTACCCTTTATGGGCTCAGGTGAGCTCCACTGCTCAGGACCCACAGTGCCCTTCTTCCTGCCACGTGACTATCTCAGGGGCCCGGGGGGTCTGCAGCTGCCAATCACTCATGCAGGCAGTGGCAGGAGAAGCTTCACTTCAAATTGACAGCATTTTAAAAGCTGCCAAATAGAAGCAAGAAAGGCAGCAGTTAAATGTGGCATGTTGCGAGGCCACCTCACTTTTAGAAAATGCCTACTTCAAATTTATTGAAGGAAAAAGTGGTCATGCTCCCAATTTACATTCTTTTGATAAATATTATTTGCTTACTATGTGTGTTTAGGTGCTCTGAGGGACACATAAGGAATCTAAAACATTCTCCATAGCAACTCCAGCAAATTAACCCTTTAGGGAGTAGTCGGGACTTAGCTCACAAGTCTAAGCTGCCTGCTGTTAAGGGTGAAATTAATTGTAGAAGGTAAATACTGGGGGTCGTTTACCAAGGAGGAGTCTGTGGGATGTGAAAGGATCCAGGAGGGCTTCCTGGAGGAGGTAGGTCTCATACTGATGCCTGTGCTCAGCAGCTCTTTACCACTGCTTGCAGTGATGACATGGTACCCACCTGGGCTTCCTAATTTTCACTGACTCTTTTCTTTGCCTTTGGTTCTGTGGTCTGAACAAGATTTGACCACAAGTGCCACTTTAGCGTTCTGTGGTTCATTCCCAGGCAAATCCATCTCCAGTGCACATGGGTGTTATGGAACGTCTTCCCAGGCTTTCTTCTCCTTGGGACCTTTGCCATCCAGGCCGACGACTCACTGGCACACAGTTCCCGGAACTACACTGTGACGTCTCCTTGGCCGTCAGCAGTTGCCGGAGGATGAGCGAAAAGGCAGGACAGTCAGAGAAAGAATCGGGACCTGTGCTCCTCGGGCCCATTGCTCAGAGCTTTGAAGGGGTTTCAGCGAATTAGTGGCGTTGAGAGAAAATTCTTTTTAATCATTTCCTCCCTTTTTCTTGTTGGCTCTGTGAATTTTTCCAGAAGGCAATGGCCAGACCTTTATGGAAACCAAATGATATGTTATTTGAGAGAAATAAAAGATAATTGAGTCAGAATATCAATTCATCTCCTCTCCATAGTTTTGTAGACAGGGTTTTCCACCCATCCCCCAACTTGGCCATAGAAGCCAAAGGAGGTTTGTTATTTAAGTCTGATGTTAACTCGTCAAGTCATTTAGCCTCAGAAATACTTCTTTCAATAGGTTGAGGCTCCAGCAAGGGGGTAGCGTGTTTGTAAAGGGAGAACCCCAAGCAGGATGTGGTTGAGCCAGGATGGGGAGCCCATATGGAGGGCAGAGGCCGGGGTGGGGGCTCCTCAGTGCAGACCCCGTTCTCCAAGGTCCAGCACATGAGTTGGTGCAGAGGAGGGGTTTGTGCTGTTCAGCTGAAAGGACCGTTGTTGGAATTGAGTGCGCAAGAGCGCACGTGGCGGTCATAAGCTCACCTGCCCGAGACTGAAGGTCTTCTGGTCCTGTTTGCTACACTGAGGAGCTGTTACAATGAGGTCTGCAACACTCAGGACGTTCTCAGAGCTGTCACCCTCTCTGCCATCTGGCTTTCAGCAATGTCCTATGAGGCTTCCAGGGACATGATGGATGAACAGGAGCTGAGTGGATTGGAGCTGAGGCCATATCAAGGAGAATAGTACCCAGGGGCTGAGCCCCTCCGGAGGGAGGTCCCTAGAGTGGGCCAACAGTGCAAACTCCAGTCCTCGTGTTCACTCGGTTCCACATTTTAAATGATGGCGAAAAGGAAGATGTGAATGGCATGTGTAGACCAGGTGTGCTCTAACTTCTTCTGTAAAAGGCCACGTAGGAGATATTTTAGGTTTTTGAGCCTGTCTGGCATCTGTTGCAAATGCTCAACTCTGCTGTCATTCAGAAGAGCTATACAGATAATATGTAAACAGAGGAGCGTGGCTACATTCCAATAAAACGTTATTTGGGGATGCTAAAATTTGAATATCAGATCATTTTCACTTACCATGAAATACTACTCATCTTTGGATCCCCCTCACTTCCACAACCATTTAAAAACGTGACAGCCATTCTTAGCTCTTGAGCTGAATAAAAGAAGGTGATGGGCTGGCCTGGGCCTGTGGCTGCCATTTGCTGGCCCCTGGTACAGACAGGCGGCTGCTCGGAGGGACCCTGCTACAGCTGATACTGGGTTCAAGATCCCCAAGAACCTTGGGGATGGCAACTTAAAGGATGGACCAACTATGAGAGCATAAAACGCAATGGGGCATAGCCATTCATTCGCTCGTTCCGCCAACACTTACTGAGTACCGGCTCTGTGTCACTGGCCATCAGTAGACACTCCACGGCCAAGGGCCCACCCTCAGGAGCATGTGTTGTATTGTGCTCTGGAGACCCCTAGTCATTGCGGCCCAGCCCGGGCCTCTGAGAGCTGGACGCCGCTTGCCTTAGGAGGCAGAGAGGAAATCCTACTTTTAGGTTCAGAGAACCAAATTCTCAAAGATGGGACAGGGCCATGTCTTGTTTGGGGTCTCATTTGCCTCAGTGTGAATCAGTGTGTTACCCCTGAACTAAAGGTAACATGATCTTAAACTGTGTTGATAGAAATGAAGTAAAGTCCAGGTGTGATCTTCCATCTCTTCTCTGGGCTGGGCAGGTCCCACTTTGAATATTGGCGTGAAAATGATGTCATCCCTCCTTCAACAGCTGTTTATTGGGGGCTGACTTCGTTCTGCACGTGAGACTGTGTGGTCATTTCCCGGGCATGCTGCTGCTGCAGGTCAGGCTGGGCTACGATGGTCGAAGGCCCTCCCTTCATTCATGAGGCTGGGAGAGAAAAGTGAAATCAACTGGGGTCTGGAAAAGTGTGTGGGTTATGATGTGACAAATAGCTACTAAGAGTATCTATGCCAGGACTCTGTGATCGAGGCCCATGTGAGGGCTGAGCAGGGTCCTCCCTCCACAGCTATCTCAGGTGTGATCTTGGAGACAGAATGTCGAGCTGGAGAGGTCCTGGGCCCACAGAGTTTGGAAATTCTTGCTTACTGATGACAACTTTTTAGAAGTAGAGTGGGCCCTAAATTATCTGCTAACATACTTTGTTTTTTTTTTGTTTCCTTTTTACTTATAGTTTTTGTTACAAATAAATGAAAATAAAGATGCTTTTATTTGTGTTTTACATAAAGTCAAGAAAACACCAATTGTCCATGTTAAGAAATATGATTATTTTTATTTCAAGTAGCTTTGGGAAGAGGGTGATAGAGATTATGGCTGGCTTTCAAACCCCATCCCCCAACAAAGCTGCCTCGAGTTGTCACCATTAAGATGAGGATGCTTCATTTTAAAATACTGTGTTTTTATCCATGTAAAATGCTATTCATTGAAAGACATGCTTTTATGTGAAAGCATGTTTGCTGTGAAGCTGGAACTTTAAGAAGAGTTTTGTTCCTCCGCAAAGCCAGGTGGTTGACTGAACACTTCCCCGTGTTAGAGAATTGATGGCAGCCTTTAAAGGAGAGGCAATTTTATTTCGAGTATGTCTTCGCATTTTTTTAATACAACAGCCTCTAAATCCCTTTTTCTTCATCAGCCCACTTCCTTGCCATGGATAAAAGAAACTAGATGCAAATTTTATACACACACACACACATACATATATACATATATACATATGAAATATACATATACATATATATTTCAGGTAAAGGTTATTTTATGGTCAATTACTAACTCTCAGACTCACTGGATATGAGTTCCCAAGTACTCTTTTCATCTAAATCAAGACCAGGAGACTCATGGATGTGCTTGAACTTGCTGGTAAAAAGATTATTCTGCACTTGGGCTAGAGGTAAAGGGGCGCCCACTCTCCGTGTTAGATTTCGGGAGTGAGCAGAGCGGATGGTGTGGCTGGTGATTTAAATGCTTTCGACACATCTTCCTCCTGGTTTTCATTCCGGGGAGCTCTTTCCAGAGTTCAAAGACTCTCTCTCCCAGGCTCTGGAGACTCAGTGATATATGACGTTCTCTCCATTTGTCCTACTTTCTGCTTTTAACAGTAATCAAACCTCATTCCTCAATTTAATTTGGCTGAAAGAGCTTGTATGGTAACTTGAAGGGGTTTCTTGTGATGTCAGAGAGCAGTGACTGTGTTTCTTAGCTTTCACATTCAGGGAAAAAGGAAGCGGACAGACTTCCATAGAGTAGATTATTTTCTTGGTCTTTCTCTTTTACTCGTGTTTGAACTTATTTATACAATTTAGTCATCCTCCACTCTTCTTCATTATTGGTCAAAAGCTGTGTGTAGGAGTAAACAGAACTTAGAAGCTTTATCCGTGGGAAGTCTGGCGTGCCCACGGGGTCCGCAACTGTTACCTTGCTGCATAGCATTTCAGTGTTTAGTCGGGGGAAACCCCAGCAAGATCTATATTTTAACACTTCAGCCTGTCGTTTCGTCTAGCTCCAATTCTGTTGTTCTGTTCTGTGTCTAGTGCTGCAGGCTGACAAAAACAGCAGATAACCTACAGTGAATTCAAATTGAGATGCTGGCATTGTTTTTGATATTGTAAATTTCGTTAAGCATTCTAGGTACATTTTTGGGGGTCGTGAGTATTTAGTTAATGTGCATACAGAGTCTGGGGACATGTGAGTTTTTTTTCAAAACCCAAGAGGGCCCACTCTGGCTCACCCTTCCCGAGAGACTTCACAGTGACCCTGGTCTGAAAGGACCTCTAGCCTGAGCGGGGGGGTGGGGGGGTGGGGGGGGTGCAATTGGCTCACGGGCCTTTCCTTTTGTATCTGAAGATTCTGCTCGTGTATGTGGGAGACCTCCCCTGAAGTCTTTTGCCAGAAAAAAAATTTATCTCTACTGGAAACTGAAATGCTCCCATTAGCAGACAGAGAACCGTAAGAACCTTTCTCTTCCTTTCTCCATCCGTCCATCCCTTCCTTCTCTTTCCATCTCTTTTTCAGATTTGGCAACCAGAAGCCCAGCAAGAAAATCATTTTATCCCAGAAACAATTTCTTCTACTGTAACATATATATTTTATGAACTTTATTTAATCTTATTCTTAAAAAACCTTTTTCTTTTCATACAAGTAATATTTGTTGTAAAAATGGCTAAAAAAAAACCCCCAAAACCCTAAATGTATAATGAGGAAACTAAAATCCAAATTCCCACTTTTCAAATGCTAAACTTCTGGTAGATTATTTCCATCTGGTAATTTTTCTTCTTGCTTACTTGAGATGAATTGCTAATGTATTCTATATTCTGCACTTATCACTTAACGAAATATTGTTAGTCTTTCCATGTGCTACTAAAGTGATTGACAAATGAAAATTTTGAGGGCTGCATACTATTCTGCCATCTGATGGCTGTATTTCCCCACCTGCTCCATTCCTGTCAACTGCAGAGGCTAAATCTGATTTTGACTTCAGTTTGTGCATTACGATATAATAGCCATCTTTTGGAATAAATCACTGTCAGCATTTTCTCTATGTATCTTTCCGCAGTGCAGGAGGCTGCAAACGTTTTAGTAAAGGTCCAGGCAGTAAATGTTTCAGGTTTTTCAGGCCACATGGTCACTTTCAACCCCTCAACTCTTCCAGGGCAGCCAGAGGCACATGCAAAAAAGTGGGCATGACTGGGTTTCAGTAAAACTTGACTCAAATGAGATTTGGCCCTTGGACTGTAACTTGCCCATTTACTCTAATGTGCCCAATTTAATGCTTGTGGGTCTCAAAACCTTCTTTTAAAATGAAGCAGGTAATTAATTATAAATCAATTGCATTATTCTCTCTTGTTGAGTCTTTTAAAGTTAATTTAGGTCCAAACCAGCTCACGGGCAGGCGTCAAGAACAGCCGCGAGAGCAGAGGAGTGGCTCCCTGCCGGGGGCTCCCACGGCGGGTGGGATGGGCCGTCTGGGATGAGCCATCTCCCAGACTGCAAAGCGCCAGGGCAGCACCAGCTGGCCTGCAGCAACTCCACGGCTGCGTGTCACCCACGTGTCAACTCTGTTTACTAAGTGCCTCTGAAAGGCGCTGTGTTTGTACCTGCGTTTGCCAGACCATGACTGGTTCTAGCCTCTGGCCGGCCAAGTAACAAGCCACAGAAGCCAAAGGAAAGGGAAAAGGTCGTGACACCAGTTGACTGTCTCCTCAAAGCTAAGTCCCCCACTTTTTAGTGGTCACATCCCACTTCCCCAAGCCTAGCTCCTTTGCAAGTTTGATGTGAACCAAGTTGAATAGGAGAGTTACTGGAGTAGTCTCTCATACTCGATCACTTTAAGCCTCCTCGTAGCTGTTGGGCAGAGTCTGCCCCAAACAGAGAGGGTTCTTATGTTTCTTGTACATGCACGCACGTGTGCAAAATTGTGGGGGAAAGCTCTTGCTCGAGGGATGTTCAAAAGAAAGTTCAGGAGTAATGGTGTCCATATATTTTCATGGACACAAGAAATACGAAGAGCTGGCATTAAAACCCCAAGCAGCCCCCTTTCTTCCAAGGCAGAAAGAAAGCTTTTGTGTGACTTGCTCTCACTGAGGGCAGTGTGGAACGTTTCCTAAAACATGAGAAGGGAATCCTAAACACCTCGGCCATTCAACCAACCATAATATTGAGTGAAAAGCTGGACTGGGATTCCATATTGTAATCTGAGATGTGATTTTTTTTTTTGCCTGAATCAGGGTGTCTCCAGTTCTCTGGCTGTGAACTTTAACTTATTTATAATTTATTGCTCACGAGGAGGAGATAATTTGGGGGTTATTGTATTTTGTCTCGAAGCTGATATCTGAGGGAGGAGAATCGTGGCCCACCCACTCTCAGGGTTACCAACAATAGATTTACTTCTTTATCCTTAAAGTCACAGAGGAATTTTTAGAGGAGGCAAGGCCAATGCCGGTAGAAAAATGTTAACTTAATAAAACGGACTAAGATCAGATTTCCCTCTTTCTGACTGCCTCCCGCCTGGAATCCTTTTGTTGACTTCTTGAAACTTCCTGTGATTTACGGGACCCCCTTTCCTGGAGGCCGAATGTCTTTTGCTGAAGAAATGAGCCACAGCTCCGAAACCGCAGGGACAGCTGTTGTTTGAATTATCCGGAATACTTACTGCTGTTTCCCACTTTGTTGTGTGAAGGCATCATCTTGGTGCCGAAAGCTGCCCCACGTGCAAGGCGCCACTCGTCACCTAGACAACCAGGGTCCCCCTTTAGCACCTTTTGGCCAGCAGGGGTCTTAGAGAAGAATTGGGTTTCTTCCATAGAGGTGAGGTGGGAGGGTGGTGTTTTACGGGGCATGTTCTGATTTTTTCCCTACCCTGAAATTCTGTGAGCAGGTAAGACCCTGGAATCCTGTGAATAACATCTTCTGGCTACCCAGAATAGTGATTCCAAGGGGAGGATTGGGGGTCTCTCTTCCTATCCCGCCAGCATGTGGAGGGGTTGGGAGCAGGGTGGGTATGTGCTGTTTAAAAAGAAAGCAGGATTATACCCGTTGGTCGAATGTTCGATGTGGTTTTCATTTCAGATGACACTGGAAGGTAGTGTGACGTTTTCATCGTCAAGGGGAACTCAGGTGAAGAAAGGGTGGAAAGCGCTCATGTGGACCATGGCTGGACAGGTCCTCCAACTGGGAAGACAAGGAAAGATGTGACTGAGCGTCTTAGGTCTCTAACAGGTTAGGATTGCCGGTAGTGCAGCCCTTCCTTTGAGACAGACTAAACAATCTGAAGAATTTAGTAGAGGTACCTGCGGCGCCTGGGAAGCGAGACATTGAGGCATGTGCAAGGGGCATCATCACGTCACTGCTGGGCTTAGAACCTCGCAGACCACCGCCCAGGACATGGGGCAGGCGGGCTTTGGCAAGAAGAAGGGAGTGATCGAGAGCAGACTTGGCACACCGCAGCCCATGGCTGCCTGGCCCGCTGCCCATTGTTTTGCAAATAAAATTTTATTGAAGCACAGCCATCTCATTCATTTACATATTGTCTGTGGCCTTTTGCTCTGCCACATCAGAGGTGAGTTGTTACGGCAGAGACGTATGACCCACAAAACTGAAAATATATACTGTCTGGCCTTTTACAAAAGAACACGTTTGTGAAGTCCTCCTCTAGGGTGCGGGCCCCTGTTGGAGGAAGGTGTTCTGAATTGTCCTTAGGTGGCAATGCCACGCACGGCCAGAGAGCACAGTGCCCAGAGAAGGCCTAGGATGGAAGGAAGGGAAGGAAGGGAAGTGTGTCGGATGTGTTATTTTTTTTTAAGATTTTATTTATTTTTAGAAAGAGGGGAAGGGAGGAATAAAGAAAGAGAAACATCAGCTGCCCTTTGCATGTGCTTTAGCCGGGGACCGAACACACAATCCAGGCATGTGCTCCGACCAGGAACCAAACTGGTGACCTTTCGCTTTTCGGGCTGATGCTCAACCACCTGAGCTACGCCAGTCAGGGCTGTGCCCTTGTTTTTCGTTTGAGTTCTTACATGTGAGCTTCTCTAGCTGTGCTTTGTCAGGGTGCAGTGAGCAAGGGCGGCTGGTAGGGCAACTGCAGGAAAATTCATCCCTCATCTGTCTACTGCACATCCTTGGTCTATGAACAGGGAACCCAGCCTAGCACTTGGGCGAACCCCCTCGTGAGGTGAACCTCACATGACTGTGGTGAGCTGTGGAGACGTGTTCTTGGGCGGTTCACTCACTGAGGTCATCGTTCTATCTGAAGACAAACAGAATGGGAGGCACACCTGAGCAGGGTGTCCCTCATCGCTGCTATCAGGAGCCACATGGCTCCTGCCTGCTGCAACTCTGAGCCACCAGTGAGGAAGTGCTCCTGAGTCCTGGACAGCAGCGTTCGGAGAGAGACGGGGCTGTGGCCAGGGCAGGATATTGCTCTGCCAGCCAGAGAGCTGAACGGAAGGGGTCTGGAGTGTCCCTGGATAACATGGGTCTCAGGCATCCCTTCTGTGAGGCCAGCCGGTGTGGTCGGTGCTGAGGATGCTCTTCCCTGGCGTGGGCTGGAGGAGAATCCGCTCCCCATCAGAAGCACGTGTTCCAGGCCTCGCTCCTTTCCATACATTTTCCAGTTTCATTTCCCGAGACTTAGCCAAGTGCGACGAGGAGCTCTACAACTGGGGGACATGCTTGGTACTTTTATACACACCAGGCTGAGTTTGCTGGGAGCCCCTCCTTCCTGACAAAGCTGGGAGCCCCTCCTTCCTGACAAAGCTGGGAGCCCCTCCTTCCTGACAAAGCCTCGGTGACCTAAGGGACGGGATGAGGTTGCAATCCTGATGTGACACTCTTGTTTACTCCTCTTGGATTTTTCTAGTTACATTTCAGAGTGCTTCATAGTGTGCCAGACAAAAGTCATTTTTAACTCAATGAAGATTATGTTACAGAACTTCTGGACCCCAGTCTGTTGCTGCCGCCCATGTAGCCAGGGAAATGTGACAGGAGCTGGGGGCATCTAAAGCTTAATTTGCCCAGTAGCCAGCCCCTCCCCCCACACACAGCTCCACAGTGCTACTCATTCTTTAAAACCAAAGCTGCGAGTTCATTCAGCAGTGGTGGGACACTGGAGCCACCCGTGGGGGTCAAGGTCCCATCAGCATCCTTGCAGCATCATCGTGCCTGCCCTCCTCTGGCACGTCCTCTTTGGGAGAGGGTGCCGTGATCCCGAGCCCCTTTTCCTGTTGGTGTCGCAGTTCTGCTCTGTGCTGTCCGGCTCCGTCACACAAGGATGGTTTCGCAGTGACTCTTCACTGGGAGTTCATTCCCAGATCAGTTTCTGATCTCGGGGCACATCAGCTACCAACGAGCCTCTGCTAGGCCCTGCCACAGTGACTCGGTGCAGGTCCTGGAGCCACCTGCCTGTGTCGCTCTCCTCCTTCCAGTTCTGTGGTGACTGTCCCATTCAGAGTCCTCTTGGGGTAGAAGACAGACCCTCTGTTCTAGGAGCTTACAGGCTTACAAGCCAAGGCAGGTGCCCAGCAGTCCTCCCACAGGGCTAACACTAGGGCATTGTGGGAAGATCCTTGGCCTAAGGAGCACGTTTTTAACTATGACAATTTAGACTGAGGTGCATTTTTGTTGTCTGCACAGTGGCACTGTGAATGCCTACCTGGCCTAGTCCCCAGAGCTGGAGGCACTGGCCTTTGTTATAACATACATTGGCGAAGGGGGAAGCTGCAGGGGAACAGAGAGAGAGGCACAGACAGGTTCATGGCAATAATAAAGGAAGTTAGTGCTACTCGAGCCCCAGCCAAGGACCCATAAAGGGAGATAGGCAGCAAGAGCCAGATGCTGCTGTATCTGGAGGAGATTATCATTCCTTGAAATACGTGGGCCATATAGTTCAGCACAGTTGGGCAGAACTGGTAACAGGTGCTCTTTGGCGCTTTTATTGTTTTGTTATGTGTGTAACACTCTTCAGCCAGAGCAAAATACACACATATCCTGGTTATTTAATAACAAGGGGAAGGCCACACACCAAATCAGGGTGAAAAGACAAACAGAACGGGAGCAAATACTCTTCTTTGACAGGTGGCAGGTGCCAAGATGGGCAGGGTCCAGGAGGGGGTGCAGGTGAAGGTTTAGCTGCAATGAGGAACTCTCCCGAACTGAGGTCTGAAGCCAAGGCTGTCGCTGGGTGTTGCACATCATCCCACCTCCCACCTGGGAGGTTGGGGGAGGGGCAGGCACACCCACAGGGAGGACTTCTTAAAGGCACAGCAGACCTGACCCTGGGAAGGTGGTGGTTCTTCTATCAGGGTCCAGGGAGGTCAGATGATAAGTTGCCAAATGGGAGGGGGTCAGAGGGCACTTCCAGGTTACAGTGTTGTGAGTTATGGAGCAGATCTCTTACTTCCAGAGAGTTGGGATGAGTCAAGAGAAAATAGGGTGGAGCCAGGAGAAAAGGCAGCTAAAGAGAAGCTTGGCTGCCACGTTGAGCCTCTGCCTGATTTGTGACTTTTTAAGCACCAGCAAGGGTCACTGGGCAAAGCATCAGGGACAGGGGCTCTTGTGTCTCAAGAGCCCCCTGGACTTCGGTGCATTTACCTGAGGGTCAGTGATCGCCAGTCTGATAAAGATCTGCCTGCTTCGGGGAACTTGTCAAAAAATGGTTTGCTTATCGTCTCCTGGTTCTGTGGTTTGGATGATTTTAAAAATAGCCTAGTTGTACGCCCACAGGCCCGAAACTCACACAAGTAGTGGATGGACAAGAACCCAAGACGGTCCTTCCTTTTGCACTTTTTCGTTAAGAGGTTGATAAAATAACTTCCAATTCACAGACACATCTCTTATTTTTCTCTGGCTTTCATGCTCCCTCTCACGCCGGTCTCCTTTCGAGCGTTCACACTTGCTCTTTGAATCGATTTAGAGCTGCCGTGGTTGGGGCACAATCTCCTTTAGAAGTTTGCCCAGGCAGTTCGTCTTTGAAAGAACTGGAGACAGCTTCCACGAGGATGGGGTTAGACTCACGGAGAGAAGAGACCAGGTGGGCGGTCCATCCCATGTACATGTATGGAGGGTGTGGGGTCTGTCTGAACCAGTCAGAACCCCTGGCAGGCTCTGGCTTCCCCCGCTGCACAGTGATGGGTGGAAAAATGACCCAGAGTCTCTCAAAGGGTGAAAGGTTGCCCTCCATGAACTTCTATAGACCAAGAAAGGGGAGAGCCATTGTGGCTGTAGAAACCCACGTATTTATCAACGTGTGTTTCATGGAATGTGAAAATGGAGGCCAACCAGGACATGTGCATGACCTTACCAGCAACCAGCCAACCCACCCATCCACGTGTCTACTGACTGCTTTGCTTCCCATTTGGGGGAGGGGCCAAGGGACCAGGCAATTCAGGCATAAAACCAAGGTCAGATTCAGCTGTTACTGACTTAATAGCTAAGGTGGGTAACAATTTGAAATTAGTAAAACAGACACCGAATTATCCTCAAGGATTAGTCTTTCCTCCGAGGTTCCTGCAACATCACCCAGTGTTTCTGCTAAAAATACAGTTGAACTCTCAGATCCTATCCCATCCCACCGGGGTCCAGGGAGCACACGGACCTTAGTGCCGTTGGAAACGATGTTTCAGAAACAGAACTGTAACTTACATGCATGTTCTTGAAAAGGAACTTCCTTCAAGGTTGACATGCTCCGTACTTCAGGCTATCACCGGGAGCAGGGACCCTTCAGCTTTTCTCCAGTACCCCAGGCCTGCCTGTGCTCTCCTCTTGGCTGGGTGGGATACATAAGTGTATCTGCGTAAGTTATACAAGAGATCTACAGATTCTTTTCTTTCAACTGCCTTCCTATGGGCAGCTGAGTATATGAGTTAAACTGACCTCCAATTTCTAGATCTTTCCCCCTCCCAGAAGATAAGATCCCAGAGACGGGGCACTGGGGAGCAGGAGCTCGCTATGGGCCTCACCTTCAGCTGCCCGTGCCAGACTATCTGGTCCAGGTTCTGCAGGGAAAGGGCCAGGCTTGCCCTGCAGAGTGGAGAGGTTCTGCGTTCTCATCCTGCCATTGCTCTTTTTACACACAGGTCCTTCCGCAGCCTGTAGGGAGGGAGGCTGGTGAGGAATGTGACGGTGCAGAGAGGGGGTCCCCTGGGGGAACTGTCTGATGCGGAGGGGGCACTGGGATAGGGAAGTGACTCTGGGAGAGGTTGACGGGGGCGAGAAATTGAGGATGGGACCCCCAGGGGGTGTTGGGAAGGGGGACGAATGGGGAAAGGGGGGCAATAAAGAGGGGACCTAGTGGGGAGGAGGGCTAATGAGCAGGGCAGGATCTGCTGTTCCCGAGGCCCTGACCATAGCAGTGCCAGGTTCTGTCCAAGCCTTCTCCTTAACTCTGCCATTATCTTCACAAAAGATGAGGAGAGTGATAAGATACTTCCATCTCTAGGAAGGGCTGCTCCGCCCCGTTGCCCTGCCACGAAGTTGGTCTGGCATTGTCACTGCTGCCGTCACCTGGTGGAGCTTGCTCTAACTATAGGCAAAGCACTTCAAGGAAATACATTTTTGTTTGTGTGTTTGTTTTTTAAGACTGAGTTTTTAAAAACGAAAATAGAAAGTAGTATAGTTATTACACACAAAGTGGTGGAAAGTGCATGAATTTCAAGCATTATATCCCGGATGAGAACCCCCACCCCCATCTTGTTCAACTACACATACTCTCAGGCATTTGTGTGTGTGTTTTCCCTAAAAGTTGGTAAAGAGTGGCCAGCAAGCCAGAATACTTTCTGAAGCAATTTGTCATTTCTGCTTTTTAGAAGCAGGTTCTGTCTGGAGTTCAACTTCCTGAAGCTCAAAGACACTGTAACAACATGTTCTTTTATACTTTGAATACCTAAAGGCAGCCAATAACAGTTCATTAAATTTGTCAAAATACTCTTTTATTTAAGAGTGATGACTGTGAAAAACTAGGGATCTAGACAGGTTTAACTTTACATAAAATGTCTTCCGAAAGCTAGTGAAAGATGCTGGCAGCCTGTACTTTGGATCAGAGGGATGGATGGTAATTAGGTGCAATATTACGCTCCCATCTATCTCATTCACCCACCACAGAGAGGTGCTCTGACTTTCATCCCTAAGAACTGAGCTTGGGAAACCTGGCCTTTGGAGTGTGAGTGGAGTGAGGGTGCAAAGGAAGCTCTGATCAGTTCCTCACAAGACTGGGTGATGGCCAAGGAAATCCAGCACCCACCCCACCACCTCCCAACATCCATGGCCCCTCCAGTTCCCCCTGGCTACCCACCGCCACTATCAACATGTGGACCTCAGGCCTGGCCATGTGTTGTGCTCTAGGACCCATCTCCTACTCTGAGAACGAGAGCTTACCTGCCCTTATTGTTTTCTCTTCATTATATACCTGGCTTCCTGTTCCTAAATACTTTCTCCTCCTGCCATCTGCAAGCTCAGCTCTCCACCGGACTCTGAAAACCCTCCTGTGTCAAGTCAACACAATCCTAATTGCTGATGTGACCCTAATAAGAGTCGTGGTCCTACTGAAAGAGTTCTGTGCTCCCCTTGTGCCTCAGTTGGAGTGGGGCTTGTCCTTGTCCTCCTCCCCCTGGCAGGTGGGACCAGGAGGAGAGGCTGCTCGGGCCAGCAGGTGGGTGCGGGGCTAGGAGCCGGTCCTCTGAAGGTGTGGCAGGGAGCGGCTTTGAGCTGAGGAGGGTCATTGTGGGAAATGGTTGATCAGAGGAACTGAGGGTCAATCCCTCAGGCATTTGCACTTCCTTCTGGAGCTTCCTGTCCCTGCCACAGTCCTACCCTTCAGACTGGGAGCTGTTGACCTTGACCACAACTTGAGGGTTGGCACAACATCAAGCCCTCAGAGCCAGTCCCAGCTCTGTGGTTGAGTGAATAGGTGGGTGGGGAAACGGGAGACCCAGACTCCAGGCTTGGGGTTCCATTTGTCTGGGAAGACACATTTGCCTTATTTTCCAATTAGTTCCTGGCTTCCATGGGCATGGACCTCCTACCTTTGAAATGAAATATTCAAATGAACTGTTTCCCCTCCTTTTTCTATACCTGCTCAAATTAGTGACCCCCTTGGACAGCCTCTCTGAGACAAAGTTTGGGCTGGTAGTACACTTTTGTTTGGTTCTTATTATGGGCTTTTTCCAGAGGGGTGGTTGAGGACATGGTGGAGAGTTCTGCCCTAGGGACTGATGGAGGCTCCCAGGGCGAAGGCTGGGACAGGATGGGTAACAGCCAGGTGTGGCTGGACCCAAGGCCACTCTGAGGAGGGGAGCTCAGCAGGGTAAAGGAGGAACAATATTTGATGTTGAATTCAAGTGTCAAGTGTGAGGTTCAAGGCTAGCATTGAAATTGGAGTCTAGGAAAATGGAAGAAGGAGGGGGTGGTGCTGTGAGATGAAATGGTTTGGAGTGAGGGCTGTGGACAAAGTTGAAGATGCAGGGAGATGTGTTTATCGGCTGTTGACCTTAGAGAAGGAGGGGCCATCTAGTCCATCATGTTGCTCAGTGGCTCACCTTCAAATTTGGACCTGCCATTTGGCCCACAGTCAGTGCCCAGCATACAGCCTGTGCAAGGAGGTGCTTGTACCTTTGTACGGAAGAGGTGTGAAGCCTTCGGGAGTTTGGTTCCATAACATTAGACCTCGTCCTTCTCAGGGGTCCCCAGCAGTGGATGTACTGCTGCCCAGAGGGTGGTTCTGTTTGTCACAATGACGTGAGGACGCCCTGGCACTTGCTGGTAGTGAGGTGAGGTGCTCAGGGACATTAGATGACCTGGAACACGAGGTCTCTCACTGTGGAGAATTAGCCCACATCCTGCGGGAACCCCACGGAGGCACAACACCCACTGACAGTTGCCTACTTCACACCGAAGCACAAAGTGTTCTGTGTGTGGGCTGACTGTGCACTGGACTGTCAAGGAGTGCAGCTACCCAAGGGAAATGAGGGACAACGGTGCCGTCTTTTTTGTCCAGGACTCTCCCTGGAGCTCCTCGCCATTTCTGGAAATCACACCACCTGCGGCTACACTGCTTATGGCATCAGGGTTCCCCAACCAACACCCTGAGTAAGTCTGCCTTCAGGGCTGTGCATTGGGGCCAGTCCAATGTGCATGTATGGGCGTAGTTGTCAAGCTTTGATTTTAAAATGTTAAATACGAAGGAAAAGTATCAACAATGACTTCTCTCTCTTTATAAAAATATTTTATTGCCTATGCTATTATAGTAGTCAAGAGTTGAAACAGCCCAAGTGCCCATCAGTAGATGAGCAGATTGCAAAACTGGTACATTTACACAATGGAACACTACACAGCAGGAAAAGAGAAGGAATTCCTACCTTTTGCGATGGCATGGGTAGAACTGGAGACTATCATGCTGAGTCGCTGAAAGACAAATACTATATGCTCTCACTTATAAGGGAACTCTAATGAACAGAAACAACTACTTCTCTTAAGCCTACATATATTCACAGTATAAGCCTTTGGTTATCCACCACATCTTGAGCATAGGCGTGCCTGGCACTTGCCTATTGAAGCACAGATTATTTTATTATGAATTATTTAACTTTTCATTTCTCTTTATGTTATAGGGCACTATAGTGATCTGATATGTTTTGGAACCATGTGCATGGTTATGTTATATAAGCTATGAAATTCATGAAAGGTTAGTGAGGAGGACATTATAAAGTATTTATTTTAAAAAGAGGGTGTAGGTCCAAAGCCACTGTTCTGTGCTCTGACCCTCGTTGGCGCCTGGGCTTCTGCAGTCTGTCTGCCCCTCCCTGGCGGTGGCCTGGGGCCTGGTGGTGATATTCCTCTAACTCGAATTATATATTCTAAGTGAGAACTCTCAGAGATCCAGTGCCTTCAGTTTGATTTAAAACATAACATTGTCCTCTGTTTTTAAAAAATGAATCTTTTTAACAAGTATGTTCTCCTTTATACACGGTGCCTGTGAAATCTTTACAGAACTTGTGGCAGACTGGACTCTTTGAAATCTGGGACCGAGAATTAATCCCTCCCAGGCTCACATTTGCCCAGCGACCAGGAACACGGTTCCCCGTGGCCCCTCTCATGGCCTCTCCGCTGAGGAGGTCAGGTGGCTGTGCCTAGCTCCTTGCCAGGTTGCTGCGTCTGCCAGACGTTTGCCCCCTGTAGCATTGTGGGAACCAGGAGAAACCTCAGCACCCCTGGCCCCAGGGAGGATAATGGGGCCCTTGATCATTTGAAGAAGTCTGTAGATTGTCTTGCCAAAATTACCCTGTGAAAGGTAATTACTTCTGGAATATGTTCCCTCGGGCCCTCCTCTTGCTGCCCTCTTTTGACCTTTGACCTCCCAGCCCTGTGGCAGGGTGCCACCACTTGTCCATTCCCCACCCCCCAACCCTGCTCTGCTGTTGGGAGCGGTGGTCTCCCCAGTGCAAGCAGACAGATGGGACTGGAGGGCAGCAGGAACGGAGCAGGTGAAACCCTGGCTTCGTTGAGAACCCATCCTTGCTGGATGGCCCATGCCGTCTGTCCTGGGCACTTATCTGAGTGGGGGGTGAAACCCACTTTCTATCTTTTTCCAGCCTGGCTCTGCTTTTCCATCTCAGATTCCAAGCACGATGTGCCATCATAACCTCTGTGTTCCACCACGCTGAGCGTGTGGAACTGAGGTGGCATGCCGCAGATGCACATGTCCTGTTTGCCCGTCACTGTGTGTGCTCACGGGTGATGCAGCTGTTGGCCTGTTCACGTACTCAGCCAAGACCGGCGGAGTGCCTGCTCGGTGCCAAGCACATCTCCGGTCTCTGGAGATGCTGTGGAGAGTGAGACCATCATCGCTTCCCTCGCATCTTTAAGGGCGCTGACACATAGATGGCGTCATTGATGCTGACGAGTGACCGCAGGGAAAACATAGACGCGCATGAAAGAAAAAGACAGGGACTCACAGAGCCTGGGCAGGGGGGACAGGCCTCTCTGTGAAGAGGTGGCATTTGAAGTGAGATCTAGCGATTAAATTCTAGACAAGCGAGGAACTGAGGAGAGTATGGCAAACAGGGGGAACAGAATATGCAAACAGCTTACGGTGGGAAGGTGTTTAGTGTGTGTGACTCCAGGGGAGCCAGTGGGCCTGGAGCCCAGCTCAGCCAAGAGAAGAGTGGTGTCAGGTGAGGTCAGGAAGGCAGGCTGGGGCAGGTCATGCAAAGCCAGCAGGGTAATTTTTTAATTTGTCCACACAAATTATTTGGTACAAATCCCTTCAAAAGGAGAATCCTAATTCCCCTCCCCTTAAGTGCAGTCTATACTTGATGACTAGAATGTGGTGGAAGTGATGGTGTGTGATGTTCAAAAGTAGGACAGAAAACCGCATTGCAGCTTCCTGCTTGCTGGGTCCTAGATCACTTGCTCTGGCCGAAGCCAGGCTCCGTGTTGTGAAGATACTCAGCCAGCCCTACAAGGTGGTCCACGTGGCTGAGGCCTCCCACCCGCAGCTACCGACTGCACCATTTTGGAAGCAGATTCTCCAGCCATGGTCAAGTCCCAGCCAAAACCTTGGTGTCAACCTTATGAGAGACTTGAACCCAATCTCCCAGCTAAGCCATTCCTGAATTCTTGACCCACAGAAATGGTGAGAATGGTTCTCATAAGCTGCTAAGTTTGGGGGGTAGTTTGTTACACAGCAATATCTAACTGATACAGCTTGATAGACCACATTAAGGAACTTAAATTTTTGAAAGTGGAAAGTAAAGACATTGAAGAGTTTTGAACAGGGTAATTACATAGCCATGATTTTTTAATTTTGAAAGGATAACTCTGGTCGCTGCATGAAGAATAGATTGTAGATGGCCAAACGTGGGAAAGATGAGCCCTTTGAGGCTGAATCAGTCAAAATGAATTTGGCTACAAGTGTCTGAATTCCCCATGCCAAACTGACTTAAATAATAAGGACACTTCTTTTCTTGTCCTTTAAGAAGCCCAGGTGTAAGGCGGCTCTCGGGGTAGTTAACTGAGCAGCTCATCAAAGAGATCAGGACCCTGCCTCCGTTGGTCCCTCTTCTGCCTGTCTTGGAGTATTGGCTTTGTCCCCAGACTCACTTCTCTCAGGGGACCCAATGGCTGTCAGGATTTTAGGCATCCCACCTAGAAATGACAGGATCCAGTTGAAGCAAAGTCATTTTCCCTACGTGTCTTTCCTTCAGAGTGTGGGACTCTCCCCCAGAAGCCCTCAGCTGGTGTTCTCTCATGTACCCTGGGTCAGAATTGCCCTGGGTCAATGATGGGTAATTGATCCCTGGCAAGGGGACAGAGCTGCCATAATCACCACTGACTAGACCTCATGGTGCCCTGGTGTAGGATCGTGGCTGTGAGATGGAAGGAGACAGATTTGAGAAATGCTCTGTAGAAACCAGGAGAGAGAAAAGAATCGTGCATGGCCCTTAGGTTTTGGCATGACCGACTGCGGGTGCAGAGAAGCACCACGTTCTCAGGTGGGGAGCCTGAGGGGGGGGCTTTGTGCAGTGGGGGATGTAAAGAGTTCGCTGTTTCTATGGCAGGGCTCGTCAGGTCCATGCTCCTGACTACCGGCAATGCCTGAAGGATCTGGAATCTTCGTTTCAAAGACGGACTCACCTGTGATAAATGTCTAGCACTGTAACTGCTTGGCGAGGGGAGGACGTTTAGTGGGGAGGGCTTTCTCACTAAAACCACAAAGGCTGCATTAATTTCCTTCTGCTAGGAAGGCTCACTTCAACAATCATTGTTAAAGACACTAATTGATACTATAGCCTGGGTTTCAGTGGGTGTCCAAGGACCGTTTTCTCTGCAGTGGACACTTTATGAGCTCACTTGGTGGCTGGATGCCTTACCTTACAATTTCCATGAATAACAATGATGTGAGCATTTGTCTCTAGGTTATACTTTCTACTTTAAAGCTCTTTGTCATGTTAATGAATTGATCTATAAATGTACAAAAGCTATATAAAAGAACCATTCTCATCACATTTTCGTGTCCTACATTATGTTAAATGCAGTTAAGACCAAAATTCTAAGTGACACATCACTTAGACATGTCAATTGAGATCCTACTGTGTTCCAGACACTGTCCTAGGTGCTGAAAAGACCATTATGATGGTAGGTGCTTAATCAATGTTATCTTTTCTTCTTTCTCTCTTTCTTTCTCTCTTTCTTTCTCTCTTTCTCTCTTTCTTTCTTTCTCTCTTTCTCTCTTTCTTTCTTTCTTTCTTTCTTTCTTCTCCCCTTTATTCCTATCCACCCTGTACCCTATATCCCACCATCATTCCCTCACCTTAGTTCATGTCCATGGGTCATATGTATAAGTTCTTTGGCTTCTCCATTTCCTATACTATTCTTAACCTCTCCCTGTCTATCATCTACCTACCATTTATGCTTCTTATTCCCTGTACCAAGGCCCCCATTCTCCCCCCTCCCTGCTGCTAACCCTCCATGTAATCTCAATTTCTGTGAATCTGTTCTTGTTCTAGTTGTTTGCTTAGTTAGTTTTAGTTTTAGTTTTTTTTTTATGTTCAGTCGTTGATAATTGCGAGTTTGTTGTCATTTTACTGTCCATAGTTTTGATCTTCTTCTTTTTCTTAGATAAGTCCCTTTAAGATTTCATATAATAAGGGCTTGGTGATGATGAACTCCTTTAGCTTGACCTTATCTGAGAAGCACTTTATCTGCCCTTCCGTTCTAAATGATAGCTTTTCTGGATAGAGTAATATTGGTTGTAGGTTCTTGCCTTTATGACTTTGAATACTTCTTGCCAGTCCCTTCTTGCCTGCAAGGTTTCTTTTGAGACATCAGCTGATAGTCTTATGGACACTCCTTTGTAGGTAACTGTCTCCTTTTCTCTTGCTGCTTTTAAGAGTCTCTATCTTTAATCTTGGGTAATGTATTTATGATGTGCCTTGGTGTCTGCTTCCTTGGGTCCAACTTCTTTGGGACTCTCTCTGAGCTTCTTGGTCTTTCTGGAAGTTTATTTCCTTTGTCAGATTGGGGAAGTTCTTCATTGTTTTCAAATTCTTGCTCTTCCTCTTCTCCTTCTGGCACCCCTACAATTAGGATGTTGGAATGTTTAAAGTTGTCCCAGAGGTTCCTAAGCCTTTCCTCATTTTTTTTTTTTTTTGAATTCTTGTCTCTTCCTTCTGTTCTGGTTGAATGTTTCTTTCTTCCTTCTGGTCCTAACCATTGAGTTGAGTCCTAGTTTCCATCCCATCACTGTTGGTTCCCTGTACATTTCCTTTATTACACTTTTCATAGCCTTCACTTTTTCCTCTATTTTGTGACCATACGCAACCATTTCTGTGAGCATCCTGATTACCAGTGTTTTGAACTCTGCATCTGAGAGGTTGGCTTTCTCTTCATTGCTTAGTTGTATTTTTTCTGGAGCTTTGATCTGTTCTTTCATTTAGGCCTTTTTTTTTTTTTTTTTTTTTTTTTTTTTTTTTTTTTTTTTTTTTTTTTTTTTTTTTTTTTTTTTTTTTTTTTTTTTTTTTTTTTTTTTTTTTTTTTTTTTTTGGTCTCAGAGCACCTGTTACATAGTCTCAATCTATATTATTAACTGTTGAAAGAATAGGTTTAGATTTACTTAGCCAAGGAAATGATAAGAGAAGCCCGTGATCCATGAAAAATGGTATTTCTCCCTGATGGCACATTCTCCTCTTTCTGGAAATGATGGGGAAAAAATCACACTGGCCCTTGATTCCTGGGATTTTAAAAGGAAACTACCAGAGATGAACTCTGTTCGGACCTTACTGGGTGCACGTCCCATTCCTGCGTAGGGTTAAAACACGGGGTCCACAGAGGTGCAAAGTCTTTAAGTTGGTTTGAAACTTGGCTCCTAAGGGTTTCCAAAAACCTGAACTAAAAGTGTAGTGATGTTGGGAATATGTCCCACCAATGTTAATTGTTTAAAAATTTACTTCTTTTTAATTTACTTCTTACTATCTGAAATGAACTCATTTATTAATTTGTTTTTTGTTTATTATCCATTTCCTACTGAGACCCTGGCACTTAGAAGAGCATTTGGCACAGAAAACACACTTAAATTTTCATTGTGTGAGTGGATGAAACCCCTTCCTGATTGAAGTTTTTCTGACTCTTTAGCTCTCCTTTCCTTGGGTTCCAGTTACCCTAAATCTTAGATAGTAAGTTATTTTTGTTTAGAACGAACTATTTTAAATCAGCCATTTAAATTCTTCCAGACTAAAATCCTTGAGGCCAGGGACCAAGTCTTGTACTTCTCCTAATGCCATGCTCTCACTCTTAGATAATGATGTCCATCTGGTACTGGAGGGCTGACTGATGCAGGTGGGAGGCAGGCAGAAGTTCAGGGAGGACCCTTTCCCTATGGAGGGACTAAGGAATGGCAGAGAGCTGTGGCTCCTGAGGAGAAATGGAGTTTCCAAAGTAAAACGCACCCACTCTAGGAGGCTGGTGCCTCTGGGCAGTGGCACGCGGTTCTGCATCCCTGCGGCTTTATGTGTGACTGGGGAGTGTCATACAATGGTCAGCTGTATACGTGGCTTGGAACGAACGTCTTCTGCCAGTTCACACCCTCAGGAAATGCACGATGGGGTTAGAGTTGTGTGTTTTTGAGAAAAACCAACAACCCAAAACAGTGCAGGGAACTTTAAATCAGAACATGTGCTGTCCACCCACTGAGGATGAGCACAGATACGAACAGCAAATAAATTGCTGGGTGGACACCGTTGGAGGCGGGAGCTAAAGACGGATTCTATCGGAGGAGCATTGTGGTTGCTTTGCTCTTAAAGTTGTGTGAAAAAAATCGGGATAAATGTGATAGAAATTAAGAAGACGCTCTTGTGATGAAACATCTTGGGGGCAGTGTGGCTCACCGTTTCTACACTCAGTAAAACAGAGAGTACATTGTCTCCAGATGCATTAAGTTCAGCAGTGTTTGCCACTGAGGTCCAGAAAGCTCTCTCCAGAGAGCTGGATTTGCGGTCCAGAATGCAGAGTGGTTTCCAAGAGCTGGATTGTCAGCAAACTAGAAAGGTCACACTGTGGTTGTAGGGGCCCGTGGATCTCACTCTCTCGAGAGACAGCCTTTGGAGCCAGAGCCAGGATGGTTTCTTACTTTTACTCTGGCTATTTTAGGCAAGTCAACTTAATTTTTAAGAGGCTCAGAAAACTGTCACAATGGTTTCGGAGGTATCTTAAAAGGTTTCCACACTAATTTTAGACTTTCAGAAAAGTCACAAAAATAGTCCAGTGAATTTCAATGTACGTCTCTCCCAGTTTCTCCGACAGGAGCACAGTATGAGACTGTCATCTAACGCTCAGAGCCGGTGATTAACGCTGGTTCTGTGCTGGTAACTGAACCAGGGCTCGTCTGAATCCCACCGGGCATCTGCGACCCCACCTTGCATTCCGTTCTTACTTCTCCTTTCTCCTCAGTCTCCTCCAAGCTGCAGCTCCTCAGTCTTTTCTTGTCTTCACGACTTGGACACTTTTGAAAATGGCTGATCACCTGTTTTTGTAGATTATTCATGGGTTTGGCTTCTCCGGTGTTTTCTCGTGACTGGAATGAGGCTGTGAATGTTTGAGCGAGTCCCACGCGAGTCCCACGGAGGTGCTGTCGTATCCTTCGAAGGCTTCATCTCGTAGCATCAGGTGTTGATACGCCTCGTTCCCGGTGACGTTGACCTTGGTCACGTGGCTGAGGGGGCCTCTGCTGATTTTCTCTACGGTCTTTTCTTTCGTTGTTAATACACTGGGGGGAGGTACTTCCATACTAGGCCACTGTTGTTTCTCCTCTCACTTTTACCCTCTCATGTCAGCGTCTGTAAGTGTCTCTTCTCTGCAACACTGTTGCTCTGGACTTTGCCTGTTATTTCCCATGCATTTTTCTATTTCCCTTTCTTTCTACATTTATTAATTGGAACTTTATTCTAAGGAAGAGCAGTCTGTTTCCCTGTTAATAATATATTAATATGCATTAATATATTGGTTAGTGGCTATACTAATTAATATAAATAAGTCTACATAAACTTGGGATATTTCTCTTATTCAAGGGGTCATACCCAATGCTACCATTATTTATTTGTGGCTCAGATTGTTCCAGCTTAGGTCATTAGGAGCTTCCCTAGCTTGGATCTTCTGTTCCATCAATAAGCCCTCACCATTTTTGGAGCACTGCCTGGTTTCCTGGCCCCCCACGATGTTCCTGGCTCATCCGGATCTTTCCCTGCCCCAGGTCTGTGGTCACTGAGTGACTTTTAACTGAAAGCAACTAGGGAGCAACCAAACCATCATGTTAGCTTGAAATTTCAGATCCAATCTTAGAAATCAACGAACAACTAGGAGACTAGATGACCTATCATCATATTGTACCAAGAGGCAGGATTACTGAGGTATGCTGAAACTTGAACCCAGATACGATGGCTGGAGATCCATTTCCCAACGCAGGTGAGGGAAAGAGCTCTTCACATGGGAAGACCCGGGTTGGGGGTGTCTTCACCCCTTCCTACCTGTGTGTCCTCTCTCAGTCACATTGCCACTCCACAGCGGGGCCGAGTCTGCCTGCACGTGATAGGCATGGCCTGCCTGCGGGGCGCAAATGAACCGTGCATGAAAATGCTTTATAAACTACGAAATGTTGTAAAAATGGGGGGTGTTAGTGTTATTGCTTCTATAAACACTTCTTCGTCATAATCACGGGGGAGTCGGAGTGGACATGGAAAACCACCCCGTCCAACACCTGCATTTTACACGGGGAGAAGCAGAGCCCCAGGCAGCTCCGGGGGTTCTTGTCCAAGGTTCCAGGGTGGTGGACTGAGACCAGCACCAAGACCTTCCAACCCCTCATCCTGTGTTCTTTCCATTACATCATCCTCCCAGCCTTGAAGGCTCTCCTACGATTAAAAATAAGAAATACTTCTAAAATAGAATTCAGGTCGACGAGGGAAAGAGAGGGCCAGTTGTACCTCCCACAATGTTGTTACTTTAAATTTTCCCTGTACTCCCTTTTCACTCGTTGTGCTTGGTTCTCTAAGTAGGGCAGGGCTGACTCATTCCTATGAGGAACAGCACCAGATAAGTTATGTCTGTTCTTAGAAAACTGCTCCTGAACCTGGTTCTGGGAAGTGATGGCGATTCTGCTGGAGGGGACTCCTCCACACTGTAGCAGTGGCCAGAGGACGCTGAACATCTGGATGTTCAGGCACATGTGGATGATTGCCCCCATGTTTCCGTTTCTATTTCAGATACTTGGAGTCATGAAGACAAAGTCCCTCTGTCTAGAACATCAGAGGGAAAAAAGGTTTTATTTTTAAAAGTCATATGTTCTCTCATTGTATCTCAGAATAGGGTTTTTTTGTTTTTTGTTTGCTTTGTTTTGCTTTGCTTTGCTTTGTTTTTTCCCCTGGAATATTAGCTGAGTGGAAACTTGGAACTTCAGAGATGTGTGCATTATAGAGTTCCAATTCTCAAAAATTTCCCGTGAAAACCATCAGTGGGCACCTGTTGTAATTTGGTGTTCAGTGGTCCTCTTTCCATTGGGCGGTTACTTTCTCATGCTGAGTGGATCTGGGCAGTTGCCCTGCCCGCCCTCTGGCTGCAGATCTGGAGATGTGACCAGATCTTGCTAATCTCAACATCTATCTACGGAAACTGTGCGGGACTGATCATAATGTTTTGGTTCTGGATTCAGCTGCACCGGGACTTGGTAGTGAACCACTGAGTCCTTCCTTTGCTTAAACTAACGGAGGAGGGTTTCTGTGTCTTACAACCACTGGAATCCTGGCTAATTCTCGGTCCTTGTCTCTGGGATTCCACTCTACTAGCCCGCTGTAGGCCATCAGTCAGTGCGTATTGAATGGCCGAGTACTCCGGGGGTAATATGGCATGGCTTTTTCTAGTTCAGGCATGCAATTTTGTAGTCTCAACATCTGCTTTCAATGGTCATTTGTCTGTGTACAAGAGAAAAGTGGGAAATGGAGCGGTTTGCTTTTGAATTATCAGTGAGCAGTGACAGAATTCAAAGGCTGAGAAGAAAGACAATCACGGTGTCTGAATAATTCACACACTGGATGATTAGCCTGGACGGTCAGCATTACCAGAAATTCCTCTGCTCAGGATTCCTTTGTTCAGCCAATAGTTACAATCTGTCTCCCTTCATTACATCAGATTTTTAATGAGAAGGGAAGAAGGGGAAAAAGTTAGAGCCTCACCACACACCAGACACCAGGCTGGGCAGCCGGGCTGGCTCCCTGGGCATGACCTGTGCCGCCCCACCGGGTCCTGTGCTCGCTCCCATGCTCTACTGTCACCCGCTTGGAATTCTTCATAGTTTGTGAACAAGGGGTCCAACAGTTTCACTTCCTCTGGACCTCGAAAATTCTGTAGCCAGTCCTGCTGGACAGCGGGCATGTGTTCTCGTAATCCTCTTACGAGCCCAGGGACATTGTGTCCTTGACCTTGTCTTCCCAGAAGGAGGGCCTGGGTGAGTGAGTGGCTCAAGGTCACAGTGCAGAGCTGGGCTCTGGGCTCGTGAGAGCCTCTGAACTTCCCTCTGCCTCCTCGCCTGCCATGCAGGCGCAGAGAGGCAGGGCTGCATTCAGGGGCTACGCTGGTCCTCGGTGGGCCACACGAAAAGTGTGTGGCCAAGTGAATTTGAGGATTCATCAGACACCATATGCGTAATCCGGCTGGAAACATCCTGAGTTCTTTTTATTAATTCATCAGGATGCTATTTGTTGAGGGCTTAATATTAGTCGAGCACTTTGCATGCATGTATTTACCTGATGGCGGGTGTTCATGGAGTCCCGCTCTGGGCCCAGCCCTTTGGGAGGTGCTAAGAACATGGCAGTGAACAGTGTAGGCAACACCCCAGCTTTCACAGGGGTCACGTAGGTGTCAGGGTTGGAGCAGCGACGGGGGAGTGACAACAAATAAGTTACCACATGAAGTGGATAATTTAGGGTGTGATCACTGCAATGAAAGAAACATGTATGATGGATGGTGAGCTAGGTGAGAAGGGACCCTGTCTCCGAGGGGTGGATATAGAACGGAGACCAGAAGGACGCAGCCGTGGGGAAACTAGCTTCAGCAGCACTTAGGAAGAGCAAGGGGGAGTGAAAAGCCCCCGATGCTGGGAAGAGCCCAGGGAGCATGAGCTCACGCGGATGAGGAAGCACACCTGGGCAGGTAAAGAAACTCGCTGGTATCACAGTCGGTGGGAGTGAAATTCTGCCTCCAGAGCTGGTGCTATGGGTTGCTCTGACCTCCCTGCAGCATAAAGGTGATGAGGGGATTTGTTGTAGACGGCGACAGCCTTGGGAGGGACAGGCATGTGACCCTGGGTGGAGACCTCTCTGACTGCATGAACAGTTATTGTGAATTTGCATTACATACTCCCATCTTCTTACCCACCTCCCCACGCACAATTTGTATGTATCCCAGGGACCCGTGAATCCTAATGGAAGGTTCCAGTTTGATTTGGAGGTGGGAGCAGGCATAGGGTAGAACACATGTCAACTAGACTACCTGTCCAGCATGGCAGTTCCCTACCTGGGACTTGGGGTTCCAGTGCCCTGAGAGGAGAGGTCTCAGCTCTAACAGAATGACCAGATGCCCATCTGGGGCCATTTGCATCCAGCGAGGTGCTCAGAATGCCAAGCCCCGATTAAGGGGGTGGACCCACTATCACTTTGGAAAGCTCTGCCCTGGTCCTTAAGTGGACTGGGACTTGGTGAGACTGGTGATAGGTGTGACCTTGTTACCACATTTTACCAAAAGGACAAAAAAGCAGGACCAGATTCCATCTCGCTGTAGGTCCTGTAGGAGAAAGGAAGCTTTGCACTCATCACCTCGCCCGCAATACTTGGGATGGATTTTAGCACCGATAATAATGACAATTACTGGGGGTCTTTAAATGTAAGACACGCTCACTTAAATGGTGAGTATTAACAATCGTACAAGGTAATAAAATGATTTAGACCTTCAATATGTACTTGTGATAGAGCTAAATGCACTAAAATTTGCATTTATGCTGGTTTCAAACCACTAATTTCCGTGTGTTGTAGTTAATCACTGGGTCCTAGCATTGCTTTATGGCTTTTGGCTCTAAGATTTGTTAAAAGAATGAGTGAAATGTGATTTTTAAAGTAAGTTATAAAGATCCCCATATCATGAAACTAAAGTGGATTTCTGGAAGTAAAAATAGCTATTTTTTGATAGTTTCATAAAATATTTAGTATTTTAAATCATACTGCTGAGTTCATGACAGTAGCCCAAGAACAGCCGCTTCTGACTTTCGATGCAGAGGAAGAAGAGAGAGTGGCTGTTAGAGGCACACCCGGGCGAGGCTGTGTCTGGCAGTGAGTGGTCGATCTTCTTTGCTGTTATTCTTGGGTACGTATTAATTAAAGCGTCCTTTGCAAAATGTCGAGTGTGTCTGAAAATCTGTGTCCAGTTTGGACTTCCTGAGGGAGAAGAGGTATTTTCATGTAGATAGAGTCCCGGCTCACTTGTGTTTTATTGGGGTTGGATCAGAGGCTTCTCTTTAGGGATGAGCATTTCTTGAAGTTATATTATTGATGGGGTCTTCTCATCATTTCTAACCTTCTGGCGGGGGGAAGGGTGGGTCCATGCTGAGAAGTAATTATACTCATGTTATTTTTTTTACAATCTCATTCCACCTCCACCAAACACATCATCATCATTAGTGGAAGGTTTGTTTTGCATGTGGGTGCTTGGTCCATTTTGAAAGGCGATTATTTGAAACTCCACCCCTTAGTGAAACTATCTGGGCACCTGCCATCAGGTGGCACCAGCCCGTGTAGCAGTGATCCTCCTAGATGGATGGCATCCTTGACAACCTCTTTCTTCCTGCAGTCTATGCATTTAGATGCCACCCTGCTTTGGCTTTGCTCTGTGTTGGCCATGTCACGGCGACCTCCTTGCCACTCACCACTACCCACGTGACCCAAGTTTCAAGCAATCACACCTCATTTAGCTACAATTCCAGGCTCACGCCAGACTTAACGCGTGCATGAGCAGCCTGTAACGGCTCCAATCTGTGAGAAATGTCTTGTTGCTGGTTTTCACATGGGGGGAGAGGCTCACCCCAGGCCCGGCCCCGGCGCCAGTCATTGTTATGACATCATAACCAATAGGGAACCTGGGAACCGTGTTCCCATCTCTTCTCTCAGCAGAGGGAGCGCTCACACAGAAACGCTCTGAAACTGGCCTCCTAGCAAAGACCGGGATGTTCTGCTGAGCTTGCTCAATTAGCCGCTTCAGGAAGCAAATTGGCAATAACAACAAATTGGGTCAAAAATAATTTTCTTGCATTTTTCTTCAGTTTCTTTCCTTTCCCAAAGAAATGGGGGGTGTGTGTATGTGTGAGGGGGGAAGGTTTGCAGGGAGTCTGACATGCAATAAAAAACAACGAATCTTCTTTTCATGAGCATTTACGGACTCACCTGCTGTCTAAATGCAAGAGGCATAAAAAGCGCTGCGCTCAGCAACCTTGGTCCAGAATACCTGCGGGCTCTGTGCGTGTGCAGAACATCCCCAATCATTCTCTCCAGATAATTACAAACTGAATCTGAGCGGTGCCCAGAGTGATGCCTCCCCACGGGCTCTGCTGGGGATGTGAGAGCCCCAGTGCAGTCGTACGGCATCAGGTCAAGGTCATCCTGTGTTGTTGGTATTCACACGTTGATAGTCCCTGCATGCTTTCTGCTCCAAAGACAACAGTCTTCTCCGTCTAAATCATATTCCCTTTGCTTTGCAAGTTTATGTTCGGGCGGGTTCGTGGTGGGAAGCACACTGTTTCTGGGTCTGAGTGATACCTTCCCTTTGCCATGCCTGGCAGGCCACCTATGGGGGAGGCTGCCTCCACACAGATGTGTTTGGTAACCTGAGGAAGGGATGGAGCAATCGGTCGTCTGCATCCATACCGCTCGGCAGACCGCATGCCCGGAGTGGCCATCTTGAATTGATTGCTTCAGCGACACAAAGTCAAGCAAGCTCCAGTGCCAATCCCGTCTGCCAGCAGATGGCTCCAAGTGAGATCATTGTTTTGACAGTTTCACAAAAGAACCCCAAACAGCCTGAACAAAGCCTTACAGAAGTTGGATCATCCGGAACAGTTGTGAGATGAAAAATGAATCCGGACCAAAAGTTGGGAAATGTGACACGCCACTCCGAGGGTGTTTTCTGCCTCTCCCCACCCAAGGAAACCCAGAGAGAGACTGGAGGAGATCGTGGGACTGACTCCCTCCCAGCCTCTCCTCTGCCCTGGGTGTTAGAACTGCTTGGGTGGCAGTGATGATCTGATGAGGGGAAGACAATGGTCTCAAACCTCAGTGCTCGCAAGCTCTGTCGAGAAGCATCTTGGCAGCGTGGATGCTGATATTCTTGGAACACTCTATGTTTTTCGCCAATTCCAAGAGTGTATGTGTAGCAAGTCACGTGACCCCAAAGTCACATCGGAAATTCGTAGAATCAGAGCGTCCACTGGGACTACTTATCATTTGGGTTGGGAAACTGGGCAGGCATCTATCTTTCTGAGTTACTTCTTGGGGACGACATCTGTGTCTTGGCTCCCAGAGTATGCATCCCTGGGCGGCAGTGCTCAGCGCCTTAACACTGGCCGGCCCTCACTGGCCTCTTTGGCTTGTGTCCGGAGCGGGGTGGGGGTTGGGCATTTCCCCAGCGTGGATCGTGTGCTCGTCAGAACAGGGGTCAAACTGGTCAGGTTCCTTCTCCTTCTTGATGTGGTCAGAGTGTGTTTTCTGACCTTAGGTGCTAGTCCTGGAAACTCACGCAGCCAAAACACCAGACGTGGGGTTCATACTGGTTTCCGAGCGCTGCTGTATCCAAGTGCCACAAACAGGATGATGAACACACCTCTCACCGCTGAGGAGGCTGAAAGTCCAACATCAAGGTGCCAGCAGGGCTGGACCCGTCCAGGGGGTTCTGCACAGAGGGAGACTCTGTCCCACGCCTTTCTCCTGGTAGTTGCCAGAAATCCTTGGCTTGGGGCAGCACAACCCAGTCTCTGCCTCTCTCTTCATGGGGCATTTTTGCTGCGTGCTTCTGTGTCCAAATTTCTCTCATATATGGACACCAGTCACTGAATTAGGGTCCACCCGGCTCCACTATGACCTCACCTCAACTAATTGTATCTGCAGAGACTCTATTTTCAAATAAGGCCCCACTCACAGGTACCAGGGTTAGGACTCAGACAGAGCTCCTGGAGGACCCAGTGTAACCCACTACAGGGTCTGACTCCCAAGGTCACTGTCAGTGCCAGCCATCTCTTCCATCTGTAGGCCTTGGGCGGGTCATGGAACTTCTAGACCTGCCTCTTCCTCACCCACGGAATGAGGTCACTGAACTAGAAGCAACGTTGTGCTCTCTGCTTGTGTGACCCCCTTCGGGGGTGTTACTGCGTGTGTCCTAGGGCACCTTTATTGACATGGGGATAAATGTTAACCCAGGAGGGACTTGAATTTTAAATGTGAATTTTATATTCTTTCAATAGTTCATGCCAAACTGGACAATATTGGTGAAGTGAAGCTTAAAATAAAGACCATTAAAATGCTAGGTATTCAGACCCACGCATGGAATTTTATCATAGACATCCATGACACTACCTTTTATGAGCTACCCCTCCGATATTTTCACTTCCCTGTC
This sequence comes from Tonatia bakeri, assembly GCA_004024845.1. Lineage (NCBI taxonomy): Eukaryota > Metazoa > Chordata > Mammalia > Chiroptera > Phyllostomidae > Tonatia > Tonatia bakeri. Next base: position 133,827 of record PVIA01003119.1, read on the forward strand.
TAGAAAGAAGGGGTTAAAGAAGAGCTGCAGGATTCTAGAAAGATGTGCTCGGCTGAAGCACACTCCCAGGGGTCCTGGGGACCTGGCCCCAGGGGGGCACCCAACGAGGGAGCCCGAATGGGAAGTTCGGAGCAGAGGCTGAGCCACGCCCAGCGGTGCGGCCCCTCCAGCCTCTCTGAAGGGATGCTCTGCTTTTTCCCTCTGTAGAGTGTTTTTCATTCCATCATTGTAGCTTTTTTCCTTATTTCCTTTCATAGCCCAGGGGTCATGAAGCCCTATCCGAAACCTCTCAAAATGACTGCTGTTCATAGAATCAGTTTTCACCCCCACCCCTTCATTAATATGTTATTTATCATGGTGCTTCGTTTATTTCAGGACCTACCACCCAAGTGCACATGAGCCAGGCCGGCTTGTGTGAGGTGCTGGCCATTCAAAGGTGAGGATGAATGGACGTTTTCTTCAAGGAGCACGCAGTTTGAAGGCGAGAGGTCAAAGCACAGATGATGGAGCATGGCCGGGCAGTTATGGGAGTGCAGAGGCCCAGCCCCTAACCCACCGGGGAGGACTTCCAGGAGGAGGAGACAAATGATTCCAAGGTAAGGGGTGTCATCAGTGGGTTTGTTAAGATGGTGAGGTCTTCCTTTAAAAGGGGGGAAGCAGACGAGAGGCAGGAACAGGAAGCAGAGTGTGCGTGCGGCTTGCTGTCGAAATGTAACTCCTACGGTTGGGTTTATGGGGACCGCGGTGTTCACCACTGTTGGTCTTCTCGCAGCGCCTCCTACAGATTAAATGTGGCCTCGGAACTGATTGTACAGCGGAGGACAGGTTGGCTCCCAGTCCTGGTGCGATTCCCTCATAACTCTTTGAAGCGTGTACGTAACATGAAAGAGGTTAAAATTCACAGGGTGATTCATCTTCCTCTGTCTGAAGGCACTTAGTAAAAAGCGTGGGTTGCTTCTGGACGTCATCATGGGGGAGTTGGTGGGCAGGCCAGATGCAGGCCTGTGGTGTGCCACCCTGCTGGCGTAGGGACAGGCTTTGGGGCGGGTGGGGAGACTTCACAACCCTCCCGCCATTAAGACCATTACGACTCCGCTTGAGGCCTTTGTCTGCTCAGGGAGCCTGTGGGAGTCAAGCTTGTCCTTGACCTCCTCATCCAGGCAGTTAATATCTCATCCTGCCAGAACCCCCCTCCTTTGAAGAACCTTAGCTGTTCTTCAGGGCTCTGCTCACCCCATGCACCCTTTGTGAGTCCCCCATAATCCTCCAGGAGAAATTAATGAGCACACCTCATGATTGGTATTCTCTGCGCATTTTGTGTAGTAGTAATAACACCTTACTGTTGACGCAGCTGGTCAGACTTGGTGCTTGACACACCTGTGGTGAGTATATGTGTTTTCTCTTCTCACCTGTCTGTGACAGCCAAGAACAAACCCTCTCTGGGCCCCCAGGGCAGGCGGCGTGATTGCTGCTGGCTGTGGTGGCTGGGCTGGGTCCACTGCTGTGTTTCTGTAGCTGCTCCAGGCCAGTGGCTGAGTTTGGCAGGAAGATAGGCGGAGAAATGTGGGTCTCCTCGGATGTGCAATTTTGACCCCCGGGGTCTGCTTACTAGCACTCTCTGAGAACTGCACAGCAGGCTCGGGCTCCTCCCGCCCAAGCTGTCTCCCTTCCTTCCAGTCTCCCCCACAGGGCAGGCCTGCAGGGGGATCTGACGCCTCTGCCAGCCTCCTGTAGCCACCCTGTCCTGCCCCCCAGTGCCCAGTTGTCTCTGGCACAGCTCATCCTCTTTGGTGTCCGCTTCTCAAGGTCCCACATTAACATGCCCCCAGCAACCCCACAGGGAGGGCAGTTTCTCCCCATGTCTCTGTAGGAAGCTGGGCAGAGGGCTGGGCCCATTGGGTTTTGAAGCCAGGTCTTCCCAGCCTGCCCTGTGGCCCTACCTCAGCACTGGTTCTCACCTGCGGAGAGTTCTGGACACCTGTTTTCCCAGCAGAATCTGTACTTTGTAGGGTCTTTATCATCTTTGGAAGCCCAGCTCCTGGCTCAGAGCCCTAGGTTGTGGGTGCTAAATAATTGCTTGCTAAGTAGATGCATCCAAACACCCACTCACTGAGGTCTTTCTGGCCCCCACCCCTCCAGAGAGCCTTGCTTTGTCCCCTCCTGCCCCACAGTGATGGCTGTGTCTCGGACTGCGCCTACTGTACTTGAAATCCTCATGGGGACAGGGACTTCATTTTTCTTGGATGCCCTGCATTCTCGTCTTAGGTCTTCAAACAGTCATGCAGAGCCTAGTCCTTAGGGTAGGGATGGTGCCTGACCTTTTCCTGAGGTCCCCCACACACCCAGCAGTTGGGGACTTCTGGCAGACATTTGGTAAATACTTTTTGATTGGTTGTAATCAGTTAATTTTCAAACTTTTTGCCCATTTCCCTCTGTTCCCAGGTCTACCTTCACATGGACTACTGGCCTCCAGGGTCTTTTAGCTTCTGGGATTTGTTCTATTCTGGTGAATCTTTCTGTTCTGGGACATGTGTTCTCAATTCACATTTGGAGCAATATTGTTCCAAAGGGGATGAAAATTAGGTCTTGGACAATTAAAAAATCACGTTCTTTTAATATATAAAGTACAAATATACACACACATGTATGGAGATACATATTCAGTATGTAACAGATATACAGTATATCTGTACTTACTAAAATTTCATGGGAAGTAATTAAGGAAAATGCCTTCAGTAGATCCCTGTGGGGAGGAGATAATGAAAACAAAGGTTGAGAATCATGGTTAGGAGTCAGATGGGACCCCAGAGCCAGGACCGTGTCTGCACCTGGCCCTAGTGGGAAAGCTTCGAGCTTCCCCCCAGATGGCCTTTATCAGGTCAAATGTGTTTTTCTCTCTCTCTAGTTACTGAGAGTTTTTATCGTGAATAACTGCTGGGTGTGGCTGAATGCTTTTTCTTTATTTATTGATGCGATCATGTGATTTTTCTTTTTCAGTCTGTCGATGTGATGGATGACATTCATTGACTTTTGAATATTTAATCAGCCTTGCATATTTAGAATAAATCCTACTTGGCTACGGTGTATAACTTTTTACATTTTGGGTCTGATTTGCAAATATTGTGTTGAGAACTTCTACATAAGTGTTCATGAGAGCAATTGGTCTATAATGTTCTTCTCTTATAATGTCGTTGTCGGGTTTGGATATTAGGGTAAAGCTTGTCTCATAGAATAAGTTAAGAAGTATTCCCTCTGCTTCTATCCTCCCAAAAAGATTGTAGAGAATTGATGTGATTTCTTCCTTAAACATTTGGTAGAACTTCCTAGGGAACCCATCTGGTGCTTTCAGTGTTGTAAGCTTATTCATTATTGATTCAACTTCTTCAGTAGACATTGGCCTGTTCACATTATCTATTTCTTCTGGTGTCAGTTTTGGCAGACTGTTTCTTTGAAGGGATCGGTTCATCTCATCTCGGTTATCGGGTTTGTGGGCATGGAGTGTCAGTAGTGTTCTTACATCACAATTTTGATTTCCACAGGATCTGTAGTGATGACCCTCTTTCTTTTGTGATATTTGTAATTTACATCTTCTCTCCTTGTTTTTTGATTTTATTGGTCTTTTCAACCACTCACCATTTTTTGATTTTCACTCCTAGTGGCTACATTCATTTTACACAGTCTCGTGTACATTTCGTGGAATGGTTCAAAGTGGAGAGTTAATCCAGATATTTAAAATCATTAACCTAATTACTTTATTCAGAGGAAGCATCAGAGTCTAGTCTTGGTGAAACATTGCCACAAAGAGAAATATTTTAGAGACATTACTCTGGTTTCAAGTTAATTTTTGGGAGGGGGAATGAGAACTTATGAGGAAGGAGCTGAGGGGTGGCATCCTGCTAGGAGGGCGTAGGAGTTATTTTTAAATTTTCATTTCAACATTAAATTGCAATGTCAAATTACATTTCGGTAGCAGTGCAAAAAGCTTTTGCTTAGATCATGCTTTTGGGTGGGAGGGTGTGGCTTGTTGGGAGAGCACTGACGAAGATTGTGGAAGCCACCCCTTCCCACATCACCGCTCTGGGGAAGTTTTCTTATGCGTAAAAATAACTGTATTCACTTCATTAGTAGTACTATTATTATTCCACTTTATAAACGAAGAAATTGGAGGCCCAACAGTTTAAATGCTGTATAAACACCTAGTAAGGATCAAAGCCAGGATATGAACCTAGGCCGCTATAGTTACAGAGTCCTTACACTTCTCTCCACCTGTAGCCTCTATGAGAATTCATGGAGTTTAAAGACAGCAGGGCTGTAATCTGATTAACTTATTACGAATTTTCTGCCTCTGCACATAGTTAATTTCAGTCTGCAGCATCTTAATTAAGAGGCCCAGAACGTCATAGCCTGGACTCCAGGTGACTGGAGAGTTGAGTGATGGAGGCCCAACAGGACAGCCCTGGTCCCCAGGTCTCATAGGCAACTCTGAAGTGGAACTGCACCAGGAAGGGATTCTGGGAATTGTAGTTCCCCACTCCTTAACAGGGTGTGGGGGTGACATTGGGTTGACAAAAGGCCATTCACTCTGGGTGGCTCTCAGGCTGGGCTTTTGTGCCAGGACTCTATTTAGTGTAGTGATTACAGGCAGACCTGACTCACAGACAGTGGCCCTTTCCCAGGTACTTCTCTCCTTCCACGCCATGGTCTCCCTGAAAATTCTCCTTGCCTGTCTTCCTTCTTAATCTTGTCACCACGAGGTTCTCGTTTACTTGCTTTGGGTTTTGCTTATCTCTTATGTCTCTTTGTTGTGGTCTGAGTTTTGAAGTTGTTACCCATCTTTTCTTCTGGGAGGACAACTGATGCTTGTAGAGCACCTAGTGCTGATCACAGTGCTCAGTGAGGTAATTCCCTTTCCTCCTCATAGTAGGTATTTGGTGTCTTTGTCCATCCAGTGTCCTCTCACCCTTCAGCTGGTTATAGCAGCTCCATTCACCTTGGGAACCATCCCTCTCCCATTCCGAATCTGCGTGTTACGTGGGGTTTAGATGGGGCTGACCACTGTTTTGCTTCTTTTCTACCCATCCCTCCATCTGCTTTGGGGGTGGGTATATGACTTGGGTTTGGTCAGTCAGTGTTCCTCATCCAACTGGTCCTCATGATTGGCTGAGAGATGGGCACATGATTCAAACTGATCCAATGAGAGCCAAACCTGGAATTGCATGAGAACTGTGGGAAAGAGGAGCTCTTTTCTGGCTGGGGTTATGCAGTTGGTGAAATGTGACTCCGGAGCTTCTGGAAGCCTCTTTGTCTCTAACAGTTGAGAACCTGACTGAAATGAAGCCACCACAAAGAAAGCAGATCCAGGGATGGAAAAAGGCCGACAACTTTACTGGGCCTCTGGATTCAGTTCAGTCTTAGGCTTCTGGATATTCATGTCCTGATTAAACCCTCCTTCCTAACCCTCAACCCACAGAGATTCTGGAACCAAAGGTCAAAGAGAGAGCAAAAGAGAGGATTTCAAGTCAAAAGTAACACAACTGTAGGCTGCATCAGGAAAAGGTGCAGGGTCGTGGTTAAAGTTGATTTAGACACAGAGTACCCACACCATGGATCTTTCCTGCTCTTCTGGAACCTCCCCAGAATTTCCCAGAGTCTGTCCCTAAAATCTTCAGCCACCTCTTATGCCTGCTTTAAAAAAAACTTACTTTACCTCAAACCTTGGAATTTAAGATAAATAAAACATCATATTCAGTATTTTTGCTCTAATAATTAACAGTACGAGAACATGCTGGGCAGTGACTATCTACTAGGAGAGTATTGGGTATTTTCTATGTTTTAAATGGCTTTTATGTGCTTAAAAAATATGAGTCCTTACTAATGTTGTGCACATTATTTCGAACAAAATGTAGTTCAGTTATGGGAGGGGTCATAGGCTTTGTGGTTTCACCTGAAAACATAATCATCCTGTATTATTGTGTCTTCATTAAAGTCTTAATTTCAAATAATTGGCCTACGAGTGAATTTTTAGAACACAGTCGTTGGAACTTCCCTGATTCTCTATTCAGCATTTATCACCGAGGACTTAATCTATGAACGCTATGTCCTAAAGAATGCAAGTTCAGTGTTTTGTTTTGCTTTTTAAAAACCACGCAGAAGAGCCAAAATGAGCATACTTTAGAGCTGTGATAATAGAAGTCCAGTGTCTGGCTCAAGAGAGGTGACCATCTGTGCTGGCCAGACCACACAGAGCCGCCTGGGGTACGGTCAACTGCATGGTCAAACCTCAAGGAGGGGTTCTGCTATGGGGGCAAGTTCTAAGGACGCTGGTAAATTGGAACAGTCTGGAGGAGAGTGGTGGGTATTGGGTCATAGGAAACCCTGCCCGACTGGTAGTTGAAGAACCCAGGAATGTTTAGTCTGGAACACGGAGGCCTTATGGTGGACACATGGTCCTGCGGTGGGTGAGGGGACCCCTTATTCTGCATGGTTCTGAGGGCTGAACAAAGCCAGTGAGTAGGTGAGGGAAGACAGAGTGTGCGAGTCTGGAGATGTCACAGTTGGAGGGGCTGGCCTGACTAGGCCACCAGGAGACTTGGTTGGCAGAGTGTAAGAGCTATAGCTCTGGGATTGAATGTCTTGATTAGGATCTTGCTTAATAGATCTGTGACCTTGAGCAGATTCCTTATTCCTAAATTAGAACAATGATAATATCCACCACATAGGGATGGTTACAAGGGTTAGCTGAGATTAAGTGCAAAAGTTTTCAAGAGAAGACCTGTAGTAAGTGTAGGGACCACACCTAACACAGGTGTAGTACTTAAAGGTGCTTAACAACTTGTTTGTTGACTGACTGAATGACTGATGGACTAAATGAATGAACGGCTCATTCCTAAGGTCTCATCCATCTATGAGTCTCATGCCTCATCAAAAATAGCATTTTTCCTCTTTAATATACATCAACTACTTTTAGAGTTTTAAGAGAAATGCATATAATATATAATTATCTTAGATTATAGTATATAGTTTTAAAATATAGAAAAATCAAAAAGCAGGGAAGAAATTTAAAAAATCCATGATCTCATCCACCAGAAATAACTGCTGACATTTCTTTTGATTCTTTATCCATGTATTTATTTACATAGTTGGATCACGCTATGTATAGATTTTGTATCCTGTGTGGGGTTTTTTGTTTGTTTGTTTTTGGCTCAACATTGCATGGTGGTTGATTGCTTTTGTAGATGCTTATTAGTACTTATTTATTCACTGACCTCTTCACTCCTGAGCATTCATTGAGCACCTACTGTGTGCTAAGGTCTAGAAATAGAGATGAACTGATTTCTCGTCCTCCATTTGCCAACCCAGATGTTAGATGTTCGGCTCATCACAGCAAATAATTGGGTGTTAAACAATTAAAAGCCCCTGTCTTTATCATTTTCATGAAATTGTTGCCCCGCAAACGCAGTACCCATAGTCATCCCGTCCGCGTTTCTGTTTCCCCTGCACTAGAAAATCTGCCGCAGATAACCAGTTCCTTTGCCTCCGACAATGCCTGCTTGCCCCCCTGCCTGGAAACACCCAACTGCTGGGAGCTGCCAACGCACACTGAGCTACTAGACACGTTCCCAGACGAGGCTTAATTAAATCCTGTAATTATTAGCCACTCACCATATCTGCATCAGTCTGTAGCACTTAGCACCAGAATTCACTGAGGAGAAGGAGCCAGCCTCCTCTCTGTCCCAATTACTGCCTAATTAGAGTTTTATCAGATTCAGAAAAGTTGGAATTCCAAAGATTTTTTTGAACTCACCAGCATTTAGCTTTGTATTAAGCAAGTCTTTCTGCCTTGAAACTACCCCTTATCCAAATCTATACCATAAGCTTAAGACCTTAATCAATACCTTAAGCTTAAGTGATCCTTAAGACCTCAGGTTGGACTCAAATATAAGATTAGCTTATTTTAACTCACTGACAAGTACCATCACCTAGGGTAGCTGCAAAGCGATATTTTTATGCCTTTCATTTGAAGACCCCCAACCCTGTGCTACTGTGGAAAGTAGTATATTTTTCTGTGTTTCCCTAGGATGGTGATTCAAGCTAAAAAGGTAGTTATGGAGGGGAAAAAATGATGGAAAAACCTGAATTGAACTTCTGCTTGGTCATGGGTTAACTGATGACCCATCCTTCCCCTTGTCTGGGTCTCCAGCTTCTGATCTATAGATGAGGCCTGCTTCCCTGGGTGGGTCCAAGGACCAAGTGAGGCATAGGACGGAAGGCACCTTTCAGGTGTAAATGGTGAAGGGAATGCGAGGGGTAAGTTGGCAAGAAGTACAGAGGCCACGAGGGGATGAGAAACCTCCATACGTCTTGTGAGAAAATGGAACAGTGCGGGCCATGTGTCTTACTTCATAAGCTGCCTCGAAAACCTATTTTAACCCCAGCAGGCCAGGCCGGGGTTGGGAGCAGAACTGGTGTTAAAATCTCCATGTTGCACGTGAGCAAATATCCTCAACTTGCCGAAGAAGGCCACTCTCTCCCAGAACTCATGCTCTCAAGCGTGCTCTCAATAACGTGTTTCAAGGCAGAAAGCAAAGGAGAACTGGGCAGTCGCAGGTGCTCTGTCCTCTTCCACCCCAGGAGAACCAGGAGGCTACACCTGGAGCTGGGGCTGCTGTGGGCTCAGTCCTTCGGGGAGTGCGCTCAGTCCTCCCTCCCGAGTCTTTGGATTTCACTAGGGCATGCAACAAAGGCTGCCTGTCCACACCTGAGGATGTGGCGGGACAGGTGAAATAAAAGCTATTTCACAGGAGCAGAGAAAGTATTCAGCAATGCTGAGCACAGGCACGGTGCTCAAAAACACTTTTTCAATAGTGAATTCCATCATGCGTGTACTTCTTCAGTGTTCCAATCGTCTCTGAAGCCCTCCCTGACCATTGCATCTAACTTTGCAAACCCTGCCTCCCACCCACTGACATGGGGGCATTCTCCCCATACCCTTTCCTGGCCTCATTTTCCTCCTTCGTTCCCGTTACCGTCTTACATACTAGAAGAGTTTTGGGTGCTATAATCACTGTGTAACTCTTCCCAATCTGCGTTTTCCAGAAGACAAGTTCAACCGGCCGGGCTTTGCTTTTTTCTCTGCTGGACGCAGCTCTTACCTAGCAAAGTGCTTGGGGCATGATAGGTGCACAGTCAGTATTTGTTGAATAAATAAATGAGTGTGAGCACTGCCTGGAATCTTCTGATGTTTGTGGGTGATGGAGTCTGCCATAGAGGCCCTTTATTTATACAGAAATACTTAATTAGGATGGATTCGTCTCTGGATAAGGTGATGCGGGAGCAGTTGCCCGGGCTCGTCGTAAATCCTACTTAGAAAATGGCTTGTTCGTTCCATAGACATTTCACGAGTCCTGTGTATGTGCCAGGTATTGTGCTGCTCCCTCGGGATGAGACAGAAGTCAATGGAACATGTTTCTGCTTCCAGACTAAAGGGTGGGACAGACAACTAAGCACGTCATTAGGGTAGAATGGGAGATGATTCGGGTTGTTCCAGCTGCCGAGGAAGTCTGGAAAGTGAGGCAAATAACTTTACCTGCCGGAGTTGGGAACAAGACATTCCAGGCCAAGGAAACAATGCACAAAAGGCAAACCATCGTTAAAGGGCCAGACTACTGCGTGCTGCTGTGCAAGGTGTGCCCCGCACAGCTCTGTGTGTGTCTGCGTGCGTGTGTCTGTGTCATCTGTGTAGTGGTCCTGTAAGGACAGGGCCAGTTCAGGTAACAGAGAGAGATGTGGAGGTCTTGGAAGGCAGAACACATTTAATGGAAATGAGGATACTTGCCAGAGGGTATGATGGGAAGTGATGGTGTCAGATTTGGGAAGGCCTTGTAAGCAAAGCAAGGAGTTTGAAGTTCCCTCTCTAGGCCACTGAAAGCGAATGAGGCAAAAATCAGAGACAAGAAGGCTCAAAGTGGAGGGGCCAGCGTGGGTGGGGGGGTGTCTGGAGGGTCTTCTCAAGCTGAAGGTGCTTCTGTAGAGAGCTGCAGCCTCAGACACAGGTGAGGGCACCTGCTGGGCAGGTGAGAGCTGTACGTGAGAAGATCAAGGGCAGGGCCCATGGGGGTTGGAATTGACAGTTGGAGGCCATGTAAGCATTCAGGCAGAGTGATACCCTTGAAAGAGAGTAAAGAAGGTTTCAGAAGTCATTCTGTGGTCACCGGTGTCACATATGCAGCAAGATGGCCTAGCATGAGGCTGGAGGAAGGACTCTGGGACTATGCCTTTGGGATTTCACCCCAGTCCTTTGGGGGCTCAGACTGGGAGGCGCTAAGCTGTGGAAGGGAGTCAAAGAGGTGGAAACAGAAGCATGGAGACATCTGAGAGCACAGGATCTTCCTGGCCCCCTGGGGGAGGCCTCCTCACTAGCTGAGTCTGCCACTCCCAAGCTTTGCTTCCTGTCTCTCCCTGAGCTTTGGGATGACTGTGTGTGAGCATGTTAGCCATCATTCATGCACTCAGTCATTCACAAAATACATCATTGTTTCCTCTGCACCAGGCTACAGAAGGACACAGAAAAGGGAGACCAACAAGTCTCCTCTGGTGATTCTGACCTTCTGCAGGAAGTGGCTGGACAATCAATCACCACTTAGCTGGATACGAATCTTTCAGATAGTGACGCGGGCCAGGAAGACTGCATAAGAGAGTCAAGGAATTGGGAGTGACAGCTGTGACGTGGGACAGAGAGCATGGGTCTAGGCAGGCTGCTCTGGGAAGGCCTCGGAGGAAATGGCGTGCCAGTTGAGACCCACATAATGAGCCGGAGTCCGTATGCAGAAGTCCAAGGCCAAAATACGTTAGGCGGAGGAAACTGGAAAAGCCCTGCAGGCAGAAAGGAGGAACAGAAAAAAGGTCAGTGGGCAGAGCTGAGCAGCCGGGAGGAACATGGTGTACAGTGGTGCGCAGTCAGGAGAAGGGCCTTGTGGGTAAAGCCGAGGGGACAGGATCCAGGTGTAGCTGGAGCACTTCAAGAAGGAATGTGATCTGCCTTGGGGTGAGTACCTTTCTTGGCTGGTTTTAAAAAATGTCTTCAAATTCTAACAGATCTGCTGACTTATCAGGATTGTTCTCAATATTCCCTTCAGGGAGCTGAAGGCGAGCCTTCCTTTTCTCTTCAGAACCACCAGTGGGGCACCAGCTCCGCGGTGTGCTCTGGTTGTGATAACAGCAGTGGGTGCTGACGTGACCTGCTTTCGGAGACAGGATCCGCTTTCCTCTTGTGAATGATCCTGAGACACAGGAAAGCAGTAGACTGCAGCCCCAGAGCTGAGGACTGTCGTGTGGAGATGGCAGGAAGCTCAGATGCCCACCGCGGTTCAGGTTCCTGAGGGTCTTCCTCCCTAATCGTCGGACCCCTGAGGAGCCATCACGGACTAGCCCACGGCCTAGCCCACGGCCTGAGGTCTGGAGCCCTTTGGCTTATGGGCCGCAGTGGTGGGGCTGTCCCTCTCTGGGCCCTCGGCCATCCTGGGAATAGAACTCAAGTTTGGAGGCAGAGCGCTCGGAGCCCTGGGAGCTGGGTAGCGGGGGTTAGGATTGATAGCCCTGCCGTCTCTGTCGTTGCTTGTTCCCCTCCCTCTCTCCCCTCGCCCAGCCGCCTTCCCTTTCTCTCTTTGCTCACTCCTCTACTTCCTCCTCGATTCCGTTGCCTCCTCTTCTTCATCAGTGTGGCACGGAATGCTTTTCCTCCGTCTCTGTCATCTCCTCAATTCTCAGGGCCTCTCATTTCCTGGATCCCTAGATTCCTGGCCACTCTCTTCCCACCGTGCCACCCAGAGCTCTGGAATCTTCTGTGTCCCAATGACTGCCATCAAACCCCTTGGCCCACAGGCTCCTGACTGCTTCCTCTCCGGGAACCTTTTCTCCACTTCACCTCAAGAACCCCTTGCCGAGGCTGCACCGTGACTTCACCCTCAACGCGCCCTGACACTCTCAGCTCAGGAGAAGCACCTTCTTTTTCATAGAAGGAGATCTGGGGGCAGTCAGTTGGTTGGCAGGTGTAGCTGAGGGATTTATCTTAAGATAGCATTTATAGAGCGAATGCAAATATACGTTTTTTTCACTGAAAGTATAGTCTGCATACTTTACAAAAAGTATTATTTTTTATTTCTATTGGTTGTTGATTTGGGGAAGGAGCTGGTGGAAATTATAAAGCAAAAGTTTCTCTCTTCAGCTTTTGACACCTTGCTGGCTTCCACTCATCCACCCTCCCTTCCGATAACACCACGAGCCACCTAAATCTTACACTCTTGTTTTCACAGTTCTTGTCCTTTTGTTTGTACAACCTCTGGTCCCTTCCACCTCCATGTTTCACTCTTATATTCCTTCTATCTTTCTTTCTTTCTTAAATGTTTGTGTTCCATCCTTGATATTCTTCTCCTGTCATTTCACATTCTTTTCCTGCCTTAGCTCCCCCTCCCCTATCTTGTTCATCTCGGGGTGACTCCCAGGGTCCAGAGCGTCTCTCTCCCCTGAGTCGCATGTCTACCTGCATGTCCTACGGCCACTTCAACCCTGGCAGGATACCAGCCTCTCCAGAAGCAATACTTGTTTGCGTTTTCAAATCTTAACCTTCTCATTAATGTCTTCCTCAGTGAATTAAGTGCCTGTATCCCAATAGCCCAAGCCAGGAACCTGCGTTGTTCCAAAACTTCCCTTGTCTGAACTCCACGTCGGCCACCCGTTGGTGATCAACATCCATGCTAATTCTCCTTCTCCCCACCATCTCTTCTCTCTCAGCCTCCCACTGAACCCGCCTTGCCGCAGGTCCCCATTCCTGGCCTAGATGATTGTGATGGCCTCTGATGTGGTTTTCCTGCCCCATCTCATCCTTCCTCCCTGAGCTTCAGGGCTGCCTGTCTGCAGCGCTCGTCCTGTCTGGCTCCTCTCTGGTTGAGTTGTTCTGCCGGCTCTACTGCCCTCATTAGCATAGTGCATGGACCTTCCGCAGAACTACCCCCGCCCCGCCCTGCAGCCTCTCGCTGGCCTCTCCATTTCACAGCCTGAGCTCACACTCCACCAGCTTCGTAGTTCCGCTTCTGTAGGAGGGACCGTGCCCTAGGCTCTCCTCTCGGCCTTGACTTGAACCATGTTCTCGGCTCTCCTCCTCCCGAGCACCCTCGCTGCCTGCCAGTGAGGAGCCACCTTTAAGCGTCCAGGGAAGTGACCACGTCGCTCCACCTGGCCGCCCCAGGTGCGCCTCTCTCAGACTGGGTCGCAAGCGTATCAGGAGCACAGGTACCACCCTATTCACTTCTGCAGACGTATTTTTGGCAGTCCAGTCAATACAAATTGACTGAGCAAATGTGTCATTTTCTTGTTTGAAAGCCAGATTTGCAGACAAACTTGGGCAGATGATGCCCCGTCTGTAGGCATCAGACTCCTTCTGGGAACTGATCGAGTTCTGTAACGCCTCTTCCCTCCCAGACCGACTGCGTAAGAATGGGCTCAATGGGGTTCTGTCTCCAAGATAAAGAAATACTTGGCTTACGTGCTTCTTTTTTTCTTTTCAGGGTTTATAATCTTAAACTGGCATTTACATTTATAGGTATTTAAGTACACACCATGGCTGCTGGTAGACAGAGTCAGACCCGTAAGAGGCAGTGGCTTGTTTTTTAATTGAAGCCGAGCACGTGACCCTGTTCTTCTGAGTCCTTTACTCTTAAATCATCCTGTGCAAAGAGATCTTGAAAATAAATATGGTTTCACTTGAAAGAGAACGGGGAGGCAGGGGGGAGCCGATGATAAAGAATGACTGTTCCGAACCAGCCAGCCAGCCTTGACTCTTTCTGAAGGCCGCCTCGCTGGCCGTGAATCCTCGAGTATGGCTCTGGGAGGGAGCCAAGGCAGGGGTGGGGGGTGCAGCATTGGAGTAGGGCCCCCGAACGGCTGACTGACACTGCCCCTTGGAAGGTTAACACCACACACGCTGCGTGGGCCTGGCAACTGTCCCACACTGTCCCTGTGCAGAATTGTTCCTCCTCACGGGTGGGAAGGGCCGGTGAGTAACCGGACCTCTTGCAGTGAGGACAGGGGTGCCTGAGCCCCGCGGGGACAAGGCTGATGCCAGCCAGGTGGTGCCCGTCCTGTACGGCTGACTCACAGCATCTTAGCATGACTAACTCGAGGAGACATTTGACACCCTCCAATGCTGAAAATCACCGTTGTCCTTTTCAGGGTCCAGACACGTTTTGTGTTCTTGGCCCTGGCCTAGCGGCCCAGTTTATTGCACCTTATTTATGGAAGTTGTCTTCTTCTGCTTGACCTGTTCTGCATGTCTTCGGAGCTGCTGGCTTTTAGCTTCCCAGCACCCTGTGGGGCCTGAGGGCTGCGGCTGGATTCCAGAAGCAGGGGTGCTAACTCAGACTGTAGGGCACCCTGGACTTCCAAGGGAGACTTTCCAGGGCAGCCCAAGGTCATGAGGTACTTGTTCTGTTGAAAACCCCAGACTGTGATGCTGTTGGTGACTGTGGTTCTCTCTCGTTGGCATAAGTTATTTCCTCTTTGGAACAAGTGAGCAACTTGTAAAAACTTGAACAATCTTTACCTTTATATGGTAGTATTCTATTTTAATAGACTGTCAGAAAGGATTGTTTATTGCATACCTACCAGGTACAACTGGGGGGTTTTGACCATTGAGTCACACGGGATTGTTTCCTCCTTCATGGTGGATTCCAGTAACAGGTGTATCAAGGCTCCTGTCTGGATGGGCATGCCCTGCAATGGAGGCAGGTGTCTACAGAGTCTCATTCCCTGAGGATACTTGTTTCTGGAATGAGGAAAACCCTTAAAACCAAGATCAAAATCGCTCTAATACATGGTGCAAAGAAAACACTAAAAATGATGAAACCAGGCCTACTTTCTGCTGGAGTAAGCAGATGTAGGTTATTTTGCAGCAACCTGCTGATTTCCTAGTCTGAACAAAGAATGGACTGGTCCCGGGCATCGGAGGCATACTGTTTCCTGACAGAATTGTCTGCTACCAGCACCTGTCCCTTCATGTGTGACCTTCACAGCGCTAGCACACAAGACTACAAGGAGGTCACTTTGGCAAAAATAGCAGAGGCCATTTCTATTTCCTCCCGGGACCCTCTTCATCCTGGGCTATTTATATCTCCTGCTTCCAACATGCCCACTGTGTCATCGTTTGAGACGATTTTCTTTCCTTTTCTTCCACTGTGAAGTGGTCCTTTTCTGCCACTTCCTTGCCTATCAGGGACCATGGTGCTGATCTGCACTGTTCTAATTTTATCATAATGTTAGCATTGTTTATAAATGATAATTCAATGATACATTTTTTTCTAATTTTACAAGTAGTTCTTCGTGAGTATTTTTGTGTCTGATGACTTTTCTTTCCTCATGAAATCTCACGACAGAGAGAAACTAAATAACAAATGTCTTTCCCCTAAAAGGAACGGGGCACTGGAGGGTGTGGCTACTGCTTGGTGCGCAGACATTTGGGCTCTGTGATTGGAGGAAGAGGGGCGACGCTACATTAGTGTCACTTTGCACCATTCTTCAACAGCATTGGCCTCGTGATTCTCTGCACGGTCTGAAACGATGGACCCAGTTTACAGACGAGCCTCAGAGGTTCACAGGGACTCACCCAGGGCACGTGCCAGTCAATGCCAGGGCTGGTGCTCCCAGTAGGTCTCTCGATGTTAAGGGCCTTGAGGGAGGCTCACAGGATGGAGGCGGCTTGAATGATCAGAGAAAAGAGAGGGACTCCAGGTAAGGGGGGGCCTAAGCTAGACTTATGCTTGGGACACTCGAATGAGGAAAAACTCAAATAGTAGATGTGGGATATGTAAAAGGGATTTTGAACCTTGGATGTCACATGACTGGCTTTTAGTGTTCAAGAAAGAATCCTGGCAAACTGCTGAGACCCTGGTCTTAATCTTTCCTTCCCCAACTGGTGAGTTCCATTGTCCCCAGCCCTTATCTTCTGTAACCTAGGCTGGGCAAACCCTTGAAGTTAAAGGGAAAATAGTCTATTCTGCAACCATCAGCCTGCCAGATAGGATCTAGATAAGGCACCCAGGACCTTTCACAGGGCTCCCCACACAGTGAGTGGGTTTGGCAATAAAAAACAGTCCGTTTTGAAAGAACTTAGGGGGAAAAAAGTCGTTTTGAATTGTTATTTTTCCCTGAGGTCTTAGCGGAGGAAAGAAAGTTTACTTAAAGGGGAACAATTTTCCATAGACTAGTAGCTAGTAATTTGGGCCTATAAAGTGGTATTCCAGTGACAAGCGTGCCCTGAATGTCTTGAAAATCACTTTTGACCCAAGGAACTGGCTCCAGGAAGCCACTGTTGATACATTTAAATGAATCCAGCTGGCTGACTCTGATATATTGATCCAGGGGACATGGTAGGGAGTCTGAGGGACAGTGCTTGAAGTTGATCCAACGCATTTTGTATAAAAGTTTATTTTATTGCCACTTTTATGAAAAGCCCAAAGACCAAGCTGCTGCAGTGGGAACAGTGGGAGGCCTGGGGCCTCCGTGCAGCGCCCCTTGGTGCCTGCACCCCCAGGTACCCCAACTCTGTGCTATTCCCTTTTCAGCAGCCTGGGCTGGAAGAAACCAGGCGTAGCTTGTGCTTGTCAGCATTCCCATGAAGAACCCTTAAAAGCTTGTTCTGGGGTCTGGAGACCTCAGCAAAATCCCAGTTATCACCTTTCTATGTGCCCTCAGAAGGCTGGACAGAAGGGATCTCTCTTCTGCCTGCCTGCCTCGTATTCTGCTGACCACCATCACCTGCTGACTTCCCGTGCTGCCGGGCTGAGCCCCAGACTGCGTCCAGTGTCGCAGATGAGGAACCCGTGGCCTGTGTGTGCTGTCCAGGCTTCCTGCCCAGTGCTGCGCCCAGTGCGAGGCCTGCGTTCCCTGGCTGGGGGCAGGGAGGGTGCCTGAGCCTTGTCCTTGTGTGCCACCCAAGCCTCCCTTGCTGGCCAGGGCTATGCTCCTCTTTGGGCCGTGTCAGCCGTCAGAAAGGATGGGGACCACAAGGGCTAAACCTTGTCTTTCTCAATAAGTCAGAAAACAAAACGAACAAACCAACCCACTTTGGACAGACCACTGAGATGGCATGAATGTGAGGGCTCTGATGCTCATGCATGAGCCAAGACCAAGCTGAGAAAAAGCAGAGCCGGGAGGGAGGCAAATAATTGACAAAGACAGAGACGGCCTTTGTGCCGGCCAGAGGAAGCCCAGCGGGAAGCCATGGCCGAGGCGCTGCTTGGCGCAGGAGCACGGCCCGGACGGGTCCATCCAAATCCTGCATGCTGCGCTAATCCTCAGCAAAGGGACGAGGCTCTCATGCCCCTGGAGTCCGGAAGAATTTTCTAGGCATGGTCCTTCAGAAAGGAAGCTGTGGTCTGCAGGGCTCTATTATGAGACTCTCAGTGTCACCCTGGGGGATGAATGGGGTCAGGGAAAATGGAGGAAGCTCCCCTTAAAAATGCCCATTGCGGTCCCTGAAGGCCACCACCAAAGCACAATGGAGCATAAAATGTTGCACTCAAGCCTGAGCTCGGCCACGCAGGTAAATCAGAAAATGGCCCAAGGAAAACTCAGAGTCTGCGATTGAGTTCGATTAGAGTCGTCACGATTGACGTGGCCCTGTCGTAACACACAGAGACGTGGTTACCACAAGATCGGTCCCTGCCAACCTTCTGTTACTGGATCTCATGGCTGGAAAGGAGTTTTAAGAGATTATGTTGTCCGTGTCTTTTTTTTTTTACTTTTCATTTTTATTTTTAACTTTTCAATTACAGTTGACGTACAGTGGTTTTTTATTAGTTTCATGTGTACAGCATCGTGGTGAGACATCTATATAATTTATGCAGGGATCACCCCGATGAGTCTTAGTACCCACCTGGCACCAGAACGGTTACTACAGTGTTCTTGGCTGTTTTCCCTGTGCTGTGCTTTACATCTCTGGGACTGTTTGTGACAGCCCTTTTGTAGTTTTTAATCTTTTCCCTCTTCACCCAGCCCGTCGACCCCCCTCCCGTCTGGCAATTATCCGTTTCTTTTCTCTGTATCTATGAGTCTGTCTCTGCTTTGCTTATTTATTTTGTTCTTTAGATTCCACGTGCAAGTGAAATATGGTGTTTGTCTTCCTTTGTCTGACTTATTTGACTTAGCACTCTACCTTCTGCATCCACCTTGGGGCAAGCCTTAAGATTTCATTCTTTTTTATGGTTGAGTAATATTCTATCGCATGTATGTGCCACCACTTCTTTGTCCAGCCGGTCACCTGTTGATGGACACTTAGCTTCCATATCTTGGCTGTTGTAAATAATGGTGCAATGAACACAGGATTGCATATGTCTTTTCAAATGAGTATTTTAGATTTCTTCAAATAAATACCCAGAAGTGGAATGGCTGGGTCATAAGGTACTTCTACTTTTAGTTTTTTTGAGAAACCTCTATGCTGTTTTCTATATAATGCTGCACCAATTTGCAATCCCACCAATAGTGCACGAGAGTTCCCTTTTCTCCACATCCTAGTCAGTACTTGTTTGGTGATTTATTAGTGGTAGCCATTCTGACAAGTGTGAGGTGATATCTCATTGTGTTTTTTTTGTTTGTTTTTCTGTATTTAAGTCATTTATTCTTTTTCTTTTTAAATATTTTATTTATTTATTTTTAGAGAGAGATTAAGGGAGGGAGAAAGAGAGGGAGAGAAATAGCAGTGTGTGGTTGCTTCTCATGTGCCTCCTACTGGGGACCTGGCCCACAACCCAGGCAGGTGCCCTGACTGGGAATTGAACAGGCGACCCTTTGGTTCACAGGGTGACACTCAATCCACTGAGTCACGAAAGCCAGGGCCATTTATTATTTTTCAATGATAGTTGACATATAACCTTACATTAGTTTCAGGAGTACACCCCCATGATTAGACATTATTTAACTTACTAAGTGATCATCCTGATAAATCTCACACACATCTGACGACAGACACAGTTATTACAATATTATTGACCATATTCCCCGTGCTGTGCTTTACACCCCCAGGACTGTTCTGTAACTGCCAGTGTGTACTTTTCAATCCCTCCACCTTTCTCACCGGGCCCCCCAGCGCCGCTCTCCTCTGGCAACCATCAAAACGTTCTCTGTCTCTATGAGTCTCTGTTCTGCTTGTTTGTGTTTTAGATGCAGTTGCTGATAGATATGTGTTTGTTGCCACTTTATTGTTCATATTTTTTTTAACTCTTTTCTTCTTCTTAAAAAAGAGCCTTTAACATCTCATGTAATACAGGTCTGGTGGTGATGATTTCCTTTAGTTTTTTCTTGTCTGAGAAGCTCTTTATCTATCCTTTGATTCTAAATGATAGCTTTGCTGGGTAGAGTAATCTTGGTTGTAGGTCCTTGTCATTTTTTTTAAATTGTATTTTATTAATTATATTTTGCATTTCACTGATAATTAGTGACACTGAGCATCTTTTCACGTCTATTGGCCATCCGTATGTCTTTTTTGGAGAAATGTCTACTTAGGTCCTCTTTTTTTTCATTGGACTTTTTTTATGGTTTGTTGTCAAGTTGTCTGAGTTCTTTATAAATCTTGGATATTACCCCTTATTGGGTGTATCATTGGCAAATATCTTCTTCCATTCAGTGGGCTGTATTTTCTGAGTTATTCATAGTTCCTTAGTTTAGACAGAAATCATTGCCTTTTGGACAAACATTTATTGAATCCCTACCACGTGCCAAGAATTGTGGTAGATGTGGAAATGGTTGTTCTTTTCTGTGGACTATACACTCTGTTGGCAAAGACGGATACATAACCTATTACAAAGTCATGGATGAATGCTAGCCCAGAGCTCTGGTCAGTGCAAGGTGATACCTGTTTCCCTTCTCTTTCACATCTTCTAGCCTAGGAGACTGCCACTCTCTTCCCTGGAAATGCACGCAAATGTAGCGGCAGGCTTACTGGTGTCCTGCACATCGGATATTTACCGGACTCATTTCTTGGTCTGCTGTCCGTGGTCGACGGGTTTATGGGTCAAAGTCGTCTCCTCACCAGGCCAACACATGTTCCTGTTCTGTTGACATTTTACTTGTCACACCGGCCCAGCCGAGAAGACGTGGATGGACTCTTCAAGCCCGCCCAGCTCACAGCTCCCCTGGGGGTGCGGTGCCCTTTTAGTGGCTCGATGCTTAGCGTTGGCCTTCCCCCATCCCACGAACAATGCACTGCGGCCCTCTAGTCAGTGAAGGAGACTGTTGCTGAGGGAAAAACAGACTCGCTGGTTCCGGTGATCCGCGTGGAACTTCCCGTCGGATTTGCTGCAGTCCATTTTTCTTCTCTTTCTGCCACTTTGAAAGCACCCCACAGTGAACCCCTTGCTGAGACAACCAGCCCACATCTCCACCCTTGGCTGCCCTGGCCCCCTCCAGGTGATGGATCTTCGGCACAACCGGAAACGTGCTACCACAAAGCACTGCCCGGCTGGACACCTGGCCCCCTCTCCACCGCACACGTTGGCTTTTCCACAGTGGCGCCGGATCCAAAAGGAAGCGAGTCAGCACCCGCCCTCCCCTCCGCTCACTGAAAGTCAATATTGCAGTACAGCGAGGGGGACATCGCGTCTAATGTGCCAAAAGCCTTCCGAAAATGAAGGCTGAAGCGTATCCCAGGGCGCACAGCTCACTCTCCTAGCTCCCAGATGATGCAGCTGCAGCCACCCCCTCGTTAACCGGGAGGGGTCAGGACAGCACAGGTCACGAGCGTGGTCTTCAGATCCATTCGTGCCATGTCTCCTGATGTGGCAACGCACGGTTTCCCCCAGCAACAACTCTGTCAGGGCTCTGTTTCATTGTTTCCTTAACTAAAAGCCTCAGTGTTATTTCTGAAGATATTGTAAGATTATTGTTATTTCCCTGTGGAAATCTGAGAAGTCTGCCTTAACCGACACCAGCAAAACATTTGGCACCGGGGATTTGCAGCTTCAGTTAGGAGCAAATGAAAAGCTGGTCTCTGCCATAAAAACTTCATTTTGCGGGAGGGGCATGGTCCAATTCACTGGCAGAGTCGGAGCAGAGATTATGCAGTGGGGGATGGTTCCATCTTAGGTTTTAATTGATTCCTTTTTCCTAACTACAGATGATGAACTGTGAAACTTCGTATACGAAGGGAATAACACGGTGGATCTTACTGATATGGTTTCTCTGAGGGGAAGTTGAAGCTGCTGTGCGAGTATTTCAATGCTGCAGCGCTTTGCAAGGTTGGACACTTTATAGCATGAATGGCTGCCATGGCTAACTAGATGTCACTGGGTCAGTTTTGGAGCAAGTGCAGAGGCCATCCTGTCCGCCTGGGAAACGAGTCTCGGCAAAAGGAAGGGGTTTGGGACGTGGATTTGCAGGACGGATGCTGCCGCTGCCCACATTCCGCCAGAGCCGATCCGCTTTGGTGGGTATTACATGTGGGGTTCTGCATAAGATTCAACTTTAAAAGGGGGTCTGCTTAAACAATGCACAGTAACAGTTCCCTTGAGAGTTGTGCTTCCTGCCTTCCACAGTTTCCCTATGTTCTGATTTCTCAGGCACCTGTTTTTGAAATATACCGTTGAATACACTCCCCCCCCACCGGCCCATGCTTACACTGTCCTTAATCCCCGGCCCTTCCAGCCAGGTGCGCAACATGTGCTGGGGCAGACTGTGGGGGACGGAGCGTGTGGCCCACGTCACTCGGTCCTCAGGAAGGTGGGCTGTGTGCACCGACCATACTCTGCTCACAGGAGGACCAAGCTTCAGGGAGAGGAAGAGGAAGAATTCCTCCTCACAGAGAGGTCACCATCCCCTGACAGGTATGTTCGATGGTACACGAGCAGGGCAGGACCCTAAAGGACCATGTGTTCCTCCCTTATTCCAAAGATGTAGCCATTTCTTTTTGAGCATCCATGCCACTGAAGCCATTATTGGGAGCCCAGCCCAGCTCGCTGATGACCCATTGGACTTGGGGGACCCACCGGAAACCATGAAGAGTCCAATAGCATCTGATGATGACCGAGGCGGTCGTCAGCCTCGGGAAGGGAGTTTTAGGTAAAAATACATGGATTCCCCTGGGACTCATGAACTGGTGCTGAAGAACTTAATGTTGAAAAAATTAATTCACTGTTAATCACTATTCATTGAACCTCTTCCTGAGGCAAGTAATTTCTCCTCAGTTACTACGGCTGACTGTTCTCCAATTAAGATCATTTGGCCTCTCAGCCAATGTTACCCTTTGCCTCAGAACAACTGTTTCATTCATTTAGAACAACTGTCACTCAGACGAAAACCCAACAAGTGCTTGAAAGGTCCCAAATCCTTCTTTAAGCTGCCATGTTTAAAATTCAGGCTCCAGAGATCTGCTCGCATTCCCTAATATTTGGG
Organism: Tonatia bakeri; assembly: GCA_004024845.1. Classification (NCBI taxonomy): domain Eukaryota; kingdom Metazoa; phylum Chordata; class Mammalia; order Chiroptera; family Phyllostomidae; genus Tonatia; species Tonatia bakeri. The sequence goes on from PVIA01003119.1 coordinate 156,261, forward strand.
AGGTTGACCACAGCCTGCAGTGTTTCTGGGCTATTTTTAGAGGGTGAGCCACGCCAGCACATTGTTTACGTTGGTCCAAAGAGCTGGCTACTGGCCAGGCGGCCCCTTTCCGTTCCGACAGGCTGACAGCACCTTCGCTCCGTCGTCCCCGGGAAGGCTTTGGCTGTGCAGGCCGCACATTCTCTGCGTTGCAGAAGAACAGTGACTACCTCAAGCATCTGCTTCCGTCCGTAATCCACTCCTTTTTCTCAGAAACAGCCACAAAGCCAAGCTGAAGTTTTCCAGCTTCTTTTCCTCTCGATAGTAACCGTGTCACCTGGCTGCCGGGGAGCCGAGTAGATTCGGCTAAGGAAAGCACGCAACAAATTCTGGGGGACCAGTGAGGGTGTCGGCCACAACGCCACCCCCTTTGTCTCCGTGGAATGATGTTCACGGGGACAGTTTGCTTTAATTCTAGTGCCCGTGAGCTGTGCTGGTGAGACACGGGCCTCTCCGAAGCACGGCGGGGCGCAGCGTGGGAAACACAAGGTTTCCAAGCCCGTGGGATGAAATGCCACGGAGATTGTGCAAGCACCAAGCATGGAGCGGAGGGAGGCTCTGTAGCGTTTTCTCGCTGACCAAGTGTTTTAAATATCAAACTGGGAACGTTACCCGGAGTTTCAACACACTTCAGGGTATTATACCCTGCATGTCATTATTAGTCATTTCAGAACGGCTTGAAAAATTGCACAAAGTTCAGGAGACGACCCAGTCACGTTAGAGCAGCAATATAGCTTAAAAAATGCCTCCGTGCCTCCCCCTTTCATGTGAGGACCTTCCTGCACTTTATAAATTTGACTTTGTTAATAGGCGCAGTTTCATTGCCTGGTTGATGCGTTTGCCGGGGTTTCAGGTGTCTCTCTCCCTCTTCCTTAGGTAAGTGTGTAACATCGAGGCCTGCATTTCAGAAAATGGATGCAGTCCTTGACTTCTGCCCGTTCTAATATGATCATTAAGTAACCCTGGAGGAAAATGGAACACTTTGAACAGCGATGTGAAGCAGATGTAGCTTCAGAAGCAACATTTAAAAGTGTGCATTGGATATGACGTCTTTTCACATTTCAGAAATCGCCAGCACAGTGGATTGTTTAAAATATATGAAGTGAGATTTAGCAGCTGGGGAACACTTGTTTATCTACTTCAGAGCGTTAAATCCCAATAAATGTTTTGAACAACGAACTGGTATGTAACATTACTGAGTAACTCTTTCTGTTCAATGAAACTCACTCGACCCCACGGCACAGCTGAGTTTTGTAATATCAAAGGGTTATGGGCCACATGTTAATCCAGGATAACATATAATCACATAATTGTTATAGCTGTATTTTCGAAGTTGTTAACTTTAGTACGCAACTTTATTTTATATATTATGGTGAGATATCTCCTACAGTCTGGAAGCAGGGCCAGTCAGAGAGCCTGGAGCTGTGGAGGGAAACTACTTGCTTCAGTTACACACATTGATCGAGAATATGAGTCAGGTCTCGTTGGAGTCTTGTAATCAAACTACCTGTTTGGTTGTCCCGTCTTCATCGTGTTGGGTCGGTTTATTGTAAGTCAGGTCTAGCACAGTGTCTTGGGTTTCAGTTCTACCAGAGACCATAAAATGAGTCAGATACTGCTGCTCTGATGCATTGCAGTTCTTATGTGGGCTCTCTCACGGGGCGATAAAAAATTCCTTTCCAGTTTTATTTTTCCCTGCTTTTATGTGAAGATTCTGACAGTCTCCTGTGCTGGGGCTTATGACATAATGTGGAAACTATACTCTTAAAAATGGTTAAAAAACAAACAAACAAATAAACACAAACTAATGTCAACAGCAGATGTGAAACTTAAGTCACAAAACTCTGGTGTGGAAGACACAGCTTTTTTATTTTTCTCATTCTGAGTTCATCTCTTCTGCCTGGGCTTCATCTGAGGAGGTGGGAGGGGTCTCACATGTTGTCACAGAGGTGTCGGTGGGCGCAGGCTCCCCCGACTGGTGCCTGCTGGTTCCTCCCCAGCCGCTGTAGCCAGCCCTCTTCTTCTCTACCTGGGTTCCCATCTGCGAGGCCAGCTCAGGCCCGGTGGGTCCCTTGGTTGCTTTCCTACCACACAGGAACGTTTGGGAATAGAAAACGTGTCAGGCTGAGTCTCCACCTGCCTAGAAACTTCACGTGGCTGTGTCTTTCCTTCTGGGGCCGTTCCCAGGAAACAGGCCACAGGTGTCCCCGTTCCTGGAGTGCACGAACTTAACTGGAGGTTGAGTCCTTCCAGGGCTGGGCTAGGGGGATGGGGCAGGGAGGGAATCAGGGTCTTTATCCTGATCTCGCAATGTCCGCCCTCTTACCTGACTCCTCTGGCCTCCGGGAAGTCCTCTCCCGTTCTTGCAGGTGTTACGTTCCTACTCATGAAGTATTCTCCGTAGTCTTTTAAGCTTAACCATCTTTCTCAAATTATCCAAGCTTTTGAAGAGAAAGGCAAATTGAGAGGGAGAGAAGGAAATTCTGAAGAAAAGATTGCTAAACCTTCCGGAACATTATGTTTCTACACGAGTATGAGTCATTTGTAAGCTAGACATTGTTGACAAATAATATTTTATCCTGTTTTCATCACGTTATGAAGTGAGCACCTTTAGCTTTTGAAAACATATATGTGTGGAAATCTACACCCAGAGAGGTTATATAACTTGTCCAAACACCAGTAAGCAGGAACAATGAGACATGAACCAGAATTTTCTGACTCCAGAGCCCAAAATCTAATTCCCTAAAACTGTGGAATCCCTAGAGATTCTGATGTGACTGGTCAGCATTATTTATTTCAGGTTTCCCAAGAGAGACTGTTGACCAGGATCGGGAACCATGGCCCTCAGGAACGCACCCCACAAATACAAGCGCTCACTGTTTCAGAGCAGGCCCCCCTTGCTGGATGCTTTCTGGCAGAGATGGGCCTTTGGTTTGCATTCCTTCTTGTCTCTGAGAGGTGAAGGGGCTTTTGGGAAGGACCCAGAGCTGCAGGAAGCCTGCATGTCCTTGGGACTTGGAGCCACAGAATGTACTCTTTACTTCAAACTTTTGTGTGTGTGTGTGCCAGAATGATTCCCAAATGTTCCTAGGTTAAGACGAACCTCTGGTCATCTTGGAATTCAATGGAAGGAAAACCTTTAGAGAGAGTAAATGTTTAGATTTCCATTTAAGTTCTTCAAACAGAAAGAGGGGCTGCAGAGCAGTACTCAGTGACTTCGCCTGGAAAATTTGTTTGAAAAAACTCTCTTTGGAACATTGGCCGAAGGGGTGGGGGAGTGGGAGGGCTATTTTTACCATTTCCAACAAAACTCATGCATGATCTGCTTCCAGAGGACTGGTTTCATAGGAGGCTGGAGGAGTCAGTAAAGGCCTTAAGTAGGCTGAACTTCTCTACTTTTCACTTAAAGGCCGCACTCAATTGTAGCCCTTGTTAAAACTGAAGCCGAGAAATGTCTCAGAGGAGAAATTCAAGCTTTGCTTCCAGCTTGGACCGGTCATGAATGGTGATTATCTGACTATAACTGGAATCATATGTGCTGCCCATGTTTTTTCTTCCCCCCACCCCAATCCATGATTATTTTTCCCCTTTTAAGTCAAGCAAAATAATCCTTGGCTTATGGCAGACCTATTCACATGAAGACATGAAATAAGATGGTATTCCAAGACCTCAGACTGCAGACCAGATTTATAAATAAATGTCCGGCGATGATGAGACCCCGGATGAACACATTCGCAATGTGCTCGGTCATCTTCCACGCGGCCTGCCCCGGTGACTCACCTAGGCATGCATCTCAGAATGCGAAACAAAAACTGTCAGACAAACGCCAGCGTGGACAGAGGGGAGTCAAGGGCTTTATCTGCAGTCTAGCATCGGGGGCCCTCTTTACGTGTGGATGGACTGGATACTGCTTTTGTTTCGAAACCCCTGAATGAACAACCAACCTGTCTCAGAATATTCTCCAGCACTTTGCTGTTGGATGTCCATGTGGACAAGGTGTGGAGGTATTTGGCTTTCCTTGGGGGAAGGTTTCTCCCTGTGTTGGGCAGCTTTTTAGCCCAAGTTTGGTCCAAGGGAGGCAGTCCGGCCTGTGGGGGAGAGCGTGTCACTGAGGGTCTCCACATGGAGACCCCTGCTCTGTCGTGGACTCGAGTGATCTTCGGAAGCCTGCATGCAGTTGGAGTCTCAGTGGGCTTATCTGTAAAATGGGAGACTGTACTTCAAGCCGCACGGGGTCATTGTGAGGTTGAAACGAGGCAGGAGCATCAGGGACGCACCTGCTGCGGCTGTTATCAGAGGTCATTAGGCGGGTGCAGAGGGACAACAAAGGAAGTACAAACCGGGCCTTGAAAAGGGAAGTGAGATAAGCACCCCCACTGCCTCCCCGCTCTGCGCAGGTGCAAAGCCACCAGGAGACCCATCAATTACTCCGTCCTTCCCCACTTGCCTTTCCACTGGCCTGAGAGTTTTCTTTGCTTTTCAGACCTATTTTTGCTGATAAGTACCAGATTTCTTTAAAGGGTCCTCAGTGTTCTAATTATTAAGACCCTGTTCTAAAAATATGTTTTATTCCATGTTGCCAAAGGCGATTATTTGTTCCCTCTGGCTTGCTCATGAAATACCAACTGGACTTCCTAGAATTTGTCTCTCTCTAGCCATATTTTCTTTTCTTCAATTGCTTGCTCAGCACAAGGCCCTACACAGCTCTCCACCCGGGTCCTGTTCTGTTCTGTGTGTGCATTTGGGACCGGCTTCCTTGCACCCTCACTTGTTGCCCTCACATGTTTGTACGATCCAATCAACAGAGCAAGAGCCATAGCAGATCCTTGGATAGGCCCTTATACCACTGCATTTTGTAGCAGAACAAGGTCATAGACATGGTTATTTTAAAAATTCACCTATGTGGCCAAGTATTCTGATAATCTGCCCTAACCACATGGGATAGCTGTCCCTGAAGCCATGGAAACATCATCTGGGTTCTGCCTTCCACGTGTCGGGGTGCAGACATGCCCCTCCTGAGCTCTAGCGGGTAAAGAAGAGAAAACAAACCTACGTAATGACAGCAAGCTAAAGTGTCCGCAGGCACAGTTCAGGACCATGGGAGCTTCCTCACTTGGGAAGGTTTTAAACTCAAGGCTTTCCCTGCGCTGAGCCTCTCATGTCCCTGCTAGGAAATTGGGATGGAACCAGGAAGCAAGAATAAACAATCGGGCTGAAGAAACACCTGTGTGATCTCCAGGGCCCTCCCCGTACTTGTAGTAACCATGTTAGGGGGATGTGAAGCTGAGGCAGAGCCTCAGACGGTGGTGCTTCTCCAGCGGTTTGGAGGATGGGAAGAGACTCATGGCTTAAAGCAAAAGATTTTACAAAGAAGTGCTTCCTTGGGAGGCATTTTACCTAACCCAGGTCACTAGGCCTCATCAGTTTTTTTTTCCCTCAGTGTGTTAAGACCATGCTTGGGTGTCTCCTGAATTCTTTACCTTTCCTCTGGAGGAACACCTGTGTGTAATCTCTAGGATTTTCCAAAACGAATCCCCAGGCCCTTTGGGTAAGCGGAGACCCAGGCACTCAGCAGAACAAATTTGGCCCTTAATTCTCTCCTGTGGAGTCAGCAATGGCCACGCACAATCTTGGGGCTGTTGGTGAGGGTTTTGGAAAAATTCGAGTTTAGCCCAACGGATACATTCCAAAGAAAGAACGAACACGCCTGGGTCGTGTTTGTTTTTACAAAGCGGGCCCTGGTTTTGTTAAAGAATGACAACCGAGGCATCGGCAAGTACAAGGAACATTTTTGTGCCTTGTTCCAACCAAAATTTTCCACCAGATTTTAATGTAATTTGCCTCCTCCCCTGATCATGAGAAAAATCTGCTTCCAGGATAAGAAGTTCAAGTTTCAGCAAAGAATAATAATCTCTCTGCAACCTAATTATGCATCATGGAGAAGTGGTTTCCGCCCGGTCAATATTCAGCATGCCGCAGCACAGCAGATGCCAGGCCTGGGAGGGTGAGTGTGTTCTGAGGGCTTTGGCAGCTGCGCCTCCTTCAGAAACAGCCTCCTCGGCCACCTCTCTGTGCGTGAGTGTCCGTCAGCCGGACTTCTGCTGCAGCTCCTCGTGCAGGTACCAGGACACCAGCCGTCTGCGGGGAAGACGAATCATGTGTCCCTTTGGAATAAATGGATGGAATGGTGCCATGCCTCGCTGCCATTCCTCTTAGTGGAAGGTACTACCAATTGTGACCCTAGAGGAAATGTGCAGAGGGCGTTTTTACCAGGGTCTTCAGGGCTTGAAATGACACCAGATAATGCTTAAAGTGGGAGGGGGGCCCATTTTCTGTTTTGTGTTAAAGAGCACGTTTGGCGGAGTTCTGAAAGTTATTACACTAATTATGGTTAATACCGGGTCCTGTCCTAAGTATTCACATGCCCTGTACTACTTGCTCCTTTTAATGTGTTATCCAGCTCCAGCCTCACACAGGCCCAAGTTCATGTGGCTTGTGACCTGAGTCAGGGTTCACAGCCTGGATGGAAACCCACACCTCCACCGAAAGCCTTCTGCTGAGTCTGGGTGTCCGTTGGTGAAGTGAGCGGGAAGCATCCCCAGACAGTCTGTGGAACTTGGACATGTCTCTGTTTTCGGGTCATCGTTTCATCAGGATCGTTCAGGGTAAAACCCAAGAGACCTCTGCCTGCAGAGCACCCACCGGGACAGAGAGGCCTTCTGAGGCTCCTCACTTGCACTCGGCCTTTTCCGAGAGCCCGACTTCCACAGCTTCCTTTGAGTCCGATCGGCTCCAGCCCAACATGCCAGGTCAGCTGCATGGAAGCCTCCCGTCCTCCTGGTCTTCTTCTCAGTGACACCGAAGTAACTGGGATTAAAGTCAGCCTAGGTTCTCCCATCTGGGGGTAACATTTGCTATTCGGGTGTTAAGCAGAAGACCACAAGGCATTTCACTTCTATTGACATTTATTTAGTACCTGCTCTGGTCCAGACTTTGTGACAAGCAGCCAACTCGTGGCATCAAGCCAGAGAGCGGCCAGTTGGTTTTCAGAAAACTGATAGTGAGAAGCTCCAGGTGGGAGCTAGGAGAGCAATTAGGAAAAACAGATGAACGGCAGCAGCTAAGGAAACCCTAGAGGAGAGCGGCGAGGCAGACGCGCTGCACCATACACCGAAACACAGCAGAAACCCTCTGCCGTCCGAACAGGCGGGTGCTGACATGCACATAGGCAGATGGACAGCACCGTGCTAGAAATCCAGGAGAGCCATTGCCACGTAGAAGCTGAGTGGATGAAAAGGTGGCATCTCCAGGTAAGGGAGGGATGGACTTTCCTGTGTTAGGGTAAGTAGATCACCTTTGGAAAAAACAAAATTGGATCCGTTTCTTAGACCATATGCCAGGTTACATTCCAAGCAGGTAAGAAATTTAAATGTAGAAACTGAAATTATAAACATTTTAGGACAAAACATTGGCAAATTATTCCCTGACCTTGGAGAGAATGAAACTTTCTGAACTATGGCTCAAATGTAAGAACAATGTGTAAAAAATTGATCATTTTTATTGTACTGAAATTTAAAAAATCAATGTATGAAAAAATCAAAGAACAAAAACACTCCCCCCCCAAAAAACCATAATGAGTAAGATATAAAGATAAATGACAAGCTAGTAGGAAAAATATTAAGAGAAATGGTTAGTAGTCCTAATGTATAAAAAAGCTTCTAAAATTAGAGGACAAAAATTCCAAGAATTTTATAGAAAAACAGGCTAGAAATAACAGCAGACAATTTGATGAGGGAACACAAGAGTTAAACATTTTTAGCTTTACTTATTGTTAGTAGGCTTAGTGCTTAGTGCACGTAGAAAATTGTTGTTCCGGGAACTGGAAGGCATGGCGGGACCCACCCTGACTCTGGGAGGTCTGCAACCAACTCAGCCTTTGCCCCAGGAGGACTGCCAGTGACTGAGATATCATCTGAGCCAGTGCGCCCCAGGGAGGGACCATCCTCCCACCAGGACGCAGATAGAGAATTGCCTGTCGGTCAGTCAGCAGATGAAAGGATCCTAGGAAAATCACTGGGCTGACACTTTTATCTGATTAAACTTTTCCCTGAATTCCAAACCCCTTACCTACTTTTTTCCCCTGAACTCCAAACCCCTTACACATACTTTTCTTCACCTTGTAAAAATAAAGGTCAACTTGAGATGAAATGGTACAAGGATTTTTAGGGCACATAACCCACCATCTTCTCAGATTGCTGGCACCTGAACAAAGTGCCCATAAATAAGACTTTAGTCCCTGTCTCTGCTTATTGGTTCTGTAGTGACAGGCAGCACGAATGTTGACTCTTCCAGTTTCAAAATGACAGAGAAAACGCAAGTCTCTCTTAAGAGTTTGACAAGATTCTCAACTTTATTCATAATAAGATAATGTAAAAAAAAAGCAACAATAACAAAAAAAACCCCTACACCAGATACCATTTCTCACCTGTTAGACGCCAAAATCTAAAAAAGGTTGACAACATGCTCTGTGGGCAGAGCTGAGGGGAAGCGGCCCCTCTGCACGGTGCCGGTAGGAATGGGGAGTGGTCCAAGCCCTGGGGAGGAGACTGTGGTATTGAGCTAGCAACACTACACACGCACTTACCCTGTGGCCCAGGAGTTCCACTCATAGGCGTCTCCAGAACACCCTGGCAAAGATGTGAAGAAACATGCACAAGCCCTATGCATAAGAGCAAATAGCTGGAAACAGTACAAATGTCCATCCGTAGGGGACTGGTTGACTAAACTGTGGGGCATCCATGTATCTGAGTCCTGCACAGCTATAAAAAGGAATAAAGAATATTTATATGAGGACTGTCCAGAAAAAGCCCAGCCATTATTACTATAATAAGAACAGCTTGTGCAACATTGATGTAACCTGGCAGCCAAGGACAGTGGACTGGAATGCACATGCATGAACAAGGACGACTTCACTGTACTAGTCAGTGGGGTGGTAGATGCTGTTGAGTGAGCATGTGTACTGCATGGTATCACATTCAAAATGACTGAATGGGTAGAGCAATGAATTGGCATCAAATTGTGTGTTAAGGTTGAATATTCCCCTGTGGAAACTATTTGGATAATTCAGAAGGATGCAGCTATGGGCAACTGGTGATTGGCAGCTTCATCATGACAATGTACCCACTCATGTATTACATCTTGTGCAGAGTTTGAAACATCAAATCACCCAGGTGACTCAGCCCTGCTACAGCCCAGATTTGGCACCCTGCAACTTCTGGCTTTTCCCTAAACTAAAATCACCTTTGAAAGGGAAGAGATTTCAGACCATCGATGAGATTCAGGAAAAAAGGATAGGGCAGCTGATGATGATTGGGAGAACTGTGTGAGGTCCCAAGGTGCCTGCTCTGAAGAGGATTGAGACAACATTTGCATTATTTGCTTGTATTAAGAAAACAACAAATGAATCAACTATACATTTTAAGGCATGAATTAATTTTTGGGTTGGGAAGAGCTAGTGAGGACCGAGATGAAAGCCAGCCTCACTTAGTGTATTTTGTTTTGCAGAATTGACTTTGGAACTGTGCAAATGTTTTACATAATTATAAAACTGAATGAAAAAAGAAAAAATTTCCATTTAAAAGCAATCTCTCAACATTGAAAATAAAATGAAACAAACCTGTGTATTGAGTTGGCAGCATAAGCAAAGAGAGGAATTCCTCCAAGTCCCTTTTAAAGAAGGCAACCTGCCTGGAGGTCCCCGGCGAGCACACACACTCGAAGGACAAAAGAGAACTGCAAAGAAATCTGAAATTGTTTCCAAACATGCTGCTGTGGGCGCCAGTGCTTGTGTGATTATGCTGAGACCAAAGTATGGCGTTGGTTACAGCCAGCGGACAGCTATGTTGGCGTCATTGAGAAATGGGATTTGGGGTATGCACAGAGATACAGTTATAAGATCAAGGAATTTAAGTAAAGTCTTTGTAGTTTTGATTTTGAATCAGGGGTAAGAACTCAGGTTTTTCAGGCTCTGTCTACTCACAAGGTCTAGAACCAATGACCAGCAATGAGCACCTGGATCAAAGTTTCTACATTCCACGGCTTTTTGGCAGGGTGCCCGATTCTAGATCTGGGAGGAAAAAGACAGAGTGAGCCTGGGGCAACCTGTCAGAACTGAAAGCAAGAAAGCCATCAAAGGCTAGAAGGGACAGGCCCGAAGAACTCAGGAGCCAACTTTCCACAGTGCCCTCGGGGCAAATATTTTCACATCAATAAAGAAAATGACTAAAATGGATTGAAACATGTCAAATATGCTGGAATCCATGTGTTCAAAATGGTGCTGGAAAAAAAAGTCACTGGTTACCTTTGGAGAATGCTAGAAAAGAACTCATTCTTTTGAAAATTGGCAAATAAAGAATATAGCATGTATCTTGTTTCTGTGTGAACTGCTCCCCCAGCAACAAGACAGTCGGTGAGAGGACGTTTGTCTTCAGAGAAGTATTACAGCTAATGAAGAGGGGTGACAGGCACATAAAGCCAGTGGAAATACGGCCCCAGTTTCTGATGCCCCCACCTGGGGCGCAGGCTGGAACGGCGTGGGCCCTTGTGCAAACCCCAGTGAATTCATGGATCTAGGCAGTGATCTCCATGGCTGCAAACATCACAAAAATAGAAACAACCCAACTGATACAAGAACAGCATGCTACCTGTGAAGGGGTCTTCCCCCCAAAAAAAAGTCAAACTCAAATCTGGTCTAGTTTGACCAAGTTTTGATCGCGTTGAGATTGACTTCCAATGACAGGTGGTACAGGGACTCTAGGATCATAGTGATGTCATCCATGATGTGTCCCGTGCAGGGAAGGCACTCTACTGGACAAATGACCCACTTTCTTCAACGAGACTTTCTCAAGGACATAAAAAACAGGGATCGGGAGGAACTTACACATTAAAAAAGACTAGACTGCAGACCAGAGACCACAGCCAGTCACATTGTATAGACCTCATTTGAATACCTCTTCAAACAAATCATTGGAAAACGTTTAATATAATCAAAGAAATGTGAGCACGGGGACACTGAGTAGGTAACTCGGTGATAATAAATTGTTACGGTTAATTTTTTGATGTGATAACAGTGCTGAGGTGTTTTTAAATGTCCTGTTTGTCAGGTGTACATCTTGGGGTGTCTATGGATGCATTGATGTGACACCTGATATTTGCTTCAGAATAAATCATGGTTTAAGGACAGAAATGTATGGGGTATAAAGTAAGATTGGCCATACATTGGTATTTTCGAAGCTGCCCATTGCACCTCCAGAGTCAATAAACCTTGACAGAAGGTTTTACATGTAGAACTTTTACATACTTCTGTAGACATGTAAAATTTCCATAATAAAAATTTGAATAAGGCGTAAAGGGTAGTGGAAGTATAAGGTGACCTTTTCTTCATTTCGGAAGAGTTTTATCCAGGTATAATTCATAGTTCTCACAAAACAATGAATTTTGGACTTTAACATTTTCCAGATGGACAGCTCACTTGAATCTTTTTTTTTTTTTAATGTTCTGGGATGTTTATTTCAATTCACCTCAAGTTTATTATCATCACAATGATTTTTTAAAAAACCAAATAAAGCGCTAGTTCTCTGGGAGTTGATTCTGAAGGGGTGATTTCAGCATATTATTAAAATTTCCTTTTTACAAAAGATGGAAATGTCAGTGCTAAACCATAGAAAGATCGAACTCAGAGAAGTAGAAAGCTTCTGTCTTCCCTTCTTCTTTCCCCATCTGTTTCATTTTTTTGAGGGAAAGTGCTATTTTTAAATTTGCAAATTGCCACAGATAAGGTTGTAATAATGGTCAGTATTTGAGTTTCTGGGATGCAGAGAATAATGATAGATTTACCTGTTCCTTTGATTGAATTTCAAGTTAAAATTAAGGTCTACACGTAGATTCCATTGCCCTATGAATAGAAGTGCATTGTTCATGGTAAACTGCCTAGGACTCTGACTCTTGTAAGCCAGTTGTTTTGAAGGGCAGAAGGGGTGACTTGGGAGGGAGAAAGACACCCATTGCTGTTGGAATGTCTTTGACCATGGTCCCGACCTACCATGTCTCCCGCTGTCCTCATTAGGATGGGCTCTCGGATGGCATATTGGCCACTGGCATTTGGGCAAGAGCGTTGATTAATTCCATCATTAATAATCATCATCATTTCTATCAGGAAGGTGTTATGGAAAACACCTGGCTGATACCAGTGATGGCAGGTTGTTTGGTGGTGAGAGGCCTCTTTCCATCCCTTCACCAAACAGATGTACTGAGCAGCTGCCATTCACACACAGTGGACTCCCTGCCGTGAGGCATGTGGGAGGTATCTGAGGTCCCAACACGCTCAGCATGGAGTAAAAGGCGTGAAGCAGCACTTTTAAACTTGTAACTCAGCACAGTTCAGGGAAAGGGATATGAGATGCAGATGAGTTGATTTTAATAATTCCTCTCCTCAGTGGGGACACGTCAAGGGGGGATTTCTAGAAAAGGTTATGTCTGTGGTGGGCTTTGAAGGTGGGTAGGACTTACAAGTTTAAGTCGGAGTGTGTACGTCTCATGCATGGGCCCGCACTTGCATGCGATGCCATGGGGAAATGCCTGGAAGAGCATTTCTGCTGAGAGGAACAGCATAAATAAGGAGCAAAAAGGTGGGAAAGTGGGGCCCGTGTTTGGAGAACGGTGAGAAGTTTGTTTGCATCTGGCTTCATCTGTCCTTTGGATGTGTGGGTTGCTGTCCTTGCCTCCCACACCTGCCTGTGTCTTCCCAAAAGCACCCCAGTGCTGGCTCTTGTAATAGAAGAGTCCTTTCAAAATGTTCATGAGGATACTTTCTTTCAATTCTACTTCTACTGGGATAGCAAAAATAGACTATGAATGGCCAAGAAATAGAATTTGTTTTTCTGAGTCCCTTGATTGTTGTCTTCCATTTTAGGGGTGATAGATTGTTTTAAGAAAATTCATTGAAGGAGTTTAAAAAGCTCATGAATTTGTATTGACCTAATTTAATGGCAAAATACTGATACTGTACGAAAGAGGTGTTTGCAGGGGATTTGTGCCAACAGCCAGATTCCTGCCTTGTATTTACAATATTGTTGCTTTTGCTCAAATTTGTTTTAAATAAAATTTTTTGGTCCAGCCCTGGCAGGGAAGCTCAGTTGGTTAGAGCATTGTCCTGATACACCAAGGTTGCGGGTTCAATCCCCAGTCAGGGTACACACAACTATTGACCAATGAATGTACTGTGGTTGGTGCAACAAATCAATGTTTCTCTCTCTCTAAAAAAATCTATAATTAAAAAAAAGCTAAAAAGATTTTTAGGTCCAGGTGTATAGTATGAATCACATGGTCAGAGCAACAATGTCACGAGTGTATGTTTGCCCTATAGTCTTTCCTATAAGTCAGCCATGCAAGTGCTTGGCCCACTAGCTGCCTACTGAGCAACCTGACAGCAAGGAACAGACAAGTGTCATACAAGGCAATGATGCTATTTACTCAGCTTTAATTGAATGCAGGGTCACTCAAAGTGGAACATCAACATGCATTAATATCCAACTTACACTCTAATAATCTAAGAGAAACATAACACACACACACACACACACACACAGAGAAATCAGTGGGAAATAACAAGCCTGAGTCCTAGAGTCTCAGTCTGCAGGCCTGGGAGACAGCATGGTGGGCAAAGGAGTCATCAGCATCTTGCAAGGAAGGATCTCTGGAGCCAGGTGGGCAGACAGGCAGATGAAGTCTTCAGTTCAGCAGGGCAGAGCCTCCGGTGGCCGATGCCAAGGGAGACCAGTGTGGAAGGGAACAGCACTCTGGGGTGTGGAGCTCAGCTGTCTCAGCAGTGGTCTGGAGCCTGCTTCAGTTATACCCTTGAGAGTGGTGGACTCCACGCTTCTGGGTTTCTTGATAAGTGGTTTGGCATCCCTGATGGCAAGTGGGGACTTTTCACAGAAACCTATCTGTGGGTGGTCCTGCTCTACAGATATAGCTCTTCTGATCACGTGTGCAGATTATCTTAGGTGTGTTTCCTTGCCAGATGTGTCAAGCGTGACTTAGGTAGTTTCCTTCCTAAACCAAAGTGTCATGGCGGACTGGCAGCCATCTTGGTTGACATGAGTGATTCCACTTGGTTTTATATACTATAAAACAAAGATATATCTTGACCAGACCAATGCCATTTTATCCATCCTGCTCTCCACAAACAGGAATGATACTTTTAAAAAATCTCCATTAGTTAGTTTTTTGTTACACATTCACACGGAAAGGTCTTGCTTGACTCATGGCCTGAATCAGTGGGCTCCAAGTTTGGTGTCCAAGAGTGCACATGTCAATCGCTTGGGAAAGAAAATATTAGAACTTATATTTGCATTTATTTTTATAAGAAAGAAGTTAATTTTACTAGTACTCAATCTGTGGATTGACGGTAGTAGATACAGGTTATTTTAAAGTAAATATACACGTATCAGGGCTGTGTGTTCACATGGCTGGTCTGTGTTCTGTTTGGTGAGGCCTGGGGTGTTATATATGTTGAACAATATAGCCTTGGTTGTGGGCTAGCTTAAGCTTCTTATATTTAGATGAACAGTAATGGGAAATATTGAAGAGTTTTAAGCAGGGGTGTGGCAGGATCAGATGCACAGTTTGGAGGTAGCTTGGGCGACCACATGCAGAATAAATTGGAGAGGACCAAGCACCAAAGAGGGGAGGCTAGTTAGGAGATGAGTCCAGGACCCCAGGGACCCTGTAGTCATGATATGAAAGCTGAGACTGGGGTGGTGATGCAGGCAGTGTAGACATTTGGGCGGTCTGGTGCTATCAACTTGATACCATATTTGGTGCAATGTTTTAAAAATAGTTTCTGTGTCCTGTGTGCCCCATCACTTTATGGCACGTACTTGGTTATCCAGCTCTGTGAGGGGATGGATGTTGTGGTTAACAGAGACTTGTCCGACGTAGATGCTTTATGTTCTGAGAACTTGAATAGAGAAAAACCACATGATACTCAAATTTCACCTGTTTGCTGCAAACAGAGAGGCTGTGGAGCCTTTGAGTCATGACTGAAACTCAGACTTTGTTTACTTGCTTACCGTGTGTTCGTCTCGCTTGGATGGAAGAGTGGAGACTGTCGATCTCCAGCCCCGAAACTGACTCTGACATGGAGCGAGAGCTCAGTAAGTCTTTAAACTGTGCTCTGCCTGGTCTTGCCTGTGAACAGCAATTTTCCTGGTGTGGAAGTGTCCGTAGCCTGGTTGAGGGAGAGGTCCCCTGGCTGGATGGCAGAGCCTGGCATTCACGTCCCAGGCCCTGAACAGTTTCATAGAGCTCGTTTGCAAAACAACCACCAGTTTTACAAACATTTTCCAGACTCCGGGACAAGAGCAGAAGGGGAAATGAGAAGTAGGTGGATGGTGCCCAAATGGCCATTGGCCTGACCACAGGAAGTGGTGTTGTGGCCCCTGGCCAGGTCCAGGAAGGGCAGGGGGCGGGCAACCTGCCGACGAGGAAAGAGAGGTTATGTCCTTGATCGTATGGATTTTATTTTTATTATTTTCTTAAGGAACTATTTCCCCCCACCTTTCTTTTGATATAATGTTTCATTAATTTAGGTGGACTACAGGTTAATAATTAAAAACAGTAATGGTTTAGATTTGTTGAACTCTTCCCACAAGCTAGCTAGGTGTAGTACTAAGCGCATTAAAAAGGTTCATCCCCCAGTAACCCTCTGTGTTGCCCTGCAATTCACCCCATTTTACAGATAAGCGTACTGAGACCAGTTAGAGAGGCCACAGTGACTGCTCACTTCCGCACAGTTCATAAACTCTGGGCCTGAAACCTACACCCTGGCAGGCTGGCTCCAAAGCCCACAAATACAACTGATGCCCTATGCCATGTCATCATGTTTCATGCTCTCTTTTCTGGAGAGGGTCATTGCCCGCAGCACCCAGAACATCATTTCCGGTACAGTAGACCTACTCATCAGCATGCTTGGGGCTTACCCTGGGCTCTGAGATCTCGGAGACAAGGGGTGTGTCTCAGAGATAAGGGGTGTACGTGTTCATCATTATGTCCTTATGCCTCCCGTGTGACAGGTACTCAGTAAACAGTTGCTTGATGAAAATTGAACACCCTCATTTTGTGTTTCCCTCAATCTGCAGACCAGAGACAGGAGTGACGGAAGGATTTGACATTTATTTTGACTTTCAGGAAGTGTGAGGGCTCAGAAGTACCTGGTAATGTGCCTGCACTGTCCTTCAAAGCTGCCACAGGATTCTGTTATCTCTGTGGGTGCATCTCAATAAACTTTATCAGGGGAGACTCGCCAACAAGGCAGAATTCCACGGCAGTGAATAACGTGAAAACCAAGTTCCAACGGAACAACGAAGATTTTATTTTTATGGCAAGTGGAATTTTCTGGCGTTTCCTGCTTTTTCTTCTGTCACCATTCCACCGTCCCATTCCAAAGGGGAAGGCCGAGGTTGGTGGATGGGGTCCTGGGGCTCGCTGACAAGTTCTGGTGGACCATCGTGGCCGGCTCCATCGCACAGACAGTCTGTCTCCTGGCTTCCTGCCTCAGGGTTGGTGGTCACGCCTGCTTTTTAGTCTAGAGGGCTTTTTAGCTGGGACCCCACAAGCAGTCATTGGGGTGGTAGATCTGTTCATTAATTTTTAAATTTCTTAACCATTCATCAGCTGTCTCTACAGAGTTGTTCAATGGGTTAAGAAACACAGTAAGGAATGACTTATGACATCGGGATCCTCCCAGGCCTCACAGGAACCTGGCATCAGTGTGGCCCAACAGGACCTGACCTTTGGGACACCCATATGGCAGAGAGCATTGAGCAAGAGTGATCTAGTTACAGCCCAAGGTTTCTCAGGGGATAGAAATCCTAACTCGATGACAGCGGGTGACAAGCAATTGGACCCAAGGCACGATTCACATTGCATTATCAGGGGAAGGGTTATATCCTGGTTTAAAAAAAAGAACAGAAAAACCCTTAGTAGTTTTGGAACTACTACAGCACAGAGTGGAGAAAGCTGCCAGAGTAAGAATTCAAGTGCTAGTCCTGACTGTGGTGGCAATGAATTTCATGCCTTGTGCCTCACAGGCACTCAGTAGGCATTTGATGACTGTCACATTAAGAAACACCTTGGGCCAGGGGCTTAGTTGAGATGGATCTTATTTTTGGTATCCATAGAAGAGTAAATGTGGATCACAGGATTTTGAAAGTCTGCCTCAGCTTTAAAGTTTTGAGTCTGTGATTCTTTTTATAGGAAGACACAAGGAGAGATTTAATTATTTAAATTTTAATAATTCATTTAAATTAAGTCAATCAGCATATCTTAGATGAGATTGGGCAACTAAGTCATCCTTTTAACCAGTAACTTGTGAAATGGTTAGTTGAAAATGCCTAGGGAGTTTCAGGAACCCTCAAATCACCAAGAATTCAGGAGTCACTGTGGTCAGAGGTTGGCTGTAGAGATTTAGTCCCGTGTGGGTCGCAGAACTTTATAACTGAGAATGTGGACCAGACTGCCAGTGTCCAAGTTCCAGTTTTGCCACTTATTGGCACGTTCTTGGGCAAGCGTCTCCTCTTAAACTTGGTTTATGGCACATGGTGATAACAACATACCTTTCCTCATGCCATGGCTGCAGGGGTTGATGGGAAGGTTGCCAAGCACGTGCCTGGGGGACGGATAAAGGGCATGTTCACTGTATACCCAACAATGTCCAGAAGACTTGGCCAACTAGTTCAAGCAAGAGCATTCTCTAGCTGCTCGGGAGTGGGGAGGAATGACTCAAAATATCTTTGGGAAAGAAACTGCATTAAGAATACCAGTAGCCCTTTTTTCTGACTCAAGAGTCACCCAGTTCAAATGTGGGTTTCCTTATTTTGGGGAGTATATGCACTGACCAGCCAAAGTGGTCATTCCAGCCTGCCGACAGTTTAAGGTTCCTTGTTACATATCTGCACCCTGGCAATCTGACTATACACCTGTCTTTGGTGAGATTAGTTACTAAGAATTTTTTATCCAGGGTTTGCCCAGCTCCAGGAGCCAACTGAACCAGCTGAGATGGAGTTCCTCAAGCAGCAAAGTGGCAGACCACATCCTGGGCTGAGGTCCAGGCCCCTCGTGAGCAGGTGGCCTGTAGGGCCCTATTGCTCCAGAAAACACTGAGACCACACACCATCGGTCCCTCTCCTTGCCTTCCCCAAAGTAAAGGGTCCTCCACTGGGATCACCTTGGTTACAAAAACCCCATAGATATAGTCTGTGTTGGGTCTTGTCACTCCTGGTCCTGAGCCTCCAAATGCCGAACTTAAAAACGTCCCATAAATGAAGCCGCAAGTCTGACTTCGGACTGTGGTTCAATCTCCCTGTATTGGTTGGTATTGAGATAAGATCATCGCATTTCACTATAACGATGTAATGAATACAGAAAGCATGAGAAACATTAAGTAAGCTTGCAAATGCAGAATGAGAGGATTGCAATTCCAGGACAACAGTCTGGGAGCGACTGCTCAAAGTCCCTCTTTCATCCCTCCTTCCAATCCATCCTCACACATACCCTGCCATGGGGATTTAAAATGAAGTTGTTCCCATTTTATAACGAGGGACCTGATGCTCAAAGGGCTGAGAAACACCCCATAACCCTTGGTTATTGCAGAGCAGAACTGGGGCTGAGACCTGGGTCTTGGACGTCAAGCCTGGATCTTTGTGACTTTGCATGATATTCTTGGGGTTCCCATCTGGACGGCTGGGTATGAGAATAGGCTGCAAGAGTGTTTGTTTTGTGAGAATGTCAGAGGCAGAATTCAGGAGGTTATTTTTACTTCTGTAAAATAGGAAAGGGTGTAGTTAGGTTGACGAAAAGGCATAAGATATATTACGAGGTGTCCTCAAGCCAGGTTGAGATTTTGTACCCAGTTTCCAAATGCCTTAAGGTTAGCATGGCAGTGTATTTAAACCATTCCATTTGCTCTGCTGGGTTCATCCTGTGAAATTCATTCAAAAAGCTCTTTAAAGAAAGACAGGTCACACACACTTGCACACTGATTTTTCACTTTTGTTGGTTTCTATGAAACAGTAGCATATGGCCACCAGAGTGCCCTTACACACCCTTCTGAATCAGCAGGTGCCAACTCTGTTCGTTGACAAGTGTCTCATTTTACCCACAAGAATCCAGCAAGCACGCTCCTGCAATAGCATAGTTCTGTGTCTCAAAAACCCAAAGCTACACTGTCATGGGGCGTCTGTTCTGGTTTCATGAAAGATTTTCACTTCCTACCTCTCACCCCCACCCGTGGTGAAAATAGGAGTAAATGTCAAATCATGCGCTGTCTCCAGCAAGACAGACACCGCACCTGAGACCAGTGTACCTGCAAGAAGGCACAGGCGCCAGTTCGAGGCTGGGTCATTCCAGTCCCGTGTTGATCGGTCCGGTCCCAGAGAGCACGTGATGCCATGGGAGGGAGGCACCTCGCACACAAGGAGAGAAGCCTGCTAAGGAACACAGCGCTCCCCTTCTCCTTCCCAGGATGGAGTCCAAATACAAACTTTGGGTCCAAATATCGTGCAGGTGCAAGTGAAAAAGAGTTGGCTCCTCAAATCCTCATGTTCATGTCTGCAGCCCTTACTTGCCAGGGTGGAGGGAAAAAAAGAGCAGCTAGTGTATAGCACAGAATTGTGCAGCCTTTCTGCTGGGTAAGAAAACCCCAGCTGGGGAGTCAAGGATTCTGGAGCTGCTGGCAAGCCATGTGCTCGGTCAGTGCTCTGGAAACCAAAGAGGCAACTTCACATGAACTGTTAATTGTTTTCCCTCAGAAAATTTCCTGGAGGGATGTTCTTCCAGCCCTTCGGATGCCACATGAAGGAGTTCTCACTCACACTGTGTGTAGAAGCCTTGAACGACTTGTCTGCTGGTGGAATCCTTGCCTGTCCCTTTGTCTTTCGCCCGGTTCAGGTCAGGAGTGTGCTTCCAGGGCAGACATGTGCTCACTGAATGCACAGTTCAGACCCGCAGGGAGGGTTTCTGGCTCTCTGGGCACACAGCTGGGCAGTCTTCACTCATGGCGATTTCTTTTCTGTCCTTCACCTGCACTCATTTATCAAAGCCCCCAAAATGGACTGAGCGGTCACTAGACGCAACAGTGAAAGTAATAGCAACAACAGCCGTCACAGCAGTACAATAGTGTCCTGATCTTTAGCGCCTTCACTGTTCCGGATGGAGTGCCATGTGGTACACATGCATCATGTCATTCGGTTCACAGAGCACTACCCTGACCTCCGTTCCACAGACACGGAAGGTGGCACTGAGCTCATTAGATGATGCAGGTTCTACACAACTGACTTGGACCCAGATGCCACCTTTAAGGAGATTCTGTCATTGTGCGCAACTTTACTGAGCATTTGTTAAGCACCAGTGGAGACACGGGGACCCTCAGGACACAGCAAGGACCCTGAGCTCGAAGGTTTTTCATCTAATGCAATATGAGGTGTGTGTATGTAACTCTAGTATCACATGGCTCAAAAGCAAGTCATCTTACACAGAAACCACGTATCAAACAGCATCTGTCAAAAACTACATGTGAAATTTATTTAGGTGCCCGACGGTCTCACGATGGAGACCTTGTAACTTCCCCCGCTCTTCGCTCCCACCTCTGCCTGTCTTCTGTGCGGACCTAGAGAGCCGTGAAGTATCTGTGAGAGGCAGGTTCTCCTGAAATAGTCTGCTCTTACTTGTTCTAGAGAATTTTTTTGTTTGCTTATTTTAATAGCTTTGTTGAGATATAATTCACATACCCAGTAAATCAGTGTTTTTTAGTAGAGTCACAGATATGTGCCAATACAACTAGAATCAATTTTAAAACATTATAATCACCTCAAAAAGGAATCTGGTACTCACTAGTGGTCATGCCACATTTCCTGATGCCCCAGCCCTTGGATGTCACTAATCTACTCGTTATCTCTGAGAAATTGCTTACCCACGTGATTTCATATAAATATAACCATATAATTTTATGTGTGTGTGTGAGTGGCTTCTTTCACTTAGCATAATTTTTCAAGGTTCATCCTTGCTGTAGCATGCATGTATGAGCACTTTCCTTTTATGGCTGAATAATATTCTGCTTTGTGGATATACCACATTCTGTTTATTTGGCTACTATGACTAACGCTGCTTCAGACATGCAGTTACAAATTTCCGTTTCTGTTGCACATACACCTGAAAGTGGAATTGCTGAGTCAGCTTTTCACATGCTCATGAGCCCTTTGTGAATCTTCTTTCAAAACATGTCTATTCAGATTGATGGCTTATTTTTTAATTGGGTTCTTGTCTTTTTATTATTGAGTTGTAAGAGTTCTCTGCATATCTTACATACAAGTTCCTTATCAAATGTGTAATTTACAAACACTTTTTCCCGTTCTATGGGTGGTCTTTTTACTTTCTTGACCGTGCGTGCCCTTTGAAGTACAAAAGTGTTCAATGTTGAGGAAGTCCAACTTCCCTATTTCCTTTTTTGTTACTTGTGCTACGGGTGTCATCTCTAAGAATCATTGCTGAATCCACGTTCTTGCTTAGCCCTGTTCGCTTTTAAGAGTTTTGTAGTTTCAGTTCTTACCTTTAAGACTTTTATCCATTTGGAGTTCATTTTTGTACTTGGTGTGAGGTAAGAGTGTAACTTTATTCTTTCCAGGTAGCTCTCTGGCGGTCCCAGCACTGTTTGTTGAAAAGACTGTTCTTCCCCCATTGAATGGTCCTGGCCCCCTCGCTAAGGTCAGTTAACCACAGACACACGGGTTTGCCTGTGGACTTTTGCTCTATTCCTGTGGCTGTCGCTACACCAGTACCACCTTGTCTTACTCGCTGCTGCTTTGTAGCAAGTTTTGAAATCAGAAGTGTGAGTCCTCCAGCTTTGTTCTTCTGGGCCCTTTGCAATTCCACGTGAGTGTTAGGATCAGCCTTCTACAAAGAGGCCAGCTGGGGGTTATCCCAGGGATTTCATCAAAGGTATAGATCATTTCAGGGAGTGATGTGGTCTTAATAATATTAAGTTTTCTGATCCATGAACATCAGATGTTTTCTATTTGTTTAGATCTTAATTGCAACAGTGTTTTGTAATTTTTAGAGTATGTTTCATACTTCTTTTGGTAAATATATTCCCAGCTATTTTATTATTTTAGATGCTGTTATAAATGGAATTGTTCTCTTAATTTTATTTTCAGATTATCTGTTGCTAGAGTATGAAAACACTTATATTTCTGTATATTTACCTTGTATTCTATAACTTTTCTGAGCTCATTTATTAATTTTAATAGTTTCTTTGGTGGACTCCTTAGGGTTTTCTACATACAAGAATATGTCATCTGAGAATAATGGCAGTTTTACTTGTCCTTTCTGATCTGGATGCCTTTTCTTTCTTTCTTTTATTTTTTCTTTCTTTCTATTTATTTATCTGGTCTAATATCTCTGGTTGGAGTCTCCAGTACAGTGTTGAATGCAGGTGGCTAGAACAAACATTTTTGTCTTGCTCCTGACTTTAGGGGGAAAGCATTCAGTTTTTCACTGTTAATATGATGTTGGCTGTGAGCTTTTCATGTATGTCCACATCTGGCTGAGGAAATTCCCTCCTGTTCTGAGTTTGCTGAGTATTTTTATGATGAAGCATTGTTAGGTTTTGTCAAGTGCTTTTTCCATATATATTGAGCTAATTATGTGGTTTTGTTTTTTAATTTATTGATATAGTATATTAAATTAATTGATTTGGGGTTATTAAAGCAACCTCGTGTTCCTGGGATTTATCCCACTTGGTCCTGGTGGATAATTCTTTTTATATGTTGCTGAATTTGGTTTCCTAGTATTTTGTTGAAGATTTTTGTACCCGTATTCATAAAAGATATTGGTCTGTGGTTGTACATATGTGTGCACGCATGCGTTGTGTCTCTGGTTTCGGTATCAGGACAACACCAGCCTCTTTGGAGCATTCTTGGACTTCCTTCTTGACTTCTCTTTCCACTGGGTTCCATACGTCTCCAGGAAACCTAAAACCCCTGTTTGTAAACATCTCGGGGCGGTGCTGATGTGAAAGTTGCACCCCACAGAAGCCTCATGTGCCTAAAAGACAATTTGGAGTTTCTCTCTCTAGTCAACCCTGTAGCACGTTGTGGGTCAGTCTCTGTGGAGAATGGGCCTCTTTGTGTGTGTGTTCTACTTCAAAGGGACGCCTGGTCCCCAAACGAATCTGTGCAAAAGAATTTCCTGGAAAACATTGAAAAAATACAAAAATTATTCCCAACCTTCAGAATCTCTGTAAGTGGGGCTCAGGAGTCTGTCTTTTAAAGAAACGCACCCCCCCCCCCCCACCACACACACACCCAGGACATTCTGATACCAGGCTGGGTTTGCATTCATTTTTGCAAACTTGATGTCAGAGCACTGGGCAGGACTTCTCTGCTGTCGCCTGGATCATGGTTTGCAAATGTTTAAAAACATGATTCAGAGTGTGAGGTATATTTTACATCCTGGCCAGTGCATATTGTGTACATTTGCATCTGTAAACTGAAACAAAAAGTTTATGCAATGATACCTGTTCTTATTCCAGAAAATATGCTGGATTGTTTTCCTCCTTATTCTGTTTTATTCTTATTCATAGAAAATTTACCAAAACCCACTAATCAATCTCACCATCAACTAATAGGTATTGATCCCTAATTTGAAAAGTGGTACCTTAGAAATCATCCCGAAATTCTACCTTGGCGTTTCTCCCAGTTACCTCAGCTCTGGTAGCTTCAGTTTCCCCTCATGTAAAATGAAAAGATTTTTAGATGAAACGATCTCGAACTCTTGGATTCTGTACATTTGTTAGCTAGTTAGTGTCTCCAGTTACTTGTTGCTGCTATCAATTTTCTTGCCTTGGCAAAATGGGCCGGTCTTCCAGTCCATCGCGGCTTTAGTCTCCGTGCTCCCCTGTCACACCGGGAAGGCCAGAGCTGCCTCCCGCGGATGTGTCACACAGCAAGTGTAGCTCAATATCATCAGTCATCTCCTTTTCCATATTTTCGTTTGCTCTTTGCTCTGTCTGAACCATGAAATAAAAGCAAAGCTCTTGCTTGTTAGTCCGCACGAGCAATCCTCTTCATTCAATCACTCAACAAGTATTGACTGAGTGTCGGCTATATGTGCCATGGTATGTATGTTCTGGGTAAATAGAAAAGTCTTAAAGAATTCCTTTTTCCATAACTCTCCTTTTCCTCATTCACACAGAGGTTGGAGAAAGAAGGAGCGTGGGTAGAGGAGACCACATCGTGTTCCGGTTGGGTGATGGACTACCAGCCTTTGCTCTGGGGTGGGATGTGAGGGTGGGGTCGCACTGCAATGTCCATTGTCTATTGGATGGGATGGGTGGTCTCAACTTTTAGTTTGTTTGCCAGTA
>PVIA01003120.1:0-73003 GCA_004024845.1 Tonatia bakeri
GAAACTGCCAGCCTTCATGATTTCTACTGCCTTGCATCTCAGTTGCAATTCCATCTTGGATATGAAGTCAAATTTAAAACCATGGTAAAAATGATAGCACATAAAAAATATAGTCCCATTGATGAACAATCCACATTTCTCACCAAAAAATAAGGTTCATCACCTATATGAAAAGTCTGCATACTGGTTTTAAGTGAAAGTAAGAGCTTCTATTATTGCTGTGAACACCAAAGAATTTAATTACCTCTCAGTGATAACCTAGGGCCATAAAACAGTAGTTACTTTCTTTTCACAACCTGCTCATATATGAACCGGGACA
This sequence comes from Tonatia bakeri, assembly GCA_004024845.1. Lineage (NCBI taxonomy): Eukaryota > Metazoa > Chordata > Mammalia > Chiroptera > Phyllostomidae > Tonatia > Tonatia bakeri. The sequence goes on from PVIA01003120.1 coordinate 320, forward strand.
TGAAATCCATCAGGAATCACTGGCTTTTTTTCTCATTTTCAAATATATGTATTCTAAAGTTAAAAAGTAATAAAGGTTGAATTTGCATATCAACAACTAATCTACCAAACACTGATAGAGCCATAGATCTTGTGCATATTTTGTACAATAAAAGGAAGAAACCCTGAATTGTATGTTGAGTCCCCAATTTAGTGACATTTGGAAGAAAGTCAAAATTAATATTTGTAAGAGCTTGACAAAACAGATTGTGTCATGTGTGAAAAAAAATAGTTGCATGCAATGATTTTATTGAACTCTAAGTTTAATATATTGGTTTTTGTGCACAGTCCATTGATTTGTTTGTGCTTTGGATGTTCGCTAGGATAATGAATGGTTTCCATATGAATTGGAGAACTTTAGGAAAAAGGTAATGATTTGCCAGTGAATCAATATTTAGAAGAATATATTAGTCATGGCTAGACTTCCACATTGGTTTAATATATTAGCTTGGAACATACTTTGTGTGTGTGTGCAATATGCTGATTTTTTTTATTATTTCCATGTTTAAAGAAGAGTACTTGTTAAGGGCCTATCTTTTCAAAGGACTGAGACTTGCAGTGGAGTGGAGTTAGGAGGTTAAATGGCTGTTATCAGCAGAAGATAAACTTGTGATAAATATAAATATATGGGAAAGCTTATCACATCTAGTCATAGGTCTGTACTCACCATTTGCACAGATTTTAGAAGGCAATAGGAAAATTACCATTTGTTAAAAACAAATTGCAGGAACTAAAAATTATTAACACATGAACAAAAACAAGTACAAAAGTAAATCCAGGACTAAATTCACTCAGCAGCAACATAGAGGAGTGAGATGAGAGACCATCTTGGATTTAGAAAGCAAACACTGGGTTTTCAGCCTCAGCACCTGTACACTCATGAGTTCTGTCTTCTTTATTGTCACTTACTTTAAGCTACTTGACCTCACCCTCATTATTAAGATAGCAATTGCCGCATGGCCACCTGTAGATCCGCTGAAAGGATAAACACTTTCAGAGGATGTCTGTAAAACTAATGTTCCATATGAAGAGTAAAGGTGGGCGTACATAGCTCTGAAGCAAGATTCCATGGGCTCATTGTCCAGATATGTAACTTAGCAGGTGTTTCATTATCTTAACTTTTTATACAGATTACTGAGAAATGTCATATACCACACAGGTCACACTTTTAAAATGTGCAATTCAGATTTTCCTTTTAGTATATTCACAGGGTTCTGCAACCACAAGCATTATCTAATTTCGGAATATTTCATAACCTACAAGGAAACTCTGTATAGCTGTTGTGTAGCCCCTCTCCATTGCTCTTTGCCCCAGGACCTTAGAAAAAAAATCTCTCTGTTTCTATGGATTTGCCTATTCTGAACATTTCATACAAATGAAATCATATAATATATCATTGTTTGTGACTGGCTTTTGTCATTTCACATAATATTTTCAAAGTCCATCAATATTATAGGATCTGTCTGTAATCATTCCTTTGTTTATTTCCAAATAACATCCTACTATATGGATATAACACATTCTGGTTAGATATTTATAGTTGATGGATATTTGAATTGTTCCACTTTTTGGCTGCTATGAATAATGGTGATGAAAACATTCAGGTATACATTTTTGTGTGGACATATGTTTTATTTCTATTGGTTATATACATATGAGTGGAATGGCTGCCTCATATGGATACTCTTTAGATAAGATGTTAAAAAGCTGTCAAACTGTTCCACAGTTGCTGCACCATTGTAAAATCCTACCAAATAAGAGTTCATTTTTTCCACATTCTTGCAACACTTGTTATTGTCTTTTTTTGTGTGTTAGCCATTCTACTGGTGTGAAGTGATTTTGATTTGCATGTTGCTAGTGATTAATCATGCTGAACATATTCTTATATTCTTATAGACTATTTCTCTATCTATTTTGAAGAAATGGATGTTAAAATATTTTGTCAAGTTCTTCACTGGGTTATTTATATTTTATTATTAAGTTGTGAGGCATTTATATTAAGAATATAAATTCTGTATCAGATATATAATTTGCAAATATTTTCTTATATATTCTCTGGATTGTGTTTTCACCTTGTTAATGGTGTGCCTTGAAGTACAAGAGAGCTTAATTTTTGTGAAGTTCAATTTATTTATTATTTTTTCACTTGGACTTTTCATGTAGTATGAACTCAATACCTAATCGAAAATCATAAACACTACTGCTATTTTTTCTAAGAGTTTTATAATTTTAGCTCTTACATTTAACTCTGCAATCCATTTTGAATATATTTTTGTGTTGGATCCACCCTTATTTTAATGTGGATGCCCAGTTGTCCGGGCACCATTTGTTGAGAAGACTGTTTGGACCCCATTGTGCATCATGGCACCTTTTTCCAAAGTCAGTTAGCCGCAAATGTCAGGATTCATTTCTGGACACTCAGTTCTATTCCATTGATCGGTGCATCTACCCTTGTGATTGCCCACACTCTCTTGGTTACTGTAGCTCTGAGGAACTTATACAAGAAAGTGAGGTAAGCACTCCAAATGTGTTCTTTTGCTTTGAAAGAATATTTTGATTATCTAGGTTTCATCATTTCTATATAAACCTTAGGATAAATTTGCCAAAAAAAGATAGCTGGAATTTTGGTATCTTTTCTTATTTTTATACAGTCAGTGCTTTTTAATGATGTTTGGATCACAGTAAGATATCTCAAATTAATAATAACATAAATTAATGTACAAGTACACCAAGGTTTGATCTAACATGAACCTGAAGAAAAAATAATAGTCTTAAAACCAATATAATAATTTTGAGCCTAAAACATACATCCTCCCAAGAATCTTTTTCTTTGATTTTCTTTGTTTTTATTTATTATACCTGTTTGTCAAAGCCACATAGCCTCCTGTACACAAAAATAAAGCATGATGGTTTTTATGTGTGAGAGCCCCAAATATGATTTTGTTTGTGACTTGGAATAATTTTTAGGAGATTCTGATTAATTTGTACTAAAATTAAATTATATTAAAATCACTTACACAAAGACAGTTTATTGGGTTACTTTGGAGATTTTCATGTGCCTACATTACTCATATCTCTGAGTCCATGGTTTCTTTTTTCAGCTTCTCCATGTCCAGGTAATCTTTTTTACCCCTCTCTCTGAAAACATCTTTCTTGGGTGTGAATGTGGCCATGTGACATTTCATGACTTCTCAATTCTAATTCTTAACACAGATTAATGAGAACCTCAGTGTTCAAATTCTAAACTTTTGTGCCAAAAATGCAAGTAGCACAACTTTGGTTGGTCACATCAGTCATTCTCTCTTTGCCCATTCAATCATGGTTGGAATGCTTCAGAGTTATGTAGCATAAACAAACTTACAATGTTCAGAGAATGAGGTATATGTGACCTTGAATTGCACTTCAAAAGAAATTGCAACACCTAGACCTATGACTTTATGAAAGGGAAGGGAGGAAGAAAAATATTTAAGTAATATCAGAACAAAGACTACCTTAGTAGTAGTATGAGAATGTACAAATAATATCTATTCAAGTTTATTACAAATACTACAATACTATGAAATTAAAATAATCATAATGGTTTTAGGATCAGTGATTCTCTGCCTTTCTGTATTTTGGGTGTTTTGATAAGCAGTGATGAATAGAGCCACTCTGATGTTTGAAGGCTCGGGATCTATGCTGCACTTCTTACAATAAGTAGCCTGTGGTTTTGGCAAGTCACGCCATCTTCCCGCAAATTGACCCATCTGGGAAGAGGAGCTTGACTTCAGTTCCTTGAACTCGCTCAGCTTTGGGTCCATCTTATCATTGTCATAAACTTCGGAACTCTTAATGATGGGAATGATAACAGCAGAACACAGTTGGTCTGTTCAGGACACCACCACATACAAATGGTGCTTCTTTAAAGCAGAACAATGCTATGAGGAATTTATACGGGAAAAATCAATCTTTTAACAGAACACATACGTTAAGTAAATGAAATAATTCCGATAACACAAAGGCAGCCCTCTAAGCAGTTACAAACAGGAGAAGGTAGCACACCATTTACAAATGACATCATATATACTCAGCGCTGCTTTTACTTTAAGTGATTTTCAGTGTATGCAAGCAAAGTGTGCCGCTTATTTATCATAAAGCTAAAATCCATACAAGTCCTTCAAATGTTTCAATAAACTTATGAAAAAGTATTTTTCAAAAGGAAAGCCAACTAGCAATTTATTTTTTTATGGTTTGAAATACGTTTAAATCAAATTTGATGTCATGACTCTTTTTAGACTTTCTAGATACTGTGGGTTCTCCTTGACACTTTGATTACCTTGGAGAAATATATTCATTTGACCGAATAAATAACTAGAGTGGGAGAGAAGTCTGATTTAAGAAGAATATAAATTTGGAGGTATCACCCAACTCTCCCTAAATTCAAATAAAGTTAATTTAAGGCACATGTATTCTGTCATGTGTAGAAGATATATTATAATTAGTATAATATGCATTATACTGGGAAGCCAATTACATTACTCTAAGGACATGCCAATGGATTTATCTAAAGTAACAGAAATGCTCAGAGTTAATTAAGTTTGTCTTATGCTAACAAGAAATTGTGTCATATTATAGGAAGATTTTAGAATACTAAAAGGTCAATCTGTGTTATAAAAAAAATCTGCACATAAATGTTTTATGAGGGATTGGCATAGAATAACATATGAACCAAACCACAATCTGTCCTGTCTCCTAATTAGATTTTTTAAGTTCTGCATTTTAATTAGGATGGTTTCTTCTGGAGGTAACAGAAAACCAGATGCAAGCTTTAAAATTTAGTGATGCATGTAGCAGGAGTTCAGAGGCGGCTCCTTCCTGGTGTTTGGTTTAACCTAGTGGCCTTTGGTCTTTTCTGAGTGATTACAAAATGCAGGGAGTAGGTTTGGGATCCTCAGTACATGGTCATTCAGAGGAAGACAAAATTTGCTGTGAGTCTATTTTTTGCAAAGGCAAGGAGATGTCTTTCCCAAAGTTCAGAAAAAGGACTCCTGGACATAGAGAGCAGTGTGGCGATTGTTGTGGGTGGGGAGGGATATAAGCAGGAAGAATGGCAGTGAAAAAAGTATAAAAATAAATTAAAAATGTTTCCTCTTTATCCTTGCTTGAATTAGGTCTCATTACTATTTTTAAAGTCTATTTTATTGGTTATGCTATTACAGTCGTCCCATTTTCCCCCCTTTATTCCCCTCTGCCCTGCACCCTCCTCCCAACAGCATTCCTCCCCCCTTAGCTAATGCCCATGGGACACACATATAGGTTCCTTGCTTCTCCATTTCCTATACCATTCTTAACCTTCCCCTCTTTATGCTTAGCATTACTATTTTTGAAACAGTCTCCGAAACCAAGTAAAAAATTAAGAGATGTTACCTTACACTTTAATTCCTGAAGGAAATTGTTATGGCATTACACTGGGGGAGTGAATTACCTTCAAGGCATTCTGGCCTTGAAAAGGTGTGGGTCAATATCTCCAAAGCACATGTCTAAATGTACAAATGGTGGGTAGGGGATATATGATAAAAGTATGGCAAAGTTTAGGAAAAGGGAAATTAGGAATTTTACTGGATAGACTACAATGTCTACCATACTCTATAAACAAGTGGTATGGAAATATTTGGCAAAGGTACATTGAACTCTAAAGATTTGCTTTGCTCTCCATCATAACAATAACAATAAAAACCTAACTTACACAAATATCCAAAACATCAAGTTCCATATCTTACATATGCAATTTGACCCCTGTATATAAAGAAGAATTCATTCAACTGCATTACAACTGGTCTTTTCAGGAAGTGAAATTGTAAATTGCCCCTACCTTATATGACGCTATACAGTCCTATAAAAACTACCAGCTAAAGTTTCTCTTCTCTTTAAGCCCTTCCCTTCATTTTCTTTCACATATATTCTGAGTCTTGCTCGTGTTATGCAATATTCTCCATATACCTCTGTGCCTGTGCCTATTCTAATCCTGTGTCAGACTGGTCTTTTCTGTGAACACCTTCCTTCCTGTGTATAGATGGGTGTTTTTTCCTAATCCCCAAATGCAACTATATTATAAACTATTACTTGCTATACACATATTTAAAATATTTGTAGGCAGTGTATTAATTGGCAGACACTCTTCTAAGTGATTAGGGAAGAGAGATAAATATTTTCACATGGAATTTTTCATACGTGTGTGTGTGTGTGTGTGTGTGTGTTTGTATGCATATATCCCTGTAACATCTCTCAAGTCAGTGACAGTTTTCTTAAGTGTTAGATCTATTTCATAGATTTGTTTCTATTCCCACAATCTACTATTGATGTTTCCATAAGAGAAAGAGATTCAACAAGAAAGTAAGAAACACTAAAAAATATTGTGATTTGCTTTTCGTGTTTCCATGGCACTGGTAGGCAAAGAAAAAATGTCAGTGAATTACTATTACCAAGGAGGGGCAGTTTCAAGTAATTCTGATATTTAGTATGTATTTTCTGAGAATAGAAGTCCCTATCTTTGAGAAATGTTGCCTTTAATTAAATGAAGTTGTGGATGAAGTAAGTTCGTGGTCAAGTTCTATTTTGTTTTTTTGGGCAAAAGACTTGAACAGAGACTTGTCCAAGGAGGACATACAGAGGGCCCAGAGACATATGAAAAGATGCTCAGCATCACTAGCCATCACAGAGATGCTAATTAAAACCACAATGAGATACCACTTTACATCGGTCAGAATGGCCATCAGAAACAAAACAACAAACAACAAGTGTTGGAGAGGTTGTGGAGAAAAGGGAAACCTAGTGCACTATTGGTGGGAATGCAGACTCATGCAGCCACTGGGGAAAACAGGATGGAATTTCCTCAGAAAATGAAAAATGGAACTGCCTCTTGACCAAGCAATTCTACTGCTGGGATTATACCCTAAGAACTCTGAAACATTAATTCAAAAGAGCCTATGCACCCCAATGTTCATAGCAGTACAATTTATAATAGCCAAGTGCTGGAAGCAAGTTAAGTGGTCATCAGTAAATGAGTGGATCAAAAAACTATGGTACATTTACACAATGGAATACTATGCAGCAGAAAGAAAGAAGGAACTCCTACCTTTTGTGATTGCATGGATGGATCTGGAGAGCATTATGTCAAGTGAAATAAGCCAGACAGTGAAGGACAAATACCATACGATCTCACCTATAAGTGGAACCTAATCAACAAAACAAACAAGCAAGCAAAATATAACCAAAGACAGTGAAATTAAGAACAAACTGACAGTAACCAGAGGGGAGGTGGGAGGGGATAATGCGAGGAAAAGGGGGAAGTGTTTTCAGGAACTTGTACAAAAGACACATGGACAAACCAAAGGCGGGTAAGATCAAGGGTAGGGAGTAGGGATGGCTGGGATGGGCGGGGAGTGATGGGGAGAAAATGGAGACAATGGTACTTGAACAACAATTTTAAAAAGAAGTATGTTTGTGTCAAAAATAAATCAAATAAATGCATTTGTAGATGAAACTATCTGTAAACTTTACTACCTAGATAAAGCTAGGCAGCTTACTTTTTGCTTCAAAATTTTTTTCTCTGGTACTCTTTTGTCAGTACCACAGATATATGTCTAATTTTATGCCGTGTATTTTTTTGTTAAAGTTGGTTTTGCACTTGACCTTACACTGTCCAGCATTTATCTTCTCTACTAAGTTGATATTACCTATAGTAGGAAGCTCTGAATGTTATGTATGATTAATAATAACATTCCTGCCATCAAAATATGTGTGTACTCAATAAACACACACACAGTGTCTGACTAAACTGTATATTACCTGTCAATTTGCATGGAAAACCCCAGTTCTTTAATCTCAGAAGGTGACAATTATGACCTTGTTCTTTAGTGCTTGACACATGTTTACTTACCTTAGTTTGATCCAAGTATTTAATTGATACAACAATTTAGAGACAGTTCATTGATTCACAAATTTTCCATATAGAAAGGATGCTTTGCCTTCTTTTGTCTAGTCTCACTAGCTTCATAAATCATGCTTTATCACTGATTAATTACTGTCAGTGAAGAAATGAACATTTCATTCTTGATATATTCACTAGAAATCAGACTTCCTAAATATATTCAAGATTTACATTCCTGCATAACCTATTTCAAACTTATTCTTCTTTTTAGCATCTACATTTTTTCCCATGCAGTCCCAGATAGGAATAAAAGAGTGGGGTTAGTGATTTCTTGTTTTTCATGCTGAGTTATGCTTTTTCCTGTGGGCCTGGGTAATGAGTTTGCTATTAATTAATTTTATTGACTAAGAAATGTAGGCATTCTTTCCCTTGATTTTGACAACTATAAAATGGTAATGTTGGGTGAGAGAAAACTTAAGCTTCTTTTATCACTTTTAGTCTGTGATGTTATACTCATATATATTTGTATTCATATATATGAATATATATGAATATATACTCATATTATATATATAATCTTGAGCTGAACAATGAACAATCAGTGTCTGTGAGCTACATGGAGAGCAAAGAAAAAGTAGGAGTGGAAAAAATAATTGAGTATTTTCATCTCACAGATTATTGACTATTCTACTAGTGATAGCCAACTCTTATTTAAATATATTTTTAAATTGATTTTTGCTTAATGCTTAAAGATTACATAATTCACCAAGTATGGAAAATTACCAAACAAAGGTTTATGCCACTTAACATTTTGTTCATGTATCTTAGACTATTACCACCTTAGTGGGCAGGTATGTTTGAATATGCTTTATTCCTGAACCTATGAACTTTGAGAAATTGAAATGTAATTTTGGGTACCCCAGTGATATTACAATAATTACATATAGTCATTACACATTATTTGTGCCATTTATTGAACAATAATTTGTAATATTAAAAATAAAACTTTTATAGGAGCAGTTTAAAGAGGAATATTTAAGAAAAATGAAATCGCTCTCAGGAAAGTGATTAATTTTTTAAAAATCATTTCCAAAACATGTGGTAAACAGGTATTATATTAGAAATAAATGTAATCTAAATACATTTTGGTTTATGAACACTGTCAAAACCAAACACAGCACAATGAATCTTCATTTTAATGTGCTTTCTGTACTATTTTATAACATTTACCATGTAGCACACATTATCCAAATAGCTCAAGACACTGTTTAAAAATATTAAAGTAAGGTTCTTCATATAAAACTTTCCTGAATGGATTGGAACAATAGGAGAAACACTATGAAAGCCATGTGCAGAGAAAAAAAAAGTCACAGCTAGAACCTGTGAGGCAATTCATTTCCACAAAATGAGTTTGGTACCATATCCATAAATAATAATATTCCACTCTAATTGGGTTATGAACTCAAAATTTAAGTTGTTGTGATTGAGTTTGGGCCCTAAGTGAATGTCCACGATTTCCTGTGCACTTGTGAAAAAAAAATCAGCTTTGTGATGTTAAATAGGAAATGTGGCATCTACCACATGTCATTTTTTAACATTTCTTTAAAAGAATCTCGTTAAAACAACTTTATATTTTGCAATTATAGATTAGTTTTAGTATTTGGAACCAGTTTTTAAGCTGTAATACTGCATGATAGTTGTCTTAAACTTAACCTGGGAAATGTTTTCACACTTTGAGAATGCACACAAGCCTTCCAAAGAGCAACCATTAGATATTTCCCTTAATGGCATTCAGTGCAAACTGTCACTTTCCTCCATTCTTTGCGAACATGGTCATTCTCTTACAATTATAAGATCATCTAATTTCAGAAAAGGATGAGTTTAGGGCTCATCCTTTATTTTCTTAAATGAAAATTTTGAGACCTAGAGATTTGGATAATTTGCTCAATGTCATTATTTCTGTTTTTCACATGGTTAGAAGTAGAGTGATTTCTAGTTTCCTCATCTTTCTTCTATAAAACAGTGCTTTTTATAAATTACTATGATTGTTTAAAATAACATTTCCAAGCGATCTCAGTATAAGTATTTCTTAAACTCACATCGTCTATGTGAGCACCTCACTTTTTAACGTCTCTCTCATTGTGATAAACTTGGTCTTCCAGTGTGGGATGTGTGACCAACCGAGCATTTTTGTCATGTTTTTGATGTTGCCATATGGAGAGCTGAATTAAAGAGGAACTCATCGGCCTAAGTCAATGCTATCTCCTGCTGATAGAGATGCCTGCCCCACCTCTGAGCTCTGCTGTGGGCCTTGCTGATTAATTATTCCATCCAACCACTGTATTTTACTGCAGATGGCCGGAGATGTTAGGTGTCCTGTTCAAGGTGACAGTTCTTTATATAAAGCACTCTTGACTCTAATGTTTGTTGAGTTTTATACCTGAGCAATAATTTTGAGGTTGGATAAGAAGAGGGACTGAAAACCTGGTATCAGAGCTTAACTTTATCATTTTCTAAGTGTTTGGTCTTAGTCTGATTAAGCATCAGTTAACACATGTGTAAAGCTGATATTATAGTAATGCTTGCCTCATAGGCTATGGTGAAGATTTATTGATGGTATGTTTATTGGGCTAACTTTCAAAATTCTGCAGTGACTATACACACATATATATACACACAGCTTTAATTCATACTACTACAGTGTTCTCCATTATCTTAGCTATAGAACATCTCCAGAGAATTTCTATTATAACTTTGAAATTTTCTATAAAAATTTTCAAAATCATCTGACAGAAAAAAAATTAGTATTATGCTAAATGAAGTGTCATGCTCAAATTCTTCAAATATATTCTCTTTAATTCTTGCTTAGATTTATATATTCAAGTTTACATCTAGCCACATTCTGGCCTTAGGACAAAATTGATCAAGGTAAGAGATATACCAAGATAACTATTGCAATCACTATTTTCACAAGCATAAAATAAGAAAGTGTGCACTGCACATGCTCTGGTAGAAGAATAGTATGTGGGAAATAGCAGGTATAATCAATCCCAAACAGAAGGTAATCTCAAAGCCTTTCCTAGTCTTTATGATGCAATACAAAATAATACCACATGGTTGAGATTAAATTTTATTTTCTTCACTTCTTTTGGGAATAGTTTCAAATTTAATATCCTTATTGTGTTAATTTTAGCTTGAGATGGGATATTTTGCTCTTATATCATCCCTCAGCTCCAAATAATTTAACTATGAACAACTGAAATGTTTACTCCAGACTTTGCTTTTATTTTCAGTAAATATATAACAGCTGCTATTATAAATTGGCATAAGAATCCAAAGAGCACGTAAGTGTGTCTCTGACCCTACTTGCTTTCCAGTTCATGTAAATCTTACAGAGTTTTATTTTAAATCTTTTAGACTGTTGTTCTGCTCAGAAGTCTATAATGCCAGGACACCAGCCTCACCAATTTTTGAGTGGCATGTCATTAATTGCTGGTACTTTGGTGTCACTTGTTTAATGACTTAAATTTTGACTCATGTTTTTTTCTTCCCAGAGTCTTCTAATTGCTCCCACACTCAGACATCAGCTTTCAGGTTGTGGAATACCCAGGCTCTCTCTACCGGATATGATGTTATATGATGATGTGAACCTTGACCAGTTTTAACTCTTTGATCCTTAACTGGATTTTGTGATTTTGTTCCTCTTAGAACCCTACCATATTTCCTTTATGTTAAAAGTAATCTTTTCCCAGTTCATATAACAAGACTGATTTTCTCTGGGTAACAATGACATTTAAACTCTCTATACTTCATGGCAATATCATCATAATTTCACTAAGAAGCAACCAAACAGAAAATGGTAAATGCTACCCCGTGGTTGTGGGGGACATTGCTCAATCAGCACCCAGTCAGTGTCCTTGTTCAGCATATCTAATTGGTGTTACACCATTTGAAATGTCCACATAGAGACTGAGGTGGTAAGTCATGGGCACTGAAGCAAATATAAAACTAACCAATCCACTAATTAACAGTTTTATGCCATACAAATTAAACACTCTGGTAAGGTGAACCCATGATTTATTAGTAAAATATAGACATTTATGAAGATAGCTTGAACTTATGCATACACATTTGAAGAGAAGCAGACTGGCCATGTCAAAATTTTGGAAATAGCAAGTAACCTATTCCCCCCTCCTTTTCCTCACCTTTCCAAAGGACCCCTTCCTTCCCATGTCAGCCACTTACTTTCTTACTCCTTCAGTGCTTTGCTATCAAAGTAGGATAACACCAATACCAGTCATTTGTGAGGTTAGTTGCAACAGCTTCCAGTATTGATCATTATTGATTGGTTAACTGATTGCAATTTTAGTATTAATTATATTTGGTCTTGTATCCCACAGTTCAGTTGGAATGATGGCTCTTAGCATTCGAGCTGTTTCAGAGTTTTTATTTTTTTCCCCCCAAGAATTTCTGGGTAGAAGAGCAAGAGTCCATTTAACACCAAGTTCTGGAAGAAGCTTTTGGAAATGCTCTAGCCTCTTTCCCTCCACCCCTGCCCAAAGTCCTGTATCGAGTCAATGAAACTGAAAACCTTTCATCACTCTTTAGCAGCAGCAATAAGGAGTGTTATAATGATGTAAGTTAAGCATGAGAGTAAGAAAATTATGAGCATTATTTGCAAAGTAATCATGAAGTTAACTTTTATAAATGTCAAGCAAATACTACTAACCCTTAGTTATTATGCATATGAGTGACTGTCAAAGTAAAAAATATTATTTAAATATGTGTGTGTATTTGTGTGTGAATGTGTGTGTAGCATGTTCAGAGAAGAGAGGAAGAGGGATATGCAGAGAAATTGCTTATACCAATAAATGTGTTCACAAAGAACGGGCTTTTGTGTGTTTGTTATTTTGAGTGTTACAGAATTCTTAGAACTTCACACTTAAAAAGTAAAGAATAATGAAAGCAGTTGGATCATTTTCCTAATAATAAGAACAACAGGTAATGACTAAAAATTTACTTTAGAGTATTTAATAAAAGCTCTATGTGTAATTACCAAAATCCAAAAATATATATTCTTAATTTGTGGTACATCATGTTACACAAGAACATATTTTTCAAATGTGGTGTTCTATGTGTTTTTAAAATAGTGCATAAAAATAACTGTATCCTGATGGAGAATTAACAAAAATGTGCTTTGTTATGTCTGGCAAAGAACTCATTCATTGAATTCAGAAAGAAAATGCCTTTCTGAATTCTGATATTTAGAATGTCTCTCTTAATGTGTCTCCCCAAAATTGAGTATTATATTCCTCTGTATCAGATAAACCTTTGAAGATGCATATGTTTAAAATCTTTGCAAAAAAATAATTGGCACTATTTGTCATAATCTTAATACCCTTATTACACAATTAAATGCTAAAAATGTTATTATAGATCACAACACATAATTAACTTAAAGGCTTAAATATTTTAAGGATTTGAATGCTATAATTATAATTATTTTTATTTACTTTGATCTTTGTAAATTTCAAATTCGCCAAGGTTAAAGTAAATACTAACTATATTTATGAACTACCTTCTCTGTTGTGAGACTTTTAGGAGAGTGGCATCTGAGACAAGCCCAAATTCTATACTTATGTCCTTCCAATGCCAGTCTCAGTACCAAAAGAAGTAACTAAAATCACCATCTTCGTGCTAGCATAAATTCTCCATACTGCGGAGTCAGACACACTGATGTCTGCCTGCAAACTTTGGGTGGACACAAAGTATGTCCTGGTGAGGACTGAGTAAAAGCTGAAAAATGGACAACCTGTGCTTCCAGATCAGCTGCGATCCTCCTGATGCAGGGTCAGCATCTTCAGAGGTATCTAGCATCATCTCTAATTTTTGAAGAAACAACATTTTTATGATTATACTTCTAGTCATTGTTAAAGAAGCAACTGAATTTGGTTGTTTCTTCATTGAAACAGTGGGGTAGACCATCTTCAGATGTAGTATTCCTTCTATCAAATCATAGGTCAAGATCTGCCACAATAATCTGCTCCGAGAATGCAATTCCAGAGACTCTAGTGTATATTATGGAATACTAAATATCATATTTACTTCAAAATCCATTGTTCTAGTGTGAGTTTGTGCAAAACACAAAAGCTCAAGAAAAAAATAGGTTTTTTGTAAATTGTGGTTTGCGCTGTAGCATCTCAAGATGGTTCAAGAGAAGTCATCTGTCTGTAAGACAAGCAAGTAACATTTAAGTATGGTTTCAGTTCCGATTACTCTGGTGATAAGTATCTTGATATCCCTTTTGGACTAATATTCCAAAAAAAACTTTGTCTATTCTCAGTTTCTCAGTATCTGCCACTTGTCAATGCTTAAAAGGCTGTCTTCTATAGAAAACAAACAACTATAATTATAACAACTCTTCCTAGCAAAAGAAGAAAATTTATGAATAATTAGGTTAGTGTGGAACAATAAATGTCTATAAAGCTAAGGGTGCTAAGGTAAGACCCAGAAAGCAAGTGATATTCAAGAGCAGGCAGCAAGCAGCCATAGATGCTGTGGGTGGGATTAAGGTCAACAGTAAAATACATTCACCTTTGCTTAACATAAAGTGTCTCAAGTCAGAAACTGGAAAGAGCAGATTCTCCTAGAAGACACTGACACTGCAGGGATTAAGGGATCAGAAATCAGGAGAAATCTCAAAGACCCATGATCGAAGAAGCAGTGCTGGGTGAGGGAGAAACAGCTGTACTATAGCAGACTGCAGGACACCTTGAAACTTCCCAAAGGAGGAAATTATCTCTCTGTGTCAGGATGCTTGATGATGCTTAGTGCAGAATAACTTGTCAGTTGGGACTAGCCTTGAATTGGAAGGGAAATAAGTAAAGTGTAGCTTCTTAATTGCTTGTGAAACTGAAAGGAAATCAGAACTAAGGAATTAAATAATCACTGCAATATTGTGGTTAAGACCTTAATGAAGTTATATAGGTAGCTTTTTATTATATTGTTACTTTCAAACTATATGTATTAACTATTTAGTTATTTATTTATTCCTCCATTAGTGTTTACTGATTATAAAATTTCCTCCAAGTTTTGCTATGTATATACCTGCCATTACCTCAGTAATGCATTTTTTATTACAAAGGTGATTTTGATAACCTGAGTCGTAGTCCCACTTTTGTCATTGTGTGTACCTCATGTGAAAAATGGGAACACGACTACTCCCACTTTATGCCTCAGGATTAAATGGGAATTTTTTAGATGACTTTTACCAAGAGCTCAAGTACTTTCCACATTACAGGCACAGTGTTTTGTAATGAAGACACACAATAATCTTCCCTTTTTAAGTGATTTATATTCCACATCTGTAAAGTGTTTTCTGGTTTGACTTCCAAATCACTGAAATTCTCCAGGGTGCTGACTTTGCTTTATATCCATCCTCCCCCAAGAACTAGCTCAATACACAGTGAATATCAGGTATTCCATAGAATGAATTTGATTTGCTCTATATCCTTGTGAAGTAACGAGGGAAGCTGTGTGGTTTCTATTGTAACCATACCCCTAAAGTTCAAATATTTTATTTATAATGCCTGAGGGTCACACAGCTAGATGATGGGGAAGGCTGGATTTCCCCCTACTTTAACCCAATCTACTACTCGTTAATTGTATAGGAAGATAATTAAGCAGAAAGGAAGGGTTGAGATTTGGGCTTTAAAAAAGATAAGCATTTCATCTTTGCTTTAATGATGAATTGTCATAGAGAATTCCTGAAAACAAGCGTCTCCCATAAGGGGATGCTTTGCTCAACCCGATGAACCCAGACTCTGCCTCCTTCCCTGTCCAATTGCCTCTAGATCTCCAGTTAGACAGCTTCCAGTCTTTGATACTGCTAATGGGTAAAATTAGTAATGCTTTCTGTAAAATTCAAAAACAAACTTGGTAATTCACCATTCTACCTTAACTGCTAAGTACTTTTGAATAAGGTATATTTCAGACACCTAATACTTAAGTTATAAATGCTATATTTTTTGTAGAAAATACACATGAATGTATATATTTAAAATTATTTATCCCTTAAAAGAAAACTCAGGCTGTTCCATCCATACTCCATATGGCACATACTGTATGGAAGAAGGTTTTAAGATTAGAAGGGTTATAAATTCTTTTCAATTGAATTACATTTTTATTTAGCTAGTCTAGAATAAAAGTGGAAAGAAAAGTCATTACCTTTTCCTTTCTGTGTGTGTTTTTTCCATTAAAATGCTGACATGATATTTGATCTGAGAATTAAAGACACTTTCAAGTTCATTGAGTTCAGCCTTCCACTCAGTGCAGAAATGACTGGTGTCATAGTGTTAATAGGTGTGCATCCATTCCCTCTAACTCTTAAAGCGAATATCTGCATAGTTAGTTTACGCCTTTTGAGGAGGTTTGAATGAACTCTTCCTCAGCATATTAAGAGTAAATTTGATTTACTTTAATTTCTAAATAGTGGTTAGGATGCTGCCCAAAGAATTACATAGAATGTCTAATTTCTCTCTTTCCACATAGCTCTCATATAAAGAGAAAATTGTTGCATCTCATCAAAACTCTTTACAATGATGTTTGAATTTTTTCAACTATCCTTCCTGTAATATGCTTTTCAAACATGTCTATTTCTTAGTCTATATAGCTAGGTATTACATTATTCTATAAAATAGATCATCTAAAACTGAACACAGTATTTCAGATATTTTAACCATTTACAGAATATGATGCAAAGTTATATTTTTATTCTCAAGAACAATTCTTTTTTGGGAGGTATAATTCTTTTTTCAAATTAAATCAGCTGAAGATTATATTTACCTCCTCATAGATATACCAACCATCTCCTCTGTTGGAGCATGTAACAAAAGTTTTTGATAGAAAATTACTGGTCCTCATTCTACAGTAGGGAAATGAGTTGTTGAATTGACTTGTGTAACTTTTTATTGATTTCCATTACTTTGAGTTCTTTTGTTTAAACTGATTATCTTAGCAATTTGAGATCTAATGCATGTGTAAATATCAGTTCAAATTACAAGTTCCACTGCAGTCTGTTCCCTGAGTTCTAATCCTGGTTGTGTTTATTTGTGGGCAAGGCAATTAGCATCATCACTAAATTTAATCACCTGCAAAACAGGAATAATAGCTACTCATAAATTACATAAAAGTTCTAAACCAATGAGCTCAGTGCCTGAAATGAAAATTCTGAAAAAAAAAACAGCTATTATCATTGTCAATATTAAATTTACTAGCTGTCATAGCAAATATAATAATTTATGCAAATATATAGCTGCCATGCATTTTTAAGCCATAGTAAGAATCATGCATAGAGAAAAACTGAGCACAGAAGATGAGAGTCTACCTATAATATTATCACTAATCTCCGCAGGGTATTCTTCCATTTGAAAACCCAACTAACTTGACATTTAGGGCTATATCATAAAACACTGTTCTAAGTAATGTTCAAGATTTTACTGCCTATGCTTTCTTCTAGGAGTTTTATGTTTTTGGGTCTAATATTTAAGTCTTTGATACATTTTGAATTTATTCTTGTGTTGGTGTAAGTAGGTGGTCTAGTTTTATTTTTCTGCACGTATCTGTACAATTCTTGCAAAACCATTTATTGAATAGACCATTTTTAGGCCATTGTATGTGCCTGCTTCTTCTGTCAAATATTAATTTACTATAAAAGTGTGGATTTATTTCTGAGGTCTCTATTCTGTTCCATTGATCTATGTGTCTATTTTTATGCCAGTACCATGCTGTTTTGATTACTATGGTCTTGTAGTATAGTTTGATAATTTATCTGATATATCTTGTCAGGCAAGGGAATTAAAAACAAATATAAACAAAAGAGACTACATCAAAGTAAGAAACTTTTGCACAACAAAGGAAAATGTTAACAAAATAAAAAGACATCCCATGCAATGGAAAAACATATTTTCCAATATATTTGATAAGGGGTTAATATCCAGAATTTATAAAGGACTTGTAAAACTCAACACACACACACAATCAATTAAGAAGGACTTGAATAGATGTTTCTCCAGAGCGGGCATACAGGTGGTCAATGGACATATAAAAAGATGTTCAATGTCACTAATCATCAGATAAATGCAAATTAAAACCAAAAAGAAATATCAGCTCACACAGTCAGAATGGCTATCATTAATAAATCAACAAACAACAAGTGCTGACTTGTTGTGGAGAAGGGGGCTCTTTTGCACTGTCGGTAGGAATGCGAATTGGTGCAGTCCCTGTGGAAAGCAGTATGGAGATACCTAAAAAAATGAAAATGAATTTGCTTTTTGACCCAGCAATCCCACTTCTGGGAATATATCCAAAGGAACTCAAAACACTACATGGAAATAATATATACACCCCGTGTTCAATGCAGCATTATTTACAATCACCAAGATAGGGAAGTAGCCCAAGTGTCCATCAGAAGATGAGTAGATAAAATGGCTATCAGACATTTACACAGTGGAATTCTACTTGGTTCTAAAAAGGAAGAAAATCTTACCCTTTACAACAGTATGGATGAGCCTGAAGAACATTGTGCTAAATGAAATAAGCCAGTCAGAGAAAGACAAATACCATATGATTTCACTCACATGTTGAATTTAGTGAACAAAATGAAGTAACAAGCAAAAGAGAGACAGACGCATTCACAGAGAGGAGGATGACGGCTGTGCGGGAATTCGGAGGCGGAGAGACAGAGCAGAAAGGAAGATGAACTCATTGGCAGGGACAACAGTGTGGCGATGGAGGGAGGGGCATGTAACGGGTTAAGTGGTAATGGGAAAATGCAATAAAAATATAATAAATTAGTAAATAAATAAATAGATATTCAGGAAAAAGTCCTTTTATAATTAGATGGTGACTGCTGAGTCATAATGTTTTTGAATTGTTTACATAGATAATATTTAAAAATATATATAATATGTACAATATATAGTCATATATATAATATATATGTATTATACTGGGAAGTAATTAATGTCAATTCCTTAAATTTTAGCTTCAGAAATCAGATGTTCCCAACTTTAAAAACAGCAGAAATACACTTATTTGTTACCAGTTTTGTTATACTTCTCTCAATTTCTTATTTTTAAAAGTCACTATGACTTTGTTAAAAAAAAAATCCATGCATTCATTCGGCTCACATTTTTTGAAATCCTGCTGTGACAATGTAAGTTTCTCTATTCCCAATGAATTAATGGCCCATAGGGCAAACTGAAGAAGATCTTGCATTTTAATGTTTAATTTATGTAATAATTATAATAAAAGCACGAACAAGAAGAAAATGACTTATCTTGGTAAGATCTTTCAGTTTCTTTTTATCTAATTTTCGTGAATGTTGGTATTTGAATTCAAGAGAAATAGCAAGGCGCCTTCCACAGCTTTCTCAACCTCTTATGAATTCAGCTCCTCATGGCACCATGGTTTCTCATAGCATCTATGAAGCTCATTTTTACTAATAAAAAGGTTCAGAGCAAAATAAGTTTCAATAGTTTAAGCTTCTCCTGTCCTCTCTTAATTATATCTGCCCAAGACCAGACCCAGGAATGCCTTCTTTGAATTACAACATAGCCTTTAAAGCCCTACTTGATTCATAGCATGGTTAAAATCCTTGCAGGTTTTGTTTATAGTTTTATTAGGAAATACATGTCAAAGTAAACATATAATTTTGTATGTGATATTTTAAATAGTGAAATGACCAGCCCCTCTGTTTTTCACTCCTCGGTTTGTCCATCACTGTTTCCACCTTAGAGGTAACCATTCTGACTTGTATATTAATTAATCAGTTCCATTTTTTGTCATTTCACTCCATGTATGAAAATCATGAATACATACATATATTAATGTTTTAAGTATAGTGTGAATTTTTGCATAATTTAACTCACTATTGCTCAGATTGTGTGGAGTTTTATTTAATATATATATTTTTAATTAAACGATGCCCTAACCAGTGTGGCTCAGTTGGCTGGTCATTGTACTGAGAAGCAAAAGCTCTCTGGCTTGATTCCTGGTCAGGGCTCATGCCTGGGTTGCAGATTCTCTCCCTGGTCAGTGCTCCTATTGAGAGGCAACTGATTGATGTTTCTCTCTTGCATCAATGTCTGTCTCCCTCTCATCCCCTCTCTCTAAATAAATAAAATCTTTAGAAAATAATTAATTTATGTTACATTTTTAATATTGAAATTTTACTTTAAATTTTGAAGTTTCATTCTGTTGATCAATTGAGTTACAGGGCATTGCATTGTGTAAATAAACCACAGATGTTTTATACATGATGATATTGTGACCAAATCTTACATCCTACCTGGATCACATACATATATATGGAATGAATTGCAGGGGCTTAGTATTTTCACCCTTACAAATACTAGGTAACACCATGTTAGCCCCCTAGAGGTTGACTCAATTTTTTCACAAGCAGTATGTGATACCTCGCCTGACCATGCCTCAACAACAGGTAGTATTACTAGATTCTATAATGTTTACAAATTGTATGTATATAAAGCTGCATCTGTTTGTGAAGTTAATGAGTGCCCACAAAAGCAGGATTATAGAGACTTCTAAAGAAGCCAGTAATTACTAGCAAGTAAGAAATCACCTTTTAATTTTTATTTATTTATTTTTAATGTGGGATAGGAAGAGACATTCTAGGGTGTATTACAGGTTTGATATTTGGTAAAATAAAATAAAATTCCCTAGGAGGCAAGAGAGAGCACTAGGTATTTCAGGACTGGAAGAATTTCAGGACATTGATGAATAAGGTAGACAGGACACAAGCTTAGAGACAACGGGACGGTGCTGAAGTGAACTTGGGAACTGTGTAAAGAGTCTGAACTTCACTCAGTTACTAAATCCAATGAATGAAGAATTCTCAAAATGTCAGTGGGAGGTCTACTTATAATACTCGAACTATAGAGAGGTTACTCAGGATACAGTATGGAAAGTGGGACTAGGCTGGAGGTGGAGAAAATAGTTGTGATGAAAGATTCAAGTGGCCTAAATTAAGGTAGGATGGTAGAAACCAGGAGAAATGGATGGGGGCTATTCTGAAGATGAATTAGTAAGAGAGAAGGAAAAATCGAGAATGGCAGTCATATCTGTAAAATAAAATACAGGCTAAAGGGGGAGAATTTAATGGAAGGATATGCAATTTCAAGCTTGTTGAGATTTGCCAGGGCAATGCCCAAAAGCATGTGCACAGAGGTGGAGCTACTGCTAAGCAAAGCAACATAGAGACTTAGCAGTTATTGGCTACAGCTATGCAGAATCACTGGGCTTAAATTCTTTTAAATATTATGACTAGTTTCCAATGGGGGGAATCTTTCAAAATAAAGGACTTTCAAAAGATCAAGGTAAGCAAAAATAATATAGTTCTTACACACACACACACACACACACACGCACACGCACACCCCTGCGTGGCAAGTTACTGGCTTCCTTACACTGAGGAAGGGTTCTTAACTTCATCAGTAACCTTGGACTTGTCCAAAACTAAATCTGTAAAGGGAGATTTGAAGAAGTGATTGTGTGAGCCCAAGCCCAAGTGACATTAACTTGAGATGTTAATATGTATTAAAAAGTGACTGCATTTGCGTGACAGCATTTTCTTGTTGCTAATGGTTCCGAATAGTTGGTATGTGGGTAGAGGATTCCATATTACTAACTTTCAGGGACGTGATGGAGTCTATAGATCTGGTTTTCTCGGTAGCAGCACTACTGACATTTTGAACCAGTTAATTGTGTCTTGTAGCCGTTGTCATGTGCAATGTGGGATGTATGATGGCATCCCTGGCCTCTACCCACCACATGTCAGTTGGTAATGACAATAAAAAATGTCCCCAGACATTTCCAAAGGTCCCTGGTGAAGTAGATTCCAATTGCTCCCAGTTGATTTGAGAACCAGAGCTGTAGACATTTGACAACAAAATATTTAGGTAATATTTCAAGTAATACCAGTTAACTATGTCAATCAAGAGCATCCTTTTTATCTTTTACTCTGTTTTACGAATTCTTATTCCTTAGCTAAAAAAAAAAGTTACAAGGAGAGTTTCTGTTAGCAGTTAGAATTTTAATTGCAAGTTATGCTCTCAACAACTGGTAACTGTCTCCATGAAGTGCCTGTTGAGACAGCAGTTCACCATCTTACCCACCTTATAGGAAATGTGCTACGGTGAAAATGAGTCACTCTCATCCCTGTGGCCAAATCGCATGAAGGATGAAGCCATCTCAGAAAGACAACTGGCAGCCAGAACCCTTGTTCTTGAACTTGCAGCCAGAACCCTTGTTCTTGAACTTGAACAGGATGTTTCTGGTTGGAAGGATGAGGGCTATTCTTAACTGCTGCTTTGGACAGTGGTAGTAGGTGATTTTATGTTCCTGATAAACTAGAAATATTATTTCTCTATTTTGTTCTTTTCATTTATTCTGTCCAATTCTCTTTAACCTCTTGTGAATTTCTATCCCCAAAGATGCAAAAAGCCCTGTGATGGCATCTTTATTGCTGATCGACTAGTAAATTGTGCCATGCTGTTCCTTTCAACCTGTAGTATCAGTAAGTGTGTATGTGACTGTGTTTGTGATCGAATATGTGTGTTTTCCACATCAAGTTTAACAGTGCAATTTGCATGTTGCAGAAAACTAAGTACGTATTGTAAATTAAACTTGCTTGGACACAGTCAGGCATGCAATGGGCCTTCCAAATGTTGGTTTTCCTTGAACTCATTTTAAACAGGGACAAATACTTTACCAAACCTGAGAAACAGAGAAAAAAGTATCAGGAAAACTAAGTACTGTTTGAATGATTATGTGCCATGGGATGGTGACAGACACTGAATAAATAATTAACGAATAAGAGGAATACGATTTTTCAAACAACTATGCACAAAGGGCTATAACAGATTATTTTCAACCTTCATTGTTGAATAAACCTCTTTAAAATCTTAAAATTTCCTGGCGATGAATTTGAGAACACAGCACAGCATTAAAAATATTGCTTCTCCTTTACTCTTTTCTCATTCCAAATCACTACAAAAAACTACATTAGCTAATGAATATAATATAAAGTTGCACTCCGACTTTTCCCCATATGGTAAAAGTGCTCAGTATACTATTATCTATAATTTTTGTTGACTTTATATAAATGAAAGTCTTACAATATTTCCTATTTTGAATTAATATTTTTAACTTTTAATAATTAAATTATTTGATACATATAGAACCAATGTAGCATATATGTTATTAATGAAAGGTAATAATAACATGAAAAACTACAAACTCATCTCTTATAAGAAATGGAGCATTACCGATGTCATTGCTTCTAAATATGTGCTCTTTGTCTTTCTCTGCCCCCTTCCTTCCCACACAGGTAACCATTTCCCTGAATATACAATTTATTTCATTTGGTTTTCAAATTTCATTTAATAAAGTGGCAAGAGAAGGTTTTAGATAATCTCTGTTATTTTAAGCCAGCCTAAAATATTCTTGACCATTTTCTAGGATTCTTCTTATTTTAGCCTCCTTCTGCCCAGTTCACTCCAGAATCCTTTTAGATTTAGACACAGGCTCCACCATACACTGGTGGTCCTGATCCACTTTCCAGAGTTGATGTTTGAAATGGATTGAATAACTTCTAACCAGTGTCATTCTTCAGAAAGTGCGCGTGCTGAACTCTGCAGAACATTTCTGTTTCTGAAAATTTAACCTGTGCTCTAATTCCGGGAGTAATGGGCACCGAACCCCTTTGACTAACCCTGGAGTCAAAACCACTCATGTCACCCTGAGGAAGGTGACTTCATTGAAGTCAATGACTTTTAACTGAAGATCAAATAAATAGGTTTTTCACAGTCAGGGTTTCCTTCAGGCGAACATGGCGCAGCCTGATTAGACAACCCACTCCAAATTAACATACGATCTATCTGAAACCAGGGCCTTGTTATTAAAAAGCTGCTTCAAGAAAAGTAGCTTATCTCCACTCCATAAATGCCAATTATAACCAGCAATGGAAAGTTCTACAATATAGAAGTGTTGGAGCTACTCTTTTTTTTTTTTAAGATTTTATTTATTTATTTTTAGAGAGAGGGGAAGGGAGGGAGAAGGAGAGGTAGAGAAACACCCATGTGTGTTTGCCTGTCACTTGCCCCCAAATGGGGACCTGGCCTGCAACCCAGGCATGTGCCCAGACAGGGAATCCAACTGGAAACCCTTTGGTTCACAGGCCAGCACTCAGCCCACTGAGCCACACCAGCCAGGACAAAAATGTTGGAGCTGCTCTCACACAAGATGTTTCTACAAAGCATGGCACAAAATCTACTAATCAATGAATAAATGCATGAAAATAACAGGATTTCATTATGAATAGCTATAATTAAATAGAGTGCATTTGCTCAACTCTGATAAAAGTAAATTCACCCTCAGGTATGTAAACGGAGTTAAATGCCATAAGGTCTCCAGCCCTAGTCTATGCAGATCCCTGCTAGAATACATTCTGGACTGTTTTTCTAGTTCCAGCAGTTACAAGTGATGGAGTTTGCACTTGCTCATATGGTGATTGTGCCGGGAAATAATAATCCTCACTGCCAGAAACTCTTATAGCCTAATTTGTCCTTTTTTTAGTGTTACACTGTGACCTATTTCCAGACTTCACCCATTCTACAATTCCATCCTTTGGAGACACAGTGGTACCTAGGCACTCGTCATTAATCAGTCCCGATGAGTGGCGAGCAGGTGAAGAGTGCTGAAACATCTTCACTGGGCAACATGTGACAATACCGGGTTTGACAGGTCTGAGGCCGGCAAGCACTGAGGCGCCGCTCTATTTGTGTTTTCCAGTTATTCCCCTCATGTACATGTGTGTACATGTATGCAACTCTGTTTACCTACGATAGCTTCTCTACCTTTCTTTAGTCTTCTTCTGTTGGAAATGGTGAGTCATTCAATTCCCTTTATCCTTCAGGAACAAGTAACTTACAATGAAAACAGGCTGCCTCTGAAAACACTGGAGGGGACTTGTGGAACATGTGATTCCTTTCTTGTCAATTGTCCTACTGAGGAGCCCACTGGCCAGTCTGCAGCACATCTCCCCTCCCCCGAGAACACTGCTCTGCTGTCTCTCACTATTTATACCATGTAGCATTATATTTTCTTTTCTTTTTTTTCTCTTTTTTACTTTGGTTTATTGATTTTTTTTCAAACACTGGTGTTTTCAATGATAAATGACTGGCTAGTTTACTTTCATTTGTATAATTGCTTTACTTTCACTTATTTCTGAAAGTTGAATCTCAGAGTTTCTGGAATCCAATTTTGAAGTTTAATTTAATTGCATATATTAATTAGCACATAATTAATGTTTTCCAAAGAGTCTGAATTGATATGCTCAAACAATGATTATAATTCAACACTGCTATTATTCCAGTCTCTAGAAAACAACAAACCTATTATTTATTGATACAAAGGGAAACTTTAAGATATTTTATATAGGTAGTTTCAGCTATACTTACTCACAGATCTAAATTAAATTATGTCATACCACCAAAAGATTTGTTTCTAACATGGAGACCTTGATATTTTACTATTACAAACAGAAAAAAAAGTGTGACATTGGTTTTCAGATTTCATGGAGGTACTTGTTGTTGCACTATTTCTTAATTACAGAAATTTGCATCCTTGACCTTTCCATCACCAAAATGCTTTAAAAAATGCTAACGTTTGTACCCAACATCTAAATATTCTGATTTTATTTACATGAGTTGGAGTCCAAGTTCCAGCCTTGTAAAAGCTACCCCAATGAGTCAAAGGTGAGGAAGCCGCTGTATTATACCTGTTTCAGAATGTATGTTGATGTAGCCACAGTTGTAGACTCTGCCAATGGAAACTCTGTCCCATCAAGATAGTATTGTTGCCTTGTGGTTCAGACTACACACTTTGACATCAGGCAGCATAGCTTTAGAATTTTTAACATATTGGATCTGCCATGTTGGGTAACTTACCTAAATTCTCAAGCTATCTAGGTATACCTCTCTTTTCTCAGACATAAAACTGACCTCACTGAATTATTGTGGGGACTAAATAAAATAATCATATGATTTTCACAGTGAATGACTGACACTGTAAGTTTTTACATTGTGTATATATTATTTTTTCACAGATGTTTGTTTTGTCCTATCAGTTGATGTTGTGTATTCAAACTTTGAAACTATTTACTATAGGCACTAGCTGGTATAGCTCAGTGGATTGAGCACAGGCTTCGAACCACAGGGTCACCAGTTCCATTCCCAGTCAGGGCACATGCCTGGGTTGCAGGCCAGGTCTCCAGTGGGGGCCATGTGAGAGGCAACCACACATTGATGTTTCTCTAACTCTCTTTCTCCCTCCCTTTCCCTCTCTCTAAAAATAAATAAAATATTTTAAAAAATGTTTACTATAATATGTTTCCTTGCCCCATTGTTTCTAGTACAAGAGACCTGGTTAACTAGGGAAACTCATTTGAAGAGCAAATATAAGGTTTCATGGTATTTACAACTGTTATGGGAAGTCTGTGATTAAAGACAGTGTAATTTGTCAGTCACGAAAACTATTTTGTTTCTCACCACAAATCCACAAGTTTTATCATTTGTAAAAATAATACATATCTTCAGAATTATGAAATGATTCCCAATGTTTTCTGTAAAATAAAACATATTACATTTATTTAACTCTATTATAAATTTCTTAATGTAATAATGTAGTGCTCACTTATGGGATATACCTAATCCTGAGTCTCTCAAATATTTTTATCTGTGACTCATAATAACAAAATTATGTTATATCACAACTTAGAACACACACACACACACACACACACACACACTGCTCTCCTGCCACAGTCAGAGACGTATACATGTTGCCAAAAGAGTATTTGGAGAATACACAAGTGCACTTCATAATTGCTGCTTTATATTATTCCATTTGCTTTTATTTGGGGGTGGGGGTTGGTATTTCCCATACCTTGATTTTATCACTCACTAATAGATCTCAACTAACAATTTGAAAAATGCTATTCTAGTTAATATAATTGGCATTTAAATCATGTACCTCATAGGGCTCAAAAGCAAGTCAACTTCACTGAGATGTTACGCAGAGTATTATTGAGAGAGCTGTTCAGAGCAGACGAGAAGGTGGGTCATTAGAGGCCTTTAATATGCAGGAAAATTTGGAAGATGGCACACTTGCTTGAGTAATGTGTCAACACCGCTACCATTTACCGTGCCTCCCCTTCCTGTGCACTGACCCTAGTGCAACTTAGAAGGTGAAAGGATATATAGACATACTGTTTTTGCAATCAGGAAAAACTAATTTAAATCTAGACATCGTTTATTGATGTTTGATACTAGGTACATCCTAGTCGTCATAACAAACCGCCACAAACAGGGTGACTTAAAGCAAAAACTTATTTTCTTACAGTTTTGGAAGCTAGAATTCCAAAATCAAGGTATTGTATCTGCCATACTGCTTCTGAAACTTGTAAGGCAATCTTCCCTCACCTTTTCCTGGCTTCTAGTGGTTTGCCGGCAATTCTTGGCAACTCTTGGCTTGCAGCTGCATGAGTCCAGTCCCTACACCTACCATTCTTCCTGTGTGTCTCTGTCTTCACATGGTGGTCTTTTTATAGGAACACCAGACCCATTGGAATGGCAGCCCACCTTTCTCCTTCATGACCTCATCTGTAAAGACTATGTTGAAATGAGGTCACATTTTCAGATACAGTAAGGACTTCAACATGTTTGCTTTTTTTTTTTTTTTTTTTTTGAGGAGACACAATTCAACCCATTAATACTAGGAAACTCATTTCTCCACACTCTATTGTGTCTCAGATTTTATCTATCAAAAATCTACAGTGTTATAAATTATATCTTCACTGTCAGGAGATTTGAGAGGGGACAACTGATTGAAAAGAAAAAAAAAAGTCTGGATTGATTGCAAGTCACAGTACAGCAGGGAAACAAGGTATTTTAACTTGCAATACCACCTAGGGCTGTGGGCCCTGCTCAGCACTCAGAATCATCACCAGTGCCACTCTGGAAAGCATGTCCTAGTTCGCTTTCAACTCAGAACTTTGACAAAGAATCCCATGTTTTTCTGTCTCCTCCTCTTTGGCTGGTAAATCATTCTGAAATCGCTACAGTCATCAATTCCAGTGTAACAACCCTAGCACAGATCACTGTTGTTTAGTTACATTTGCAAGAATGCTGAGCTTTGGATTAAAAAAAAAGAAAGAAAGAAAAAGAAATATCCCTCAGCCCCATGAGTTTCCCCTGCTGAACTAGAGACTGGAAAATAAATGTTTTCACCTTTAATGACCTCCATTGTCCTGACTTCACAGAACCCCCAGTGGGTGGCTAATCCTTTGGAACAATACAGTACAGATGTTTCGAATGATAAGAAGGCTAATTCCAGACCAATCAGAGCTAGTCCAAATGTCAGCACACCAAAATAAAGTTAAGATATGGGGCAAACAGATGCAACCTTCAGAGTCTGATCCCTTTGTCAGTGAGGTCATTCTACAGCAATGGGCGTTATCTTTGCTTTGTTTAAGGCAATGGCAACTTTCCCTTTATTGAGAACTGAGTTGCTCTGGCTGTTCTCTTGTATTTACACTGTTCACTACTTGCAGAAGTTCCTCTCAATATGAGCACTACTCAACATCGTTTGGACTTTTACATTCCCTTCTGTCTCTATAGAAAGTACTGTTAAATATTAATAATAAGTAGTTCCGTTGCATTCAATAATTAGGAGGAACATTTTGATTAAGTCCCCAGTTTTCCACTGTGAGATAAAAAATTATTTTGCTTAAATTAAAAAAAAAAAATTGCAGCCCTGGCTGGTGTGGCTCAGTGAATCAAGCACCAGCCTGTGAATCAAACTGTCGCTGGTTCGATTCCCAGTCAGAGCTCATGCCTGGGCGGCAGGCCAGGACCTCAGTAGGGGGCAAACAAGAGGCAACCGCACACTGATGTCTCTCTCTCTTTCTTCTTCCCTTCCCTTCTCTAAAAATGAATGAATAAAATATTTTTAAAAATGTTGCAAAGTCTTGTGGAATTTTGCAGATAAATGCTAAGTGTTTTTTATGTTTGCAGGAATTCTGTTCTAGCAGTCTATGAAAATAATACAAGTGTAGTTAATATAATAATAAATTTGATGTATTTATTTTTTTAAATTTTTATTTATTGATTTTAGAGACAGAAGAAAGGCGGGGGAGGGGGGAGAGAGAGCAACATCAATTTGTTGTTCCACTTATTTATGCACTCATTGTCTGCTTCTTATATGAGCCCTGACCTGAGAACTAACTTGCAATCTTGGAGTACCTGGACAATGCTCTAACCAACTGAACTAACCAGCCAAGACTTACACACATTTCTTACATATATTTTATTTTACAACTTACTGTTTCACTTATAGATTAATATTTTCTTGATTCTAAGGACACACAGACTAAACAACAGTTTTGGGGGAAGAGCTGACCTTTTTTTCCCTTCATAGAAAGATTACATTCAATGACTATTCAAATGCAAGTTTTTTCTCAGTTTCTAAAACATTTAAAATGTAATGAATCATAAATGTTAAGATTGAGAAAATGAAGAAATCCAAAGTAATTCCCATACCGTTGAGCACTAGAAAATGTTTTTATAAAACAAGACCATTTAGATGTATTAGACTACATATTATTTTAAAACACATTCAGAGCTATTGTTAAAAGTAATTATTTGAGAGATGTAAATGGTAAAAATATTTTACGTAATTTATGAGATGATTTTAGTTTTCTTTGTAAATATTGACTGACTTTAAACTCAGTGACTGGGCCCCCTTGCCAGCTGCAAGTCATGGAAAATCATGCCCTATTTTCTTGTGTTGGAGTCAGCGGAGTTGCGGAAATGAAATAACTGGAAGCATTAAGTTAGGGCAATAGATTAGGCTGTTGCATTGGGAAAAAAAAAACAAAAACAAAAAAACTGTGGTCTACAAGGCCTGTAACAATTTTTTGGTTGAATTTATGGGTTAGAATGAGGTAAACAGTAAAAATTTTTCTCCCTTGGTGAGGTAGGTTTTGCAGAATAATTATGTCCCTTAGCCAATAATTATGCTCCTCTCCCTTTTTGTTCTTTCTTACTCACATCAACGAAATATCTTACCTCCCCAGCAACACCAACTAAAAGCTTTGTCTTAATGCTTCTTTGCTCTTTTAAAATTTTCTGGTTTTCCTTTTACTTGTTGAAGTTAAAAATCGAGAATATATTTAGTAAAAATAAATAAAAGTTATGTGTCTGTTTAGATTGTTTATACCATAATTTTTTTTGGACACAAAGGAGTCTCTCTCTCTCTCTCTCTCTCCCCCCCCCCCGTCTCCCCTTCCCTCTCCCTCTCTCACCATCTCCCTATCTGTATGTTTTTGTGTCTGTTTGCCTTCTCTTTTTCTCTCCCTTTTACTTCTTGTATCTCTTTTTTGATCTTTCTTCTTTCATTGTCTTTGTTGGTCTATCGTCCTTTATTCATCTGTTTCTTTCTTTTGGGCTCCAGGAGTTTTGTTATCAATAAAAATATCTCCTGGTAAATTTAAAGTTGAAAATACAGACACAGAAAGTTAAAGTTCTGTGGTTAAGTCAGCTCAACTATGTAATGCATTCACATTTGTACAACAAAGTCTTATATATAAGGAAGTTTTTGATTTTGCTTCTTTGCTTATTTATTTTTCTTCTATTTCTTTAACAGATAGCAATATTAGAATATTATTAAAATTTGTAAATCTGACCAATAGGTCAGCTTTGTCAACAAAACTATGGCCAGCCCATTAACATGTTTGTTTTAGGTTATTTTGTCAAAGCTATCTAGACACAAAAGTTGAATATCTAGCAGATCTAAACATTTTTAACATGGTAGTTCTGTGAACATGTTAGCTCGAAGAAGGTAATCTATATTTATGCTTTTTTTTCCAGGAGAGGCCAAGGCTTCCTAACTCTTAGGTTACAATCAATTTATGAAGTGGCAGTTAAAAATAGAGTAGCATAATTTAACTCAACAGGCTTGATTTTTAGAATGTTCATTTAAGCAGTTCACATATTAAATGTTGATGTGGTGTTTGCATTTGAAAAGACCCTTATGGAACCTGAGTTATATTTGTAAAGTCTGCATTTGGCTACTGGCTTACTTTATTATAGTGTTCCCATAAAACCTTAATACCAGTGTTTAAGGGAAAAATGAATACATACCCAAGCCAAATTGATATTAACAACAAAAGAACATCCAAAAGTTATAGAAGTTTGGAATCTTTGGAAAAGAAGAGAATACTTTTTAAATATTAATAAACGTTTGGGGATAAAGATGGGAAGAAAATTCAATGTTTGGATCCAATTGGCCTTATAAAAAGAACAGATACTTTAACAATCTACAAAGAATTCTTTAGAAGCAAAATGCAGGAGATCCACTAGACCTATAAACCTTTACAGTGAAAATTTGTGGTTTGTCACAGTAGATATTACTTATTGTATGTAATATTATATATAATTTGTAACATTAATTGTAATTCATTGATAAATATTTTGAATATTGCATTAAATTAAGCCAAATTCATAAGAATTATATTGAGACATTTTTGCTCTATTTGAGCAGATCCTTTCCTCTAAAATTATGTTTTATTTAACTTGTTCTGAAGAGTTATTGTGGATCTCTTGAACTATTTCATAATTTTGAGTTTCTAAATGTTAAGCTAATAAGAAAACTATGCGTGAAGATAACTATCTGAACATGTGTAGTCTCATTCATCATACTGAAAAAATCTTTAAATATTCTGGGAAATTCCTGCTTAGAGCCTGAGTGAGAGAGAAACCTTATTTAAAACAATAAGATTTTTCTGGTCACGTGCCCCATTTCCTGGTCCATTGTATTTGGCACCAGGAAACAACCTGGCATGCGCCCCTGAAAAATCCATCAGCAACTGTGTCAACTTCATCACTTCCTGAGCTCATGCTCGCAGGAAATGGATACGCAGACTGCGATTTCAAAGGGGGAAAATTACTCTTTGCCATTTGAAAAACACAAAGTATATATACTTAATACTTACTTGCTTTCTTCTTACAGTAAATAAGCTGGAAATCTGTCCTAACAATAGGCAATGATACATCAATCAAGCCTTGATTACGAAATAAAATTAAAAATACATGACCTATATCTCTAGTTGTTGGTTGTAAATGCTTTTTAAAAGCTGAAACAAATGATGTGAATTTAAGTCTGTATGGAAAAGGTAGTAAGGGAATTGACACATGCGATGTATGTCAAACTGGGGAGTGCTATTGATATGCTACTTCCAGAGAGAAATATTATTTTACTTACTGTATGAGAGGTAAGAGGCGGTCAGAGTGATGACCAGATGAGAAAGAGGATGCACACAGCAGAGTGGCATAATGAGAAAAACTACTTTTCACTGGGGATTTTAAAAGAAATGAAAATGTGCAAAATGTTACCATACACTGCATTCAATGTTACCATATATGTAAAAGAGAATAAAACCCATTAAGTATTGGTGACCAGATATGTTTATCTTTTAGCCATGGACCACAAAACAAACTCGTCCTTGGTCCTATTCCCTCAGCATCAAGCTTGGCTACTGGCCCTCACCTAATTATTTACAGAATTTGCAGCTGAGATATTAATAAGTGATCATTGCTAAATATGTGCTTCCTAAAAAATAGTCTTGGCTTTTTATTTCCAAGCTTTATTACCTTTCCAACTACACAAAATTTCTTCCAAAAGACTTTGCTTTCCAATATGATTAGCTAATACATGGTAAATTAAATACAGAGAGTCCTTGAATGAACTGGACATTAGAATGACCTAAACATTCAGGCAGGCAGACAGAGCACAAAAAAGTGAAGATAAAAAAAAATAACTAAGTTCCTCCCCCGACTTCTTTACTAATGCCTCTGTCTCCTGAAATACAGATCATATTTATATTAGACTGATGATTTAAGAAACAAAGAATTCCAGGTTACTTCTGAACTCATATACCTAGCCATGTCTCAAGAATACTTTGTAAAGTTTCTATAGTATTTCAAATCTGTTTCACAGAGATATTTTTGGATATTGGAATTATTATTGCATAATTATGAATACTGAACCCAGTGACACAAAAGAGTCATCCATGTGACATAAAGGTTCAGTAGCTTATGTCCCGACTCCCAACTTCAATGCAGTGTCCACATAGATTTCATGAGCCTACAGAATCTTAAAAGGATTGAGCTGAAACCTCATATTCCATCATAGAGAGGAGGCTTGGTCATCTTACTGGAATGTTCCCCAGGCATACCAACTATTATGCAACTGAAGCAAGGATCTGTCTTACATATGGAAAGGAGGTTTGAAAACTAAACCATAGCATTCTGTTATTGCTATCCACAGATTATCACCATAATTACTTAAGCACTAAATCTTAAATCTAAATTTGAATTACAAGTGTGAAAAAGACTGACTAATGAAAGATTTAAAAGTTAAACTCTAGGACCTTGAAACAGGGAACCAACTTAATTTCATGAAATAATGCAATCTAAAAGTGCTTTAGGTATCAAACAATAAAAAAAGAAAAAGAAGCATATAATTAATAGGAGCAATCCAAGGAAGGGGGTAATAATAAATACCAAATGGTATATTTGGCACTTTTTTCCCCAGAATTTTAAAAGATATATCTACAAATTATTTTGTTTGGAATATGAAACTATAAAATAAAATATAGAAAATATCAGACAATTATAGTGACCTGATATTCTTTGTTAATAAAAAGAAAACCAAAATGTGGAAAGAGAAATGCTTTCAACTCTTCAACTGAAAGTAAAATTGCTCTAAAAAGCCAAGTTTATACTAAAATAAAGAAAATAAAATTCTGTTAAAATAAATAAAGCAAATAAAGTTCATAATTAACAGAAAAAATAGTAGGAGATATTTCAGTAAATATTAATATTATTTTAATATTAAATTAAAAAATAAATGAGGCTGCTAATGGTGACAACAAATTCTATGTCACTATAGTAAAAATATCTGATGAACATGTTCATTCACTATGCAGATGATTCTCATTATTCTTAGTTATTTCGCTATGCATGCCACCATGAAAACTCAGTCACTTACTCCTAGGATAAATACTGGATTAGGCTAGTGTGAGCCTCTGGTCACAGTATTTTCATCAATGGATCAATATACAATCTGGCTTAAAGTATGTTTTAGTTTAAAAACATCTTATTTAGTATGACTGTTGATTCTTTAACATTGAATTGAAGGCCAACAGCACTACAAGTCATTCATGAATAAAATTTATCTAACACAGGTATTTTCTTCATAAGACGTGTTACAACTCTTTCAATTAAGTCACACCAGACAATAATTTTAGCACTATGCTAAATGAGAAAAATGGCACTAAATCAAGTGTGAAAAGGACACCTTTGTGATAGGAGAGCTGAAAAAAGCAAGGTAAAATGTTGTCATCTTGAACCACAAATGAGAACATATGTGACAGACTTATCATCTTTTTCCACTCTGTACATATCTACAAATGACTGTGCAAGCATTACAAATATTCAATTGCTAGTATGGATGTTTACAAATAAATTTTGATGAATAGTTGCATTCACAAGTTGGGAATCTGTGAATGATGGGGACTGACTTAGTTATTGAGAAACCTCCGAATCTCCAAACGAAATTCAGTATTTATTGTACTGATCTCTTAGCAGTTATAGCTGGTCTACCCCCTGCCTTTTTGAAAGGTTCCCTCGTTTGAATTACCAGAACATCACACTCCTTTTCCACATGCTCATCTCTCCATGGCTTCCTCTTCTGTGTGCTTCGTGGGTTCCGTCTCCTCCACCACATTGGTAAAGATGGAAATTCTTTCAGGAACTGTCCCCAGACCTCTTCTCCTCTCACTCTGCACAGTCCCTACACAACCTATACTCAGAAGACAAATAAAATTGTATCTCCTGCTCAAATTCCCCTTCTGAACTTCAGACACATATGCAACAGACTACTGCACAGTTCTCCTTTGGTGTCTCAAAAGCGCCAGGAAGCCAATGTGCATAAAATTGAATTTATGATCTTTCTCTACAAAATTTGAACTTACAAGCTGAGGAATTTATGAAGGAAAGAAACTTTTATAGCATGGGTCCTGAGAAATATTTTGAGAATGATTTTAGGTAGCATACAGTGAAAGAGATGATTCTCTTCTCCATATTAAACAGCTGAGGCTATTTGGCAAAAGAAAATGCAGACAGGAAATGTCACAGTCCAGCCACATATAAAGCTGTCCCTTCCTGAGGCCACAGATGACGAGACAAAGAGGAAGGGTATGTTTTTACCCATTTTCAGGCTGATAGTTATTCTCTTTCCAGACACAGAATATACTTTTCTACATAGCCTACACTACTTGTCCTACGGTATTTTTTAAGTCTAGTTTATAACTTTGTGGCTTATAAAAATCCTTTTTAGATTCTGATAATAAGTTGACTAATAATTTTGGTTTATCCTTTTCTGTGTCTTCATAGCACTTAGTGGGACTTTGAGAAAGATTGTCTCAAAAGAAGAAAGCCAATAAAAATTTACACTACAGAATAGTCCATTAAAACATTTCAAGAGGTCTTGAAAATTTGGAAATTTGGAAAAATATACCCATGTAAAGTAAAAAATAAAGCCAATAGGCTTTGTTCAGCATATTGTATCATTTAACATTGCATTAGCTGCTGAAACAGACACTGCTCCAGGTTTCAGGGTTTTCTTTGTAATTGTCCCTCATGTAACAGTCCAATGAGTTGATTCTCCTTGGTGAGTGACCTTCCACAAAATTTAGAAGCCAACCTGCAGGCATATGGCTCTTACTTATGCTAAACTTTTGGAGACTTAGACTTGAGGAAACAGTATAGAAAAAGCAATTGCTTCTTCACCAGCCAAAAAGATAACACTTTATTCTTAGAACAAATGCCATTAAAATCATCTACTTGATGACTGTTTCTCATCATCAAATAGCTAATCACTCTGGTGTGAAAAATATCCTAAATATATGTAAATATACTAATCCATTATGGAAGATCCTTGAGATCAAGGACTTCTTTGTTTTCTTTACCTTTGTTATCCATGTTCTTGTTGCTATTTTTTCTCCTTATGTTAATTCTAGCCATCTTGACTCACAATCTGAAAGTCTGCATACTACTGATTCTAATTATATGACCTCCAAAAGAGACAAAACAATAGAGAAGGTAAAAAGATGAGTGGTTGTCAAGCATATGGAGTGATGGGAGGATAATTGAATAAACCACACTTTGAGGAGGTGAAACTATGCTGTGTAATAAAGTAATATATATCATAGATGTATTATATATTATATATCAGTATTATGAGTTAATATACACACATACATCTTTGCTTTCTCAGCTGAGAAGACCTTGAAGCAAAGACATCTCAGTAGAAACCAAACACCAAGCTCTCAGCTCTTGATTTATAATATTATTCTTCAATACAAAGAACTAGGACCCCTGGAAAATGACTGATTTATCCAAGGACAAGATAAGGAAATACACAAGATGACCTTGAAGCACCTTGTAGTGCCTCAACATAAGCAAGTATGCAAATAAACATAAAACCATAATATCATGAAGAATGAACCAATTAAAGGAGCTCTCAATGGCCCAAGTTATAACAATCTGAGCAAGAAAATAGAAAAAATAGTATTAGATTTTAACCTAAAGGATAAAATTAATATCTATGAGTCCATACTGAGATAAATAAATTATTGAATATTTTAATAACTGGTCCAGGAGAATCAAAACTCCTGTATAATAGGATTCAAAATAATTTATGTAGATACTCTGTTCTCGGAGGTAATATAACTCTCTACTTTTTAAGAATACATTTCACATAGTGACTTCCCTCTCAAGTGCAATAAGGAAAAAGGGGAAAGGAATAACTTTACAGTACAAAATCCTGGCAAATACTACTTCAGCCAAGTGATTGTGGTCACCATAAATCATTTTGATAGCGTGTATACTTATCAAATAAAAATGGCATTTCAGCTCTGTGATCTTTTTCACCAAAACAAATAACCCTGGGCTGATCATGAAAAACATCAGACAAATCCCAATAAGGAACATTTACAAATTACCTTTGTATTACTCCTCAAAACTCTCAAGGTCATCAGAAATAAAGTCTGAGTAATTGTCACAGCCAAGACAATGCTTAAGGGGACAGGACAGCCAAATGTAGTGAGGCATCCTGGGTCATATCCTGGAAGAGAAAAAAGACATTCAATAAAGACTAAGGAAATCTAAATAAAGCATGGGCTTTTGTTAATAACCATATCTCAGAATTGGTTCTTCATTTGTGACAAATGAACCATGTAAGATGTTAATAAAAAGGGAAAGTAGTTAGAGGTATATGGGAACTCTGTAGTATCTTCACAATTTTTCTGTAAACCTAAACTGTTATAAAATTTTAAAAAACATCTTATTTAGAAAAGATTGAACACTCTCCCTTTTTCTCCATCACTCCACACTTCCATTATATTAGCATGTATGGTCATTTTCATCTCTAACCATGATGCATGCCTGTTTCCAAGCATATATGTCTTAAGCTACATCCTCTAGAAGGACAAACTTTAGCCCTGGCTGGTGTAGCTTAGTGGATTGAGCATGGGCTGCGAACCAGGCATCGCAGGTTCGATTCCCAGTCAGAGCACATGCCTAGGTTGCAGGCCATGTTCCCCAGCAACCACACATTGATGTTTCTCTCTCTCTCTCCCTCCCTTCCCTCTCTAAAAATAAATAAATAAAATCTTTAAAAAAAAAAAGGAGGACAAACTTTAAGTAAGCATCAAAGTATTGACACTCTATGTGTGACATACCAACCCAAGGACAAGAAAGTGAGAAAATAACAAAAATGCAAATGATGCAAGAAAATAGGCGAAACCACACAATATAGTACATAGCCATATTAACCATTACAAGTCAGAGTAATCGTTTTACCAGCATATTTGTTTAGCAGCAATAAAGCCATACCTAGCATCACATTATAAAAGGAAGGAGGGAAGATTTATCTTACCTCATATTTCTCATTGTTTCATGTTTTTTAGTGGGAATTATCATTTAACCTCTAGGAGATTACTTAGGAAAACTGATCTCTTATGCCACAGAGTGACATTTTATTTGAATCAAAATGGAGCAAGGATGTGATGTGAATGGGGTACCAATCAAGAGGAAAAAAATGGCAGTTAAGGGAAACAGAGAAGGCATACAAGTAGTGATGTGCTGGAAGTAGCCCATCATAGCTCTCAAGAGCTGCTTCTGAACATCTCTTCGCAAGGACACATTTAGTGGCATTCACTGGTAGCTTGAAATCAGCCCTAGTATGAACATTTATAGCCACACCCTGATCGGCACCATAAATCAGGGTGTTTTTGTTTGTGTGTGTGTGTTTGTTTCTTTAGAGAACCAGTTCACCAGTACAACACAGAAAGATAGGTTTTCACACAATGAAAAACCCAGCCTTAATAACTTTATCTCTGCTGCTCTTAGTTTATTTCAAGACATCTCTGGGATCTTGTTCTACCACATCTCCTGTCAGTTCAACGGGCTTTTCTGCTCTTCAAATGTCCAAGGTATTTCCAACTTGGGGACAGTGCTCGTGCTATTCAAGTCAACTGAAAGGCTTCAGACTGCTGGCCTCTTCCAGTCATTTGGATCATAGTTCAAATGTGTCAGCTTTGGAAAGAATTTCTTAACCACACAATTTAAAACAATGTCCCTCCATCTTCCTCTGCCCCCATTACATGACACCTTCTTCCACTATTTCTCCACTCTTAAATTATCATTGTATTTACTACTATTTTCATGGGTTTTTTTTCCCATCCACATAGACTCCTCATTGGGACTTAGATTCCTTTAGACATGACTCCAATTGGTGTATCTCCATTGCTTAGAATAACACCTGGACCATAGCAGTTACTTAATAAGCATTTTTTCTATGAATGTGAAATGAATGGGTTGGGTAGATTTAGACTAACACTCATAAAGTATATGAAGCACTTTAGTTCCTTGGATAAAAGTCACAAATTATTAAAGTTAAATTTTATTTAATAAGCAGTGAAAAGCATAAAATTTAAAAATAGGGTTGCTATACTTATAAAACTTTCAAGTGAAAAAGTTAAAACAAACCAAAGCCCTCTTAATATAACTTCAAATTATCCAGATGTTCTTTAAGAGAAGGACAGCACTTATGAAACACAGGTTTTATTATTTCCCAGTGATGGTATGATAAAATTGAATCCTTCATAACTTGTTGATAGAATCACATAAAGCTTTTGAGTAAGCATGTAGCTAATAAGTATACAGCTCTTTTTAAATTCATATAACCTCCACTTTACACTTTTCTGAAACTTCTCTAAGGAATGATCAAATATATGGGACTATGATGAAGTAAGAGGTTTATGCATGGACACATTGTTAACATTATTTATAATAAAAATAGGAAAAATACTGTGCAGGCTAAGCAACTTATAGTTCATAAATATAGCAGAATATTAAACTTTTCTAGTTCTATAAAAATTAAAATACATAATTAAATTTTATAGCTAATGATAAAAGCACTTACATGAAGAAGAATGAAAGGATTATGGGTAATTAATTCCTTTTGTTTCTTTTCTAATTCATTTAACTTGGTGAGCATTATTCTAAGTTGAAATATATATTTATAATAACACATGAGTTGCTTTTTATAGTCTGCAAATATTATCTCTCTGATGTTTGTAGAATCTAAAAATTAACAGTGTAATTCATTAGACTCATTTAGAGAACTACACCTAGATATTTGTAATTTAGTTAGAACTTTAGTGAGTAGAAAATTAGTTTCAGGACAATGTTTCTCTCCAGAAATTAAAAAAAATAGTTTGGGGTTTTTTATCTGACCACACGTAGCTGTATGACCTTGATGTAATCACTGTACCTTCATTATATGCACCTGGTTAGGAGATTTCACAAACCAGTAGCTGATGATTCCGGATGTATATGTGAAATAGTAAGCAGATCTGCCTTTAAGATTTTAGTTAGAATTTCACCTGAACAAAGAGAGAGTTGCAAACAGTGAATACTATGATTCACCAGGATTCCATTTTGGCTATGAAAAATACATTTCTTCATTTTTCTTACTCCTTAATGTAAAATAACATAACATATAATGGTACATTTATTTTTTCATACATTATGGCTTTTATCCCTTGCATTTTACAACCACAGAATGGTCTATACTACAATAATATCCAATTGTATACCATTATGGAAGTACGGACTTTAAACTGAGAGGTCAGGGTTGCAGTATTGATTCCATCTGTGACTAGTTTATGCAGCCTTAGACAAAGCTGTTACATTAGCTGTGTCTGAGATTCCTCATCTCAAAATCCAGATATGATGTCCATTGGGCAAGATTCACTGTGGGGAAGAAATAAAGCAAAGATTTGAGGTGCCTGGTGTGCAGAAGTTTTTCAACTGTCAGTTGCTCCTACTCCAATACGGCCTACTGTCTAAGCATGTACAAATGATTACATTCTCCTGAAGCCAGTGATCACATTATATAGAGTGACCCAAGCATGATTATTTGCATTCCTTGCAACTTCTAGAACACTGCCTAGAGTATCTTATATACTATCTCCATAAATATTTATGGATAGATTTACTGACGATAAGATGACTTTATGGTCAAAGAGGGCTATATAAATCTAAAACATTTTTTTCTTTTTTTATTTTTTGAGTGTTATTTTTACCACCAAGTTCATACTAATTAAGATTTTATTAATCAACGCATTCCACCTGAAAGACTGGTTGGTAGATTCTTCTGTTTGATCAGGCCAATTAAACAGAAGACACACTTGCTATTATTGTTCTATTTAACGAGAATATCTTCACAAAACATTCTCACAAATAATTACAGTGTGCATTTCTTAAAGACATAAAAACTGCTAAAGGTGTTGACTTTAAGTAAAGCCACCATCATTTTATGGCCTGTCAAGATTGTGCAAATACACACAAGGATCATTTCTTTGAGGACTGGCGTTATTTTAACAGGTACGTATTTAAATGTGTCTCGTACCACCAAGAGATTTTGCCTCCATAGTAACTGGGAAAGGGTCACAATTGCTTTAATCTGAAGAATAATATCTATGTGTCACTGTTTGGATGCAAATCGTCCTCTGTGAAAGCAGCTCCTTGAGATGATTGATCGGCATCACCTCCAGCCCATTGTGAATGGATGGCATTTGGTAAAGAAATGACTCCTGTAATACGACTGTCAGGCCCCCGAAGTCATTTGTTGACTACTCCCAGTGCACATCGGCTCTGCAATCCAATATATACACAGGCTTTGGCTGTGGCTGGGATTCTGGCTCATTGGCTGCTGTGACTGTGACAGCCATTTATCACAAAAAATGGAACCATGTTGGAGGTTATCGTCTTCCAAATGGATAGGAATGCTATTAAAAACAACTCGAACAGCAGTTTCCACTCATTCTCCGCTTTCCACACAGCATCCCTTCCAGCCAATCAAGTGAAATACTTGAGAAAGTTAATAAAAAACACTTTCTCTAATCTTGACTGATGAAAATTTTATATTTATTTTACACTTATTTTAAATTTTAATTTAATGATGATGTTGGACCTGAATTAAATTGCATTTTGGTGGTACTGCTAATGATCCCCTATAAATAGTTGCACAGCAGTCCACACATTAAATGCATGTAGATTATAAGGACTTCACACACTTAAGATTTTTTTTGCAAAGCAATCTTCTGAATTTCCAACAATATGCAAACATTATGTTGAATATTCTATAAAAAGTAATTATGATTAAGTCAATATTCCTGGTCTCAAAAAGATTAATACTCTGGTTAGTGTTTCAGTGATTTTACTTAATTTCTGCTATGAGTATAATACTTATATTACCTTAATAAGAATGATAAATATTGCATTTATTGAGTATTTTATATGTTCCAAGTACAGATTTGTGAGGACAGGATGGATGTAGAGTGAATAAGTAATGGGACCATGTGTCCTAGTGTAAATACTGATTCTGACATTTAGCACCCATTGTGGCCTAGAATAAGTCTGTTGGCCTTCCTGAAGTTCATTTGCCAAACAAACAAACAAACAAACAAAAAACTTGTAATGGTAAAAAAATGGTTTTCATTGTTGTATAAGGACTAGATGTATGTAAAGCAACTAGGATCTAATAATATACAGGGTCCAGCAGAAGTAAGGCCTCCTTGAGTGTGGTTAGTAGAGTAATAATATGGATAAATATTTTATAGTGTTAATTTGAGCATTTTACCTAAAATGCCATATGGCATGCTTGAGTGTGATATTGTTATGTTACAGAATTACATGAGTGATTTTGTAATAAAAAGGGGTGCTGTTTGTGCTGGACCCTGTATAATATAAATGTTTGTGCTATTCATAAAGTTGGAGAAGAAAAATTTTTCTCTACTCCCCTAGGTTCATCTGGCTAGTCTACGAATTAAATTGACATGTGCTAGAGTAACAGAAAAAAATGAACACATTTAATTATATATGGATATACTGGGGTTCCAGAAGAATATGAGATTCAAGGACAAGGTGGGCGGGCAGGTGACTTACAAATGCCATCTTCAGCTGAGGAGAAGAGGGTAGTGGCTTGGGATTTCAAAAAGGAAGAAGATAATTTGTATAAGGATGGAAAAGCAAATATTTGGTAAATAAACATGTGCTAGGCTGTGCAGAGACAGTGGGACACAGAGTGGACTCTGATCTCTAGGCCCTGCAGTCTCCCCCGCACACCAGTTTATATTAAACTACCGTTTGCAACGGTGATGGCTTCCTTCTTCAAACAGGCTCTCTAAAATCTTTTATGCAGTAAGTTCAAAGTCTCTTCCTGAGTCTTGTTTTTTTTTTTCTTTTTGTTTTTTAAATGAAATCAGCCCTATGCCACAGAAACAAATTTTCTTTCCTACAATAGCATTACAGTGGACCACCCTTGTCCACAGCTTCACTTTATATGGTTTGGGTTATGCAGTCCATGGCTGTCTGAAAATATGACATGGCCAATTCCAGAAATGAACAATTCATAAGTGTTAAATTGTGCACCATTCCGAGTAGCCTGATGAATTCTTGCACCCCCTACTTCGTTCCACCAAGACATGAATCATCACTTTGTCCAGTGCATTCATGCTATACACCCTGCCACTTCAGTCACTTAGTAGTCACCTGGGTTATCAGATGGACTGTGATGGTATCTCAGTTGTTGTGTTTAAGTAGCTCTTATTTTACTTAATAATGGCCCCAGCATGCAAGGGTAGTAATGATGACAATTCAAATATGCCAAAACAGAAGCATAAAGTGCTTTCGTAATGAGAAAAGGTAAAAGTTCTTGACTTCTTAAGGGAAGAAAAAAGTGTATGCTGAGGTTGCTAAGATCTACAGTAAAAACAAACCTTTTCATAAAGTTGTAAAGAAGGAAAAATAAATTTTGACTAGGTTTGCTTGTTGCTCCTCAAACTACAAAAATGATAGGTACGGTGCATGATAAGTGCTTAGTTAAGATAGAAAAGGCACTGAATTTTGAGTCAAAGACACGAATCAAAAACGTGTCCTGACTAGCAGTAGTAGGTTGCTCCAGAGAGCATTGAGCCTATATGAAGACTTCAGCAAGGTATCCCCTGAAACAAGTGATGCCACACAATTTATTGCAAACAAGGATGGTACTGAAAAAAAAATTGGTTTGGACTGACTGATGTAAAGATTACTGGAGAGGCTGCCGATGAAGCAGCTGCCTCCACATTTCCAACAGAGTTGAGGTTGTTTAGAGTTTGGTGCCATCTGCATTTTCAGGGTTTCAGCCACCAACCGGGGGTCTTGGAACATACCTAGTGCACATAATTACTGACTACTATATACATATGCTCAGTATCTTTTAATTGTCAATGAAAAGATACTTACAATATGGACATCATTCTTCTTAAACAGGTAAGGAAACTAAGGCAGAATAAATTTATTTTATTTTATTTTATCAAAGATTTTTTTATTTCAGCCCTGGCTGGCGTAGCTCAGTGGATTTAGCACGGACTGCGAACCAAAGCATCACAGGTTCGATTCCCAGTCAGGGCACATGTCTGGGTTGCAGGCCACGGCCCCCAGCAACCGCACATAGATGTCTCTCTCTCTCTCTCCCTCTCCCCCCACTCTCTCTCTCTCCCTCTCTCTCTCCCTCCCTCCCTTCCCTCTCTAAAAATAAATAAATAAAATCTTTAAAAAAAAGATTTTTTTATTTCTTTATTTTTTTTTAGAGAGAGGGGAAATGAGGGAGAAAGAGAGGGAGAGAAACATCCATTGGTAGCCTCTCCTACGTGCCTTGACTGGGAACAAAACTACAACCCAGGCATGTGTCCTGACCAGAAATCGAACCTGTAGCCTTTCACTTTGAGAGATGACACCCAACAAACTGAGCCACACCT
This sequence comes from Tonatia bakeri, assembly GCA_004024845.1. Classification (NCBI taxonomy): domain Eukaryota; kingdom Metazoa; phylum Chordata; class Mammalia; order Chiroptera; family Phyllostomidae; genus Tonatia; species Tonatia bakeri. Next base: position 44,838 of record PVIA01003120.1, read on the forward strand.
CAGTTTGGGCAAGGCAGAATAAATTTAAATAATTTGCCTAATGCATCAAGATCACAAGAAGAAGAAACTAGTTCTCAATTTATATCACTCTCACTTTAAACCCAATTTTCTGTTATATGCTGGAAGCACTTTCTCGAGTTGCACAGTCAATCCAATCCAGGGCTGTCAACGCTTAGTAGGTACAGCAGAGAAGATGATGGGCCCCATCAAAATAGTGCCAGATACAGAGGGTGCAAAAACAGCATTAAATTAGCAAGGCTAAGGGCAAGCCTGAGGGGACTGATGCACAGGATCAAATGAACCATTGCGGAAAGGACTTCATGGCACAGGTGTGCCTGGATCAGAGTGCTGAGTTAATGTGAGGGACGCTGGGACAGAATCCTGCTTTCAAGGAAAATGCAGTATATGTATGTCCAGGTGAGTTTGGAAATTTGGTGCATGAAGACAGATGTGCTGGGTGGCCGCAATCTTGGATGGAAATAAGTGAAAACCAGGCTTTTGGACAGAAGGCTTCAGCAGAACTTAAAGTTACTCAGCAGACGACTTGAAAACAGAGCACTTAAATAATTACGTGAAGAAACCTAATATAAGAAAATGAGTGAACAGATTATACCCCATCTCAACTCATTCAATTTCTAAAATTAAAAGGGAAAAATCCTAAATATAGTAAGGGGAAGATGAAATTACATATATCAATGTGCCAGTTTCTGCCAGCAGGCTCAGAGGACTTAAACTGTGGTGTCAGGTAAAAGTCTAGATAGGACAGCATATCATACATTCATACAACATCAGATCTCAGAGGGTGCAGACTGCAGACAGCAGGTCTTTTCCAATAAGTTGGGTATTCCCAAAGTACAAGCAGATTTTATTTTTAATGGTTCAGGGCATGATGCAGAGGGTGAGGGGTGTGTGTGTGTGTGTGTGTGTGTGTGTGTGTGTGTGTCTGTGTGTGTGTAAGGGATCAGGAGGTAAACCTGAACTTCACAAGTTCCTACCGACTACAACTGAGTCAAGCAAGGAACGGGAGAACAAACAAGCATAGGAATGGTGATTCATATGGATCCTCTCTAAGGTCATTATGGAATTACTATCATGAAAATAGTCATGTAAAAGTAGTTTATATATCACGTAAGTTATTTACACACACATATATGTGTATATATATACATACATCTATATATACACATGCACATATATGTATGTATATATATACACATGCACATATGCTTTGTACCAAGTGAAATGAAGGGGGATGTTGAATTGGAAGGATGACAATACAGATAAAAAATGAGCAATAAATTGGCTTCCCAAAGCCATACATACAAAAAATTAACTTGTTTTAGAAATCACCCCACACAATTCATTGAGCACATACAATGTTCTTTAAATATATGAATATTAACAATTTAAAATATATTAAAATATTCTTAAGAGAAACACTGTAGGATAAATTTATTAATTGGGTAGCTATGAATACAACAGAACATAGATTATGTATTTCCACAATTACTCAATTTTAGAAGACAATTGAGTGAAAGAACAAACTTGTGGATTCAACATTTACTTTTTAAAACTTAATAAATTAGGATATTCTTGAGGCAATGAATGTTCATATTATGTAGATTATATTTTTATGTAATTCTAGCATTCATCAAATACTAATTTATGATTTCTTTGTACTAAATTTCCATGAGGGTAGCAGGAAATTCAGGGAACTGCTTGACCCATTAGGTATGTCATTGACTCACAAATACATCAATGATACTGAAGGAGTTCAGGATATGCCATCCTGAAATGTGTCACTTTGGCATGATGATTGTTTTAAGCTACTGGCACTTGAAACACAGCAGATGTAAGAAATGCACTCTAATTTTCCTTTTCCTTCCTCAAAGCAGAAGATAAAATTTCCATGCACATGGTGACTTCCATGTACCAGGATGAAGAAACATTCTTATCAACAAAGATGGGAAATCAAGGCTGAGAGAAGTCCATGCAAACACTCTGTTAAAATAGCTCATACCTCCCATATTTTAGTTGCTTTTCTAAAATTACTACTCTTTGTTCAACCTAGAGTATGATCATGTGGACCTAGTCAGTTCTGTGGGTCTCCATTTTTCTTGTGAGTGCTTCCAAGTACATATAAATAAAACGTGTATGCTTTTCTCCTATAAATTCCTTTTTATGTCACACCCAGCCAGAGACTGATTGTAGGAGGGCAGAGAAAAATTTCTCCTCCCCTGCAGTTCAGAACAGAAAGTACTGAAATAAATTCAAGGATGTTTGACAATTTAATATATTCTAATGATGGAATTTCAAAATAGTGATGTAACAGGCTCTTTATCTTTCTTTATAAATGGTGTTGCAACAACGAGAAAGACTTGGAAAATGATAAAACTGGGTTTTAATTTCCCACAATGGACAAGGATAAATTCTAATTATATGAGATAACTAAAATTAAAAACAAACACAAACAAAATATGGAAAGAAAATATGAGTGTATCCTTTTATAACTAAGGAGAAAGGAATTCCTTAATTGTGACTCAAAACAAAAAGGCAACCAAAAAATTCAATGCATTTTACTATACAAAGATTAAAAAAAATTAACTTGCAAGGACATTTACTAAGGAAAGTGAATAAAATCAACTGCACTCAGAAAAATGTGCACTATGGAAGATAATATCTGAAAGAAAGACACAAGGAAAAATTAGGATTCAGAAAGCTATATCTTCTTTTGTCTTTAAGATGTGACTGGTCTTTGGTTGATTCAAAGTTCAGAAAAGAGCAGTGATAGTGTATATAAAACATTTTTTTTCTCATCTGGCAGTTCAAAGAATGGTTTTTCTGAACACAGATTGCCCTCCAATTTGGTCAATTTTTATAATTGTATTCAAATAAAAATAAACAACCTAAAATAGTCATAATGCAGGTTTTCTTACTTAAATTTACTAAATTACAAACATCAAAGGTTTGATTAGAAATGTCATGTAGAAATACAGTAGTTTTTAGCACCAATGCTATATTTTACTCATTATTTAAAAAGCAGGAAGCATGTTAATACTCTCTCTAATATTTATACATGAAATGTAATCATTGAGATTATATTATAATAAAACAAGTCAACATTCCTGATAGATGGAATAACTAATACAATATATACAGCTCGCCTGGCAAAATCACCAGGGAAAAAATTACCAAAATATTTACAAAAATGTTTAAGCTTCAAGAAGACTATTGGACAGAGTCAAGCATAAAGACATACATTCCCTAGACACAGAAATGTCTTCTCCCAGCATAACAAATCATAGCATCACTATACTTTTGATATAAACAAGCAGTAAGCAATTTGAATTTGGCTCTGAGGGACCCCACAGAAGAACCCGGTAGATATATAAGGAGAGGGGACACTTGGCCTTTATGAAAGAGATTCAGTGATGCCAGGTCTCTTGAGACAGTGCTGGCAGAATCAGCTCTGTCAATCTCACACTCAAAATGGTCCGCATGTTTGTCAAGCCTAGTGGGTTTCTTTTTTTTTTCTTTTTTCCTCCTCTGCAGCCAGACTGTGAGCTGGAGCCATATGGTCAATGACTCACTGAGACGGCAGAAAGGGAGTGTTAAGATACAAAACGAGCATTGATCATGCTAGACAAAAACACAATTGTGTAAAATTACCAAAAAAAAAAAATCTCACCGTATTTCCAGTGTAGTTCTACTAATGGATATCCTCACATCATACTAGACACTATGCATTTATTTATCTGATGGATTTCCCTATAATTTGTTTCAGACTATCTTGGCTTACAAAAATATTTTTTTCAAGATTGGGGACCACCAAGGAACCACCTAGACTCACATATAAAATATCATTCTCCTAGTCCTGAAGTCTGAATATTATTGAACTCAATTGTTGTTCTCCACTAAAAAGAAACACCCACCCACTCATCCCTTACCAAAAAACTAAAATTTTCTAAAGGAGCTTTGAGTCAAAAAAATTTCCACTGAAGTTCAAAGTTACTCCAGCAGTTCTGGGATAGGTTCACATTTCGACAATTCTTATTTTCATGTTTGCATTTCTGTGTAATTCATGGTGCCAATGAAACCTGCTGTCTGACATGCTAATATTGAAAGGGCCCTGTATCTATTACAATGACCCAGAGCAAATGGAGAAGCCATCCCTTTTCACATGGATGATGGTCCTAGCAAATATTCCTCTATATTTCTGATAACTGATACACTTGACAGATATCAAAGAATATATGTCAGGGTTAGTCCTACTTATTTTGGTTTAAACTTAGAAAGTCAGGGAAAATACCCATTCTGAGTACCTAGTTTTGCCAGGGACAGTGCTAGGCATTACCTCACTGAAATCTCATGACTATCCCCAACTCAAGTAATTTTCCCAAGGCTCCCCAGAGAGTATCTGGCACATTATTTTGATTAGAGATTAAACTACATGACCACAAGGTCTATATATCAACTTTCTATTTTCTTAGAACAATTTTGGGAGTTACAGATGTTTTTGCACAATGTGAACAATTCTGTAAGGGGTCTCAGGAATCCTTTAATCAGCTCCTTTTTTTCAAGTAAGTTAAATGAAGTCTTTTGAGCAACTGAATGCTGATATTTTACTTGAGTTAGTGGTTAAGTCATGATTCTATCCCTTAATGCCTTTTCTGCTCATAAGTACATGTGATCACAATTATGTGTATATTACATAATGTTTTTGTAAAATAATGATGACATAATATTAAATGGCATATTCAATGGCAAATAAAGCATTAATAACTAAAAGGGGAAGAACATAGGTGTTCAAAAACATTCAGCACAGATGATTCAACATTTTAAGTTTCTTTAGTAGATGAACTGTGTAGCCATGTAGTCTATCAGTCTAATTCTCAACTCATGTCAAAATGTCCATGTCGAACCAGGCATCGCAGGTTCGATTCCCAGTCAGGGCACATGCCTAGGTTGCAGGCCATGTCCCCCAGCAACCGCACATTGATGTTTCTCTCTCTCCCTCTACCTTCCCTCTCTAAAAATAAATAAATAAAATCTTAAAAAAAATGTCCATGTCATAAACGATGCCATCAGAACACATTGGCTTGGCCTTAGAAAAGAAACGCCCTTAAAACTGGGTGACTTTTTATCTTTGAAAAGTAACCTAATTTGAAATTATTGATTAAAGCAAAAATTCTTAGAAAATCACATTTACCAAATTCTCTTGTTGGATGTGACAGGGAGGCATAAGCATCCAAGGAAATCTTATTGCTAGACAACTTTGCATTTCTAAAGAATTTTATAAGTAATCCCTCTACTCAGAGAAAGAACGGAAACCCAGAGAAGCTATGGGGATGAGAACGAGCAGTTCTAGGGTGTGTTCAAAGATTTCCCATTATGATACTCACTTTATTATTTTGGGTCAATTTGACCTGAATAGAGAAAAGGAAAAAGACACAGGGTTTAACATTAAGGACATGATATCCTTCACTTGTTTCAAAACAGATAGGTATGTGATTAAATAACTTGTATAAGGCTTGCCAAATTTGGAAACAATTCACTGCAATATGTGCATAATCTGAAAAATATCTACTAATAAAAATAGTGTCACTGATGCTCTCAAACCAGCTGTGTTTTCCGTGAATTTCACTCAGTTTCCACATAGAATTGCTTTAATGGTAAGGGTAATGAAGGTGTTTTCCTCCCGAAAGATACCCAGAGGACACTGCCCACAGGAATCATTTCGTCCAACGTCGAACTCTGCAATGGGAAGCAGCAGCTGCGGAAGTGCTGTCCAGCTGCTCTGTGCACCCCACTATGGTAGAAGGAGATAATTTATCAAGACGTGACAGATTTTCTTATTAAGAATTTGGCTGACACTGTTAAATTAAGCAAAGCAGCTAGACATAATCACCCTCCAAAGTCACCAATATGATGAGTGTGAAAAAAAATACCTTTAACAGACTACAGAAATTGGGAAGTAACGTTGAAGATGTCAAGCTGTAGACTGATGAAGATGTGGATTTCTGACTGATGTATGTTTCTACCACAATGGTGACAGAGAAGTAACTGACTGGATGAGCTCAGTCTAAAATATGTGGGTTCGACAGGGTCCCGGCAAACTACAGACTCTGCGATACACTTCGGTTCCAAGTTCTAACATTCACACAGGCCCCAAACAAGTTTATTGGAGAAAACACATAGCTCATGACTTGCAAATCTGTAATGGCGTACTTCATGAGGATTTGGAAACACTTGACTTCCAGCCCACACATTGTGAAGTGAAACACAGAGATACTCCTGCCATGGATAGAGTAATCATTCATTCAACTGTAAGAAGAGGACGTGATAAATTAGAATCATAACTTTCAAATTAGCCTGAGCCAAAATTGCGTGGGTCAAAACAAATGTGGAATGAGAAGCTGAATAAATTGCAATGTGGCCTTTTCTGGGCAGAAGCTGAGAAAGACCCTTTGAGGTCAGTTCTCAAAGACAAAGCTTCCCAGCAGCCAGTCCTTTGGACAGCTTACACACTGATAAACACCACCTAGATTAATATTCAGAAAAACTAAAGTGCTTGTTAGTTAGAAATGAGACTGGCCAGGATGCAGAATGGCAGTAAGCTAACAATTCTGTGAGGCTTTCTTTTGGTCTCCATATATCCCAGGTTAGACTGTAGAAGGCACCATCCCAAACACTAGCAGGCACAGACAAAAAAAAAAAAAAAAAAAAAGCCCCAAATGTCATCTTTCTAGTCAGTGTCTACTCTCTTTAACCAAAGGACCAGGAAAACAACCCTTCAGCAAAGCAGGCACTTTTAACAAAAGCTTCTCCAATCCAGCCAAACACTACAGAACAAATCTGCAGCCCCAGACCATCACGCCAGCAAAGGCCAAGTGAGGAGCTTAGACCTTTAACCCACCCCTTTATTTGTCCAAAATTTAACAAGATGGAGACTCCAAAAGAGCTGACTTCTTTTTTAAAAAGAATTTATTTTAATTATTGTCCAAGTACAATTTTCTATCGTTTACTCCCATCCCAGCCCACCCACCCCTCCCTACCTCTTTCCCATTTCCACTGCCCCTAGTTTTTACCCATGTGTCCTTTATACTTGTTTCTGCAACCCTTCCCCCTTTCCCCTGAAATTTCCCTGAAATTCCCTCCCCTCTCCCCTCTGAACACTGTCAGCCTGTTCTCTATTTCAGTGTCTTTGGTTATATTTTGCTTGTTTCTTTGTTTTGTTTATTAGGTTCCTGTTAAAGGTGAGATCATATGGTATTTGTTTTTCACTGCCTGGCTTATTTCACTTAGCATAATAAAAGCTTCTGCACAGCTAAAGAAAACAGTATTAAAATAAAAAGAGAAGCAACTGTATGGGAAAACATATTTGCCAATGATACCTCAGACAAGAGTTTAATCTCCAAAATATATAAAGAACTTACACAACTCCACTCTAAGAAGACAAGCAACCCAATTAAAAAATGGGCAAAGGACTTGAACAGACACTTCTCCAAGGAGGACATACAAAGGATCCAGAGACACATGAAAAGATGCTCAATATCACTAGCTATCAGAGAGATGCAAATGAAAACCACAATGACTTCTTAGTTAGAATTAGAGGAGAGGAAAAGACCAATGCCCGTTCAGCAGTCAGGCAGGAGCTATGTCTTCTCACTCACCCTTTTTTGTTCTAGTCAAGTCTTCAGCTGATTGGATGAGGCCTCCCAGATGAGAGGGACAATCTGGTCTACTGAGAATACTGATTCAAATGTTAATCTCAGCTAGAAACTGTAGCACAGGGACATCAGAAATAATGTTTAGCTGAATGTCTGGGGACCCCATGGTACTGTCAAGATGACACATAAAATTGCCATCACAGTCAGGAAAATATAAAGGTTATGCTTGACAATTATTGTATAATTAGTATTTGCCAGATATTCTGATAAACGTCTTTTGGAATAATCCTGCAAGTTAAATAATATCACTGTCCACATTTTATAGGTGAGAAAACTGATGTCAGAGAAGAAAACAACCTGTGTAATTTTCAATGGCTAGTAGAAGACAGAACAAAGATTTAAACTGTGCCATCAATGCTTATCCTCCACAAAGTTGCTTTAAAATCCACATACCTTTTGGGGGTAGACACATAAGTATATTACATTTTATTTTGGGATATAAATAAATATGTAATCATAATTCTAGCCGAACACCATTGGCAATTGAATAATTTGAAGATAATTTAATGTCTATTGTAAGGGAAGCAACCAGAAACAGTGTAAGACCACAGTGGATAATAGCAGGGCTATTATCATTTCCAGGGCACCCAAGGTTGGTGGAGAAGGCTGGGTGAAGGGGGTGGTCCTACCACAATTGCTGCTTCTCATGGAGGAAAACACCTGGAATGGTGTGACCTGTGGCAGTGGGGTGGTTGTGAGAGGGAAAGGCACACCTCAATCTTTCTGTCTTCTCTTCCTCCAGTCTTCCGCCTGTGCTGCTCTGCATTATCTGAATCAATAGAAGAGCAGAGAGCAAGAGAGCGCACTGGAGTGGTGAACACAGGACAGACGGCCTCCTGAGACAGAAAGCAGGTTGGAAAAGAACAGAGAGGGAGTCAACAGGGGAAAGAGGAGATGCTCAGCAAAGAAAAGTAATTCTGCCCTAAAAAGCTAGGCTGGAGTGAACGAGATGGAGATGAGGCTGGACTCAAAGGAGCCATCGGAACGCACTGGTCATCGCCGCCATGTCAGGGAACTGCCCCCTAACCCCGTGGAAAGGGAGGCGTGGGCTGCACATCCCATAAGAAGCTCACACAAAGTGAACGATTTCAGTCAGCTCAGTTCTCCTGGGAAGCCTGGCCGAGTGTAAGTGTTAACTACGTGTTTTGTGCTCCTGCCACTGGGGGTGAAAGTGGCCTGCTCCCTAATCCTGACTTGTTCACGATGAACTCTTACCTGGAATGCTCACTTGTTTTGAAGCAACTTCCAGTTTTCAGCAGTTTTTGGAGTAAATATAGAATCCCATGTAAGAGAAATATCAACTCTCTCTGGAGGTATTATTTTCTAATTTTATGAAAACAAAATATAGTATTTTAAGGCATTTATTCTTTCTTCCTAGTTTTCTATTCGCATTCTACTTGAAGAACCTTACAACAATAGAAGGCATAGAAAAACCATACCTTTATATATGTATTTATAATGTATATATATATTTCACTAGGAGTTTAACAAGGTAATTGCCTATATTAGCTAGAATGTTTTCCAATTAAAGGGTAATTATAATTATAATAACTTATAATTGGATGGCTTTTTTGATACTTTTTATGAACAACCTTGCTATTCATACTTCATCCTTGATTTAGCCAATGTTAGCTGAATATCTGTAGGCATAAGCAATGCTATAGGCACAGTGTAAATAGCAAGTGATGTAATAAATAGTAAGTGATGTAAGCAGCAGTTTGCATCCCAGAGATGAAGACAGGAAAAATTGAGATGGGAAGAAGTTTATGCATTCAAGAAACAGGAGGAGAGCCAGCATTATAATAGCAAATTTAATAAAGGTAAGAGGGATAAGGGATGCAGCTGGGAGATGGGCAAAGCCAGTCATTGTGGGATCCAAGGGCCATGATAAGCATTTTGGGCAGAGTGATGGGAAGACAGGGAAGGCCTCTGAGCAGGTGAGTGCCGTGCTCCAAGTTACATTTTTAAACCATCACTCCAGCTGCTGGGTGGCAAACAGCTTGTGAAGAAACAAAAGGGGAATCAGGGAAACCAAGCCAGTGTTTCCAAATTAATTAGAAACAAAGCCAGAGTTAAAACCCTACTATACTTTCTTAGCAAAGATGCCTCATATCATTACCCTAATTTCCTTTCCGTGCTCTGGTTTTGACGATCGTTCCTGTTTCCTGAGCAAACCAAATATTTGACTGGGACCATCAAATCATATGTAAACATCAACCTCTTCATTACAAGCATCTGTGCTGTAAACACTTCTGAAAAAAAAATAATTTTCCTTCCTTCTTAAAAAGACAAATGTAGCTGTCCACACCTCTACCAAGTTACAGAAACAGACACAGATGTTTAGGATCCTTGAGAGTTCACACAGAGGCTGGGATAACAGAAGTAGTTTTGTCTGTGAATTCTCATATGGCTGTACACACATCATGAAACTGCTTTTAACCATGCTACGTCCTATGGGAAGATGAATTAACTGCACAGGTGTATTTGAGTATATAAGCCTAGTACAGAACATCACACAGGGGTATAAAGAAGTAGATGTGCATTTTATACTTAGCTGTTATGACCTGATTGTGCCACCCCACCAAATTAGTAAGCTGAAGTCCTAAGCCCTGGTGTGCCTATATTTGTAGGTAAGGTCTCTAAAGAAGAAATTAGGATTAAATGAGGTCATAATGGGGGGAGGGCCTTAACTGAATAGGGTTAGTGTTCTTACAAGAAGCCAGACCAGAGAACTTACTTGGCCATGCTCTCTCCATAAGTACACAAAGAGGTCATGTGAGTACACAGCAAGGAGGTGGAGTCTGCAAACCAATGAGACAAAACTCACAATACACCAGCCCTGCTGGCATCTTAATCTTGGACTCTCAGTCTCCTTAAAGATGAGAAAACAAATTCCTGCTACATCATCCGCCTAGTCTGTGATGCTTTGTTACGGCAGCTCAAGCAGATGAATGTAGCTATTAAGAAATAGAGGTGTCTTTTTTGATGTTATTTTGTTCTGGGTACATAGACCAAAGCCAGTAGACAAGGTCACTTCATTTCTAAAAACCAAGTCTAACTCTTGCAGCAGAGAGTATATAATATGAGACATCTAGCTGTTTAAGAAAATCTAATTTTAATTCAATACTAGAATTTCGTATTGTATCACAATGTTAAATTTGGGAGGGCATAGAAATCCTAAAGTTGTGACAGTATTGAATTATGGAAAATGAGGAATGTAGTGACTTCCTACAAATAAGTAGTTTGTGTCTATTTCCATTTTTGATACGAAAGTAATTACATTTTCAGTTTAATCTCACTTTACACCAAAATGGGTCTTAATATCTTGACTATCATTTGTGATTAATCTCATCCACACTGGAAAGTTTTTACTTGACTTCCCTACAAAATGGTGGGTTTCACGTCTCAGTCTCAGATGGACATGTAATGTGAGTTTTCAACTGTTATATTTGAGAGTGGAAGTAGGGACTACAGGGATGAAAAATGAGCTAGTGAATTTCCTTCTTATGAAAGATGAAACACTGGAGAAATTCCAGCAAAAATATCTCACCAAGGAAACAATAAGCCATGTTCTTCTGTTTCAAAGGCAAAGGAAAGTAGTCTACCTCTAGTTATAGACACATATTGTTGTTGAAAACGATTCAAGTTCACCACATCACAAGGAAAACCATCAGAAGCATACACTTGGTAGAACCAAAGCCACTTGGAAGAAAGGCCAAGGTCGAATTTTTCAAACATTAGACATAAAACATGCATTTTAATGCAAGACATTGAAGACTCAAATGAATCTCATCCCTCTCATATATACATAATTAAATGGATACAAAGCAGGCATTTCTGAAACTTCTATATTAAATATCCATTTGGTTTTACAATAGATATTTAAATCTTTAAGATAGATCAAAGTCAGATCGACAGAATCTGTTTGAAGATACAAAAATGTAGTAACACAATAAACCAACTTCTTCCCAGACTTCTAAACATTGTTCTCAGAGCTCTTCTTGCTTAAAATTTGTTAGGAGTTGCCAGAAACACTGAGGAAAGAACACTAAAAGAACAATTATCTAATATATCATGATTCAGACTATGCAAAAGTCAATTAACCTCTAGAAGCCTCAGGTTCTCTATTTGAAAAATGGACCAAATAACACACATGTCATGGAGCAGCCCTGAGGGCTAAATGAGGGGATAAATACAGAGTGCCTAAAATATGGGTCTCTAGAGAAGAGGAAAGAGACCACCATAACCATGAACCAGAGGACCCAGGAGGTGAGCATTACAGAGTTATTAGAAAATAAAAGTTAGATTTAATAAAATACTCTGGACTGAACTGTGTTCTTCCCTAATTTGCATGCTGAAGTCCTAACCCCCAATTTGGTTGTTGCTGGAGAAGGGGTCTGTGAGGAGGTGATCAAAATTAAATGAGGTCATGAGGATGGGGCTTTAATCTTATAGGGCCAGGGGCCTTATAAGAAGATGGAGAGACACCAAAGGTCTCTCTCTCTTTCCCTCCCTCTCTCTCTTCTTTTGTCATGTAAGAACATAGAAAGAAGGTGGCCATTTATTGGGTTGGCCAAAAAGTCTGTTTTTTTTTCCATGAGATGTCTCCAGTAACACCTAGAAACAATTTTGTTAGATAGTATTGTAAAAGCTGTTGTATCAGTGTGCATTTTAAAAAATCAAAATTGATGAATTTTTGTGTAGCCATTTTACTATTAAAGATGAAAGAAACCACATGACATTTTTGGCATGTTATAATGTATCATTTCAAGAAAGGTGAAAACACAACAAAAACACAAAGATTTGTGCAATGTATGGAGAAGATGCTGTGATTGGTCAAAAGGGTCAAAAGTGCTTTGCAAAGTTTCATGCTGAAGATTTCTCACTGGACAATTCTCCATGGCCAGGTAGACCAGTTGAAATTGATAGTGATCAAACAGAGACATTATTTTTGTTATGTTTTAAAGGTTTTAATAATAAAAAATATAATAAATCTACAATGAAATATATTTATATTATAGATTGGTGAATTTCACAAAAATTTCAAAAAACACTGTGATTGAGGTATGGGGCATTTTTACATATTTTAGGCTTATAAATTAATGTTAAAACATTAAATAAATAAATATTCTTGCATTGACCTTTTACTTTTGCTTCTAGGTATCCATCCCACTGGCATGTTCAGATATGAAAACAATTAAGCCAATACATATTATAAGTCAAACCATTATAGCTATTTTTGGTAATATAATAACAAGTTTGAACACACAGCAATGCCTATTAGGTGGGGGAGAGTGGTGGGGGAGAATGGAGACAACTGCACCTGAATAAGAATAAAAATTAATTAATTAATTAATTTTTAAAGTAAGCATTCTATGAAATAGAATAGGAATACAAAGTATAAATGCCCTTTTATATGCACTGCTAATGAAATGTCTCCAAATAATACTTTTTTCTTTCTTTTTTTTATTATTGTTCAAGCACAGTTGTCTCCATTTTCACCCCACTTCGGCCGCCTGCCAGAAGGGAGGGGGTAGATGGGTAATGGAGGGCAATAGGGGAAGGTCCATCCAGGAACATGTATAAAGGACACATGGACAAAGCAAACTGAGACATTAATCAAGAACAATCAGTGCTATACCACATGGGAGATAGCTGACATACTCAAAATATCCAAATCAATGAAGCTATTGACATAAATGAAAAACATGTCTTTTATTACAGGAAAAAAAAAAGTAAACTTTTTGGCCAACCAAGTCAGGAAGAGAGATTACCAGGAACACAGCTCACCAGCATCAAGATCTTGAACTTCCCACACCTCAGAACAGTGAGAACATAAATTTCTGTTGTTTGAATAACCCAGTCTACAGTTGCTGTATGGCAACCCAAGCAGACTAAGGCAGGATCCATTAAGGGCTAATTTCTGTCTGTTTATATAGGTGTTTTGCTCTGGATTTTAGATCAAGCATATATAGATACAAGCTAATATAACAGTAAATCACATTGTCTAAAAATAAGTAAGAAATATCAGTATCACCTTCAGATTCTTGAAACAAAGTTAGCCAACACTGGCATCTGTATTAGAAGCTACATTTCAATGGGTCTAACATTTCCCCCTCAGAAATCATGAAAGATTATGCAATTTTAATGTATGTCATACCTATATTAAGACAAAATGCCATAGAAGTTTGTTTAGATAAGATCATTTCACATGCATGAAAAATGCCACCAAAGGAACATGAGACTGATGGCAGTAAAACCATATTATTTATGTAGAGTAACAGTGAGAACAAATGGCAATATTTGAAACCAGCTAGCTGTCAAAACCATATTAAGGAAAACATAAATGGAATTAATTTATTCATTATTCTCATGCTTCATTAGTCTTTTGATTTAGTCTTTAACATTGCCAGAAGGCAGGATAATTTTATTGTCTTTTTAAAAAATTATATGCACTAGATTATTATACCTAAAATTGCACTTTTGCTGTTAATGTTTATTACTGCTTGGAAATTATATATACACTAGAAGGTATATGTATATACACACATTTGTATGCTTGGGTATATGTGTCCATGCATTTATTTGTATCTTGGCAAAAACCAGTGTGCCTACAATAGAATATATTATTCTGGGGGGAGAGAAGCAAAGTTATTGCCTTATTTAGTACTACAAAAATGGCATATATTGGTCAGAATACTATTTTAAAAATGTTCAAAGCAGAAATTAAAAGTTTATTGTGTAATTTCAGTTTACTTTATATGGAAAATATAGATTAAAATTGAATTTTAAAACTCACCATGTCATTTCTCTTAATTTAATATAAATTGAAATGAGCTAAAGAGTGGTTTTCAATCCCTAGCCTTAAATAACATGCCCTTTTATTATGCTAATAACAGGGTGTATTATGCTAATTAGATCAAAAGTACAATTCCTTTCAAGGGCCACAAAAGTCCAACTTAGAACGTCCATACAGATCCCTTTTTTTCTTTTTAAAATAGTTTATTATATTTTCTATTACATGTAACCTCCTTATAGCCCATCTCCCCCTGCATCACCACATCACTGTCCACATCCAAGAGTCCTTTTTCTTTTATGCTCAATCCCTCCACCCTCTAACCTTCCCCCTAATAGTTATCATCCTGCTCTCTATGAATGAAGCTGTCTCTATTTTGCTTGTTAGTTCAGTTAGTTCATTAGATTCCACATATAAGTGAAACCATATAGTATTTGTTTCTCTCTGATTGGCTTATTTTACTTAGCATAATGCTTTCCAGGTGGTAAAGGGTAAAATTCCCTTCTTTTTTATAGCTGAATAATATTTCATTATGTAAATGTCCCATAGTTGTTTTATCCTCTCATCTGCTGATGGACACTTGAGCTAATTCCATGTGTTAGCAATTGTAAATAACACTGCAATGAACATAGGGTTGCTTATGTTCTTTTGATTTAGGGTTTTGAGTTTCTTTGGATATATTCCCAGAAGTGGTGGGATAGCTGAGCACAAGTCAGATTCATTTTCAATTTTTTGAGGTATCTTCATACTGCTTTCCACAGTGGCTGCACCAATTTGCATTCCCACCAACAGTGCAAAAAGGCTCCCTTTCTCCACATTCTAGCCAACACTTATTTGTTGATTTATTGATGATAGTCATTCTGACAGGTGTGAGGTGATATCTCACTGTGGTTTCAATTTGCATTTATCTGGTGATTAGTGGTATTGAGGACCTTTTTATAAGTCCATTGGCCATCTGTATGTCCTTTTTGGAGAAGTGTCTATTCAGATGCTTTTTGTTAATACCAAACCAGTACTGCAACAAATATTAAAGGGCTTGCTTGAAGAAGAAGAAGAAGAGGAAGAAGAAGAAGAAGAAGAAGAAGAAGAAGAAGAAGAAGAAGAAGAAGAAGAAGAAGAAGAAGGAGAAGGAGAAGGAGAAGGAGAAGGAGAAGGAGAAGGAGAAGGAGAAGGAGAAGGAGAAGGAGAAGGAGAAGAAGAAAAAGGAGAAGAAGAAGGAGAAGGAGAAGAAGAAGAAGAAGGAAAAAGAAAATAAGAGGAAACTAGTTAAAAATAAAATGGCAATAAGTACATATTTATCAATAATCACCTTAAGTGTAAATGGATTAAATGCTACAACCAAAACACATAAAGTAGCTGAATGGATAAGAAAACAAGATCCATATATATGCTGTCTCCAAGAGACCCACCTCAGATCGAAAGATGAACACAGACTAAAAGTAAAGTGATGGAAAAAGATATTGCATGCAAATGAAAAGAAAAAAAAAAAAGCTGGGGTATCAATACTTGTATCTGAAAAAATAGACTTTAATATCCAGGCTATAGTAAGAGACACAGAAGGATACTATGTAATGATAAAGGGAACAATCCAACAAGAGGATATAACCCTAGTAAACAGTTATGTACCCAATACAGGAGCACATAAATATGTAAAACAAATCTTGATGGGCATAAAGGTCAGAGCAGAAATAAATGAAATAGACTATGGCCAGGCAGCTCAGTTTGTCAAAGCATTGTCCTGATACATCAAGATTACAGGTTCAATCCCCAATCAAGGCATAGATGAGAAGCAAGAATAAATGCACGAGTAAGTGGAATAACAAATCGATGTTTCTCTCTCTCCCTCTCTTTCTTATCTCTGTAAAATCAATACAGAATTTTTAAAAAGGGAGAAATAAAATAGAGTCCTAAAAAGTACAAAATATCAATGAATCCAAGACTTGGTTCTTTGAAAATATAAGCAAGATTTACAAACCTTTCACCAGATTCACCAAGAAAAAGAGAGGATGCAAAAAAATAAAATCACCATTGAAAGAGGAGAAATATCAATTCACACTAGAGAAATACAAAGGAATGTGAGAAAATATTATGAACTATATGTTAACAAATTGGACAACTGGGATGAAATGGATACATTTCTAGAAACATGCAATCATCCAAAACTAAATCAGGATGAATCAGAGAATCTGAATAGGCAGATTACACCTAGGGAAATTGAAGCATTAATCAAAAAACTCCCAAAAAACAAAAACCTTGGACCAGATGGCTACACAGGTGAATTTTACCAAACATTCTAGGAAGAATAAACACCTCTCCTTCTCAAACTATATCAGAAAAACTTAAAAGGAGGGAAAGTTGCCAAGCTTATTTTACCAAGCCAGCATTATCATAAATCAAAAGCCAGATCCAAACACTACAGAAAAGAGAAAATTATGACCAATATCACTGATGAACTTAGATGCTAACATCCTTATCAGAATATCAGCAAATCAAATACAACAGTACATCAAAAAGATCATACACCATGATTAAGCTGGGTATATTCCGGGAATGCAAGGTCGGTACAACATTCACAAATCAGTAAATGTGATTCGCCACATAAACAAAATGAAGGATGAAAACCACATGGTCTTATCAGTAGATGCAGAAAAAGCACTTGATATAATCTAGCACCATTTATGGCAAAAACATTTAGCAAAGTGGAAATAGAGGGAACATACCTAAACATAATAAAGGCCATATAGGACAAACCTACTGCCAGCATCATACTCAACAGGCAAAATCTACAAGCATTGCTCTTAATATTGGGAACAAGACAGGGATGTCTGCTTTCACCTCTGTTATTCAATGTAGTACTGGAAGTCCTAGCCATAGCAATCAGAAAAGAAGAAGAAATAAAAGGCCATGCACATTTCTATGATTTTTCCCCCAGTAACATATTTAGGGTTGTTGTTGTAGTACATTTGGAACTATCCAATCCACTTTTGAATGTCAATTTTGAGTCTGAATTGTGGTCTTTATATGTGGAAAACACATGTGATTCACGCCCATTTTGAACATGTGTCAACAATGGAATTGTATTAGATCTTGAGTATAAGTGCTTGTCTTCCCAGCAAGACCATGGGACCTTGTAGTGTTTGTGGTCTGATCATTTTTGAATTCCTAGAGTATACCAGAATGCCCAAAAGAAGGATTTGAAAAAAAAAAATATGTTGAATTGAATTAAATGAATGAGCTACTTAGGAAAAAATATACATATGCAAACATATATATGTGTGTGTGTATGTATATTTTTTTCTGAAAGCCTGCACTAATAAAATATCTGTAAAGCAATAGGTATACATATATTTCCAGGATGATATTTAAATTCATGAAGTGCTCATCTGAAACATCCAGAAATGATATATGCTAAGAGTGATTCTCTACAGGGCATCCATGTGTCCTCTATGACAGCTTTTAAAAATCTCTGCTTATTATTTTAATTATATAAAGACATGATATTTCAAATTATCCAAGATTTTAGTGTCTGAGCAAGCGGGAAACCCTCTCGAACACGGCTTTAAATCTTGTTGGCCTCATATCATGTTCCAGCCACTGCTGCTGTGAACAGTTTCACACAGGCTTTAAGCAGCTTGGCACAAGTGTTATCTGACGGAGGCTTGACAATGCACAGCGGGTCCTCTGACTTTCTGCCCAGAGCTCCTCCAAAGCTGAGTGTGTGAGCCCTGTGAAGGGTTTGGCAATTACACATGCACAATACTTGTGTGTTGGAGGGTGAACTAACAGATAAATGATTTCCGTTTCTACTCCTCTGCTGGGTGGTTCTGACACATACCAGAAGACTTCTTAGAACTCCCTTGGATCAAGCAAACAATCTCTCCTTGAGTGGCCAATTCAGAAACATATTTTTGGATGAACTCTCCCTCTTGTACTATCTGCTCCAAGGTCCTTTTTTTTTCTGGCTCTCTAAATTCACATTTCCAAATAAACCACTTGCATATTAACTCAGAATCTGCTTTGAAACAACATGGACTAAATACTTAATCTCCTTTTTATTTAAAATATTCTTGGTACCAAATGCTTCCATGAATTGCAGAGGGCTAAATAAATAAATAAATAAATAGTTTTAAAAGCAGACTTACTAATGATAAAATCCTGAAAATTCAATGAAAAAAATTGACTTCACAGAACATGTGATTTTAAATTTTCCAGGAATTTGAATTGAAAAAAGAGGTGGGAAATTTGCATTAACTGCACTGCCCAGTAGTAAACACAAAATGAATTTCAGACTTCCTCTAACTACAGCAATTAGTGCCATCGTCATGTATGGGTGGCAATTTACATTTTTCAACACAGAATTACCCCTAGAATTAAATTAATATTATTAATTGGAATGTACTGGCATATTAGCTCAGCTTACAGTTAATATTTTATATTTGCCTTTGTTTTTTAGGTTATATAAGAACTGTACACATAAGAAATTGAAAACTAGACCAATTTCTGTATTTGTTTACATAACAGTATATAAAAATATTTTAAGTCAACACTTGGGGTTTAAGAGTAGATTTCCCTAAAATGTACCTACATATTAATGCTTGCACACTATTCAAAAGTGAGGACCTGGACTAACTCCCTTGGGATTATTTATCACAAATAATAGAAAGTTGGGAACCAATTTCCTGTAATCATTGACTGTCACTTTATATTACATTATAACATTTAATTTTATTAAAAATAAAATAAATTATTTCCAAGTTTTTTTAAGAGTAAGATGACAATGCATGTGAAATCTAAAGTTCATCTACTTGAAAGACCTGTCTGTATTCACTCAAGATCAATGTAACCCAACAGCTGTTTCTGTTTTAAAGGTCACTGAGAATTTATAAACAGTTAGGTCTTTCCTGTTTTCCTTAAGCTTAAATAGTTCTGTCGCATGTCCCCCCCAAAATTGATATGTCTCATGAGCAAATCCAAAGATAATAAATATCTGGAGAATACAACCCTGTATAGAATGTTCTTTTGTAAGAATTGGAGAAGCATGTGGTAGGCTTTGTGTTCACACAGCCTAGGTTCAAATCCTCACTCTGCCACTTCTTGGCTATATGGCATATATGGTTTTAGAAGAAACTACATATCATTTTTGAGTCTCAGTTTATTATTTAGAGAGTAAGGTAAAGAATATTCATTTAAGTAATCTATGAAAATAGCTTTATTTTTAAACAGTGCCTGGGATGTATAGAAAATAGAAAATATTGAAATAACTATATATACATATTTACATATATATGTATAACTGTCATATGTTTATGCATCATTTATACAATATGTGCCTTTAACTGTTTCTGTAGTTAGTGCTCTACAACTATCCTATTCTTTTTCCTAGAAAAGATATAAAAATAAAATAGGGAAAAGATTTGAAAACCAAATTATACATCGATTTAGGTTTTGTGAAAAACAAACAAAATAATGCATGAAGATGGCTATTTAGAGTGCCTAGCAAAGAGTAAGTAAGTACTCACTGACTTTTAATCTTTGCTTCTAGAATATGGAAAATATTAAGATTTTTTACCTAATAAATACAAATTAAAAATAAGAAAGGAAATTATTTTAAAACTAAATGGCTGACCACATTAAAGGAAACATCTAGTGGCATATTAGAATAATAAATGACTTGGTAAGACATAGGATTTACGTTTTTCAAGTGAAAGAAATGGCCTTGATGATCTGACGAATGTCTGAAAACACATAGATTTACTTGCAAAATTGAAATAAACCAGGCTCGGGAGGGAAAGAAACCAGGCCGGTGTGGTCTCTGCTTTTATCTAGTGCAGACGGGCGAAGGATACTGTCAGGTTAGGGCTCTCACACTGCACAATCGGTATCGTCTCTTTTCTTTTTTGGTTGCCCTGATCGCATTCAGTTCCATTTTCCATGTTCCAGCAGAATCTCATTGTTCTTGCGTCACAGATTTGGCCAGAAAAGGGAGGAAGATGGATTTTGTTTGTTTGTTTATGTTTGTTTATGGATTACCAACTGCATTAGGTTTGCTCAGTAAAGGGGATTATAAGAAAATCTCACAAGGAAAGCTGGGTTTCTCTTACCAGAGAAGCAAGGAATGCTTAACAAGGCAAATATTATAAATGTTTACTATGACTCTGAGTCTGTAAGCATCACATACTCATGAATTTAAAGCCAGAAAGCGAGGCAAAGAAACAGTGAAAGAAATATGACAGGTAAGCCCTGGCTGGCGTAGCTCAGTGGATTGAGTGCGGGCTGGGAACCAAAGCATCTCAGGTTTGATTCCCAGTCAGGGCACATGTCTGGGTTGCAGGCCATGGCCCCCAGCAGCTGCACATTGATGTTTCTCTCTCTCTCTCTCCCTCCCTTTCCTCTCTAAAAATAAATAAATAAAATCTTTAAAATATTAAAAAAAAGAAATATGACAGGTAAATGAGATGACCCTCTCAGCCTGGTGTCTAAACCTGGCATATTAAGAATTAGCCATGTGCCCTCTCTGTTCACCCACCACAGCATTGTTCTGGCACAGCACAGCACCAGAGGCCCTCTAGCTCCCAGTACTAGGTAGGGCCACCTAGTAACTGACACCAGGAATAGAGTTACTTCTGGGTTCATCTTAATCATTGTTAAACTTTGATAATTTTTCAGATTTTATTTCCTGCTATTGAAATCTCTTTGGTAAGTACATTTGAAAGTGTGGTTTCTCTTTCTTTTTTTCTATTTTATTTTTTTCTATGACAGACGCTGGAATGAGCTGTGAAATTCAATTATTCTTGTTCCTCATGGTCTATCTATATGAAGCAGGCCACATAGCTGAAACATAGAAGCATCCATATTCCTATTTGGGTGGCATCAAAAATACTTTGTGGAATCAGTATCAGGAGGACCAATCATCTCAATCCCATTTACTGTTGTCATGTGTGCTAAAGCCAAAATAAGTAGGGGAAAGCTCGCAGTTATTGTCCAAGATGGGTATGAAATTTTCTAGCATTGCTGACTGAAATCACAATGGTCATGCATAGGTTATTCGAGTTAACTTCTCCACTGGATACTATTAGCTCAAGCCCCTTGTTTAAATGGACAAATCAAGATAGATAGTAAGTATACAAACCAAGATGGGTATTTTTTTTCTAGTAACAGGTAGATACTCACAGAAAATGGTGACTTCAATATTGAGGTTCGTTGGATGGTGATGTCAGGATTATGTAATACTTAGTTTCAAGCAGAGTAAATACTTAGGCAACGAGAAAAACTTTCAGACTTTAGTTAATATATTGTAAAGCTTTCTAGAATTTCATTTTTTAAATATGCTTTGCAACTTTTATTCCCTTTCTGAGGGTGGGAAACTATTTTCAGTAGTTCCCTCTTATCTACAGGGGAAATGTTCCACGAACCCCCAGCAGATGCCTGAAACCACAGATGTTATTGAACCTTTGATGTACTGTGTTGTTTTCCTATACATACATAACTATGATAACTTTAACTTACCAGTTAGGCACTGCGAGAGACTCACAACAATAACTAACAACGAAAAGGAAGAATTATAATAATATACTGTGATAAAAGTTATGCCAATGTGGCATTATTAAGTAAAATAGGGTTACTTAGAGACAAGTGGCTACTAAGTCATTAATGGGCAGGGAGTGTACATATAGTGTGCAGATGCTGGAACTGGACAAAGGGGAGATTTACATAGTGGGCAGGACAGAAGGACAACAAGAAATTTAATCACATTATGCTGAATGGGACACAATTTAAAACTTATGAATTCTTTATTTCTGGATTTTTTAAATGTATAATTTTATTTTATTTTTTCATATTTTTTATTGTTGTTCAAGTACTGTTGTCTCCATTCTCCCCCTACCACTCCCCCCCACCCTCATTTAATGCTTTCGGACTGGTTGACCACTGGTAACGGAAACCTCAAAAAGAGAAACTGTGGATAAGAGAAGACTCCTGTAGTTTGAATTCTCTCAAAGCAGGGAATTCTAAGAGTTTATTTGGCAGGTTATCCAAAGGAATCATCAGTAGGCATTGGAAAAATAAGGCAGAGAACGGGTGATCCAATGATGGACTATTATCCGGACATTACCACTGCAGACAACTGAAGCTTAATTGCAATGGAGAGCCAGAATCATTCATGCTACAGAGTTTCCCCCCTGAGGTATGGGGGGTAGGATATTACCCACCAAATTCCTGTCATTGGTTCACGATTCATCTTGGAGGTTCTAAAACCCAGCACTTTCCAGTCACCCTGCCCTGCGCAGAGCCAGTTCTCGTGGCCAGAGAAAGCCTTTAGGTATAAAAACTGTAGGTGTTTGTGGTTGGAAGTTCTATCAGTATGCCAAGGGGATATAGGCAAGTCACAGAAAGTCTCCCGCAGAGATTTATCAACATTTCTATTTTTATATGTAAAAAAATAGGGCAAAGATTTTCTGTTTTTTATTTCAAGAATACAAAGAAGTCTACTACTTTCACTGGCATGGAATGCATGTTAATGCCTATTAAACTCAAAACAATAAAGTAAACAAGTCTATTTTGGTCTGTGCCCTTAATCCCAAATCTATATAACGATAACAAAGAGTGCCCATGTCCATTCCCAGTTTCTATTTCCTAGTCATATACTGTTCCAGCAATGCTCTGAGAACACTTCCAAAAGTCATAAACAAATACCATTTCATAATTTTAATGTAGAGTTTGGAAGCTGAGAGAATCACACTTACATCATGCTTCTGATGATGCCTTTGCTATCCATAATCGCACGTTAGTCACCTGGCTCTGATCAGGTGTACAATTTAATTCCAGTTGGAGTGTATCATTATGTTGCATTATATCCTATTAACAGTTATTAGGTACTACCAATCTGAAAAGTGAATGTGACTTTATCTTCTTACAAAAATTAACTTGAGAAGGAAATGTTAATCTCTGTAACATAAATATTGCATATATAGAAATTTATTAATAATTTTTTACTAATTATTGATGAAAACAATTTTCATGCCATTTATCCACACTGTGCTATTGTTTATGTTTGTGGTAAAATGTCATATTTATTTATTTTCCATGCATTTTAATAAAAAATTCAAACATACAGCTAAATTGGAAGATGTGTACAGCATGCACCTAAATACCCATGATCTGTATTCCAAAATGAATGTTTGACTATGTTTGCCTTATCACATAAGTATATTAGCTTCCTATTAGTGTTGTAATAAATTACTACAAATTAGTGGCTTAAAACACATGAATTTGTTATTTTACAAATCTGGATGTGAGAAGACAGAGTGGGTTTCACTGAGCTAAAATCAAAGTGTTAGCAAGACAGTGTTCTCACTGACCTGTTCCCTTTCTTGAGGATGGAGGGGAGAATCTGTTCCCTTGCTTTTTACGGCTTCTGTAGGCACCTGAATTATGTGGCTTGTGCTCCATCTTCAAATCCAAGAGCATAGCATCTTTTTCTGACTCTGATCCTTAATTCCCTGTCACTTAATTCTCTCCTCTATCCCATTCTTTCATTTTTTAAAGATCCTTCGTGATGGTATTTGACCCAGGATGATATTCCTACGTTTGGATCCTTAAGTTAGTGACACCTGCAAAGACCTCGATGTCATTTATGTAAGCTAACATCCCCAGTTTTGCATTATCATGTCTATTGCCCCATCCAGCCTCTCCATGCCTTCTTCCATGACCAATCCATTTTGGGGGTACATTTTACAATGAATTGCTGAATGATTATTCCTAAGGTCTATTTTTTAGTTCTCAGTACTCTGTAAAGAAATGTTATCTGTATCTTTAAACTTCATTTAACAAATAGTATATTTTACAAGTTTCTCATAATTTTTCAGGAATTTGTGTAAATACTTAAGCAGTTTTTCTACTCTATGCATGTATTTTTATTAATCTGCCTAATGTGTTAACAGTGTGCCAATTTGTAGATATCTGTAATGTTTGTTCTAACATGTTTTCTTTTGCTGTTTTATGTAAATAGTTTACTTTTGAGAAGCCCATATTGAACTCACCTTACAATATTGATTGATGAATAGGAGGATAAAATCCATGTTGCAATTGGGTGTTTTATTCTACTGAGCTAGGTTTTACAGTAGTGTGGCTCATTGGCTATATACATCCAAACTGCTACAAATCATCCTTTAATAAAGCTTTTTCTCCTCTGAGGTGAACATGTTGCTATAGAAATATAAAATGGTGAATAATTCAGTTATTATTCAGATTTGCCTCTATATCAACCATGAATTTATGAATTTATATTACAATATCTAATGAACAAGAATTCACCATGCTTCCAGGCAAAAAGTAAAGAAGTCAAACGATAATAATATCAATTGACATATATTGAGTACTGAATATTTTCCAGGCACTGAGGATTATCTAATATTAGAACCCCTATTCTGTAGATGAGAGAAATACATAGAACAATTGGGTAAAATGCCGATAGTTGTATAACTAATGTGTAGGCAAACTAAGATGACACAACCCTTCTGAGTATTATGCCTCGGGCTCTGATAGAGACAGAGACCAAATAACTCTTCTCATTCCATCTAGAGGTAATAAAGAAAGGCTTTCTAATGGAGGTAAGTTCTTTTTTCTTCTTTTTCTCAATTATATAATAGAGGGTTATCAACTACATTCACCACATTTTACATGAGATTCTCAGAACTTGCGTGCCTTACAGCTGAGACTCTGTACCCTTTTACCAATCTCTCCCTGTTTCTTTCATTCTCCAGGCCTGAGAGCCACTCTCCACTCTCCGTTTCTAAGAATTTGATCTTTTCCTTTATCTTTTTTTAATTCACTGTATAAGTGATATCATGCAGTATTTGCTTTCCTTTGTTGAGTTTGCTTCACTTAGCATAATACCTACAGGGTTTATCCATGCTCTGGCAAATGTCAGGATTTTATTCTTTCTCATGATTCCTCAATACTTTTCTATTGTGTGTATATACTATATCTTTATATCCATTTATCTGTTGACAGATAACTGATATTCATATGAACATGGAAGTGCAACTATCTCTTTGATATCCTTCTTTGTCTCCTTAGGTTTTATATCCATAAATGGGATTTCTGGATAGTAAAGTAGTTCTATTTTTAGTTTTCTGATGAACTTCCATACTATTTTCTGTAGTGGCTGCACAACAGAGGTCACTTCTAAAAAACAGGTTGGAACCAGTCAACAGTAGAAATCAGAGTACAGTCTTCCAGACAAAGCAAACAGAATACAGAAATATCTAGAGTGGTGTTTCTCCGGGGAGAATTATTTTGCCACTACCCCATTCCCAAGGGGCATTTGCTACTGTCTGGGGACATTTTTACTTGCCACAACGGGGTTGTTACTAGCATCTAGTGGGTAGAAGTCACGGATGCTGCTATGTGTACTGCAAAGTACAGGGAAAAAAAAACGCAACAAAAACTCACCTGGTCCAAAATGTCATCAGTGCTGAGGTTGAGCGTATGCCTGAAGAATGGCATAAACAGGAGACAAGTATTTTCAGAGGCTAGAACAGAAGAATTAGGAGAAAAGTCAGAGTAATGAGCATGGTAAGACAGCTGTATGATACTCATGAATAGTTTTGTGAATTACCCAGAGGAATCTGGACTTTATCCTTCAAGTACGGGGAGCCAAGGAAGAATTTTTTAATGGTAGGATAACTTGACAAATCAGTATATCTTTAGCAGAAAAGGTGGCTTATGAGAACAAAATGAGATATGCATTTGAAAGCAGTTCACTTTCAAAAGCAGTTCATTATTAGATCACTCCTATGATCTAATAATGCATGGTTACTGCACCCCTAAATAGCTGACATATGCTCTTTGATTTCTGTAAAAATGCCACTTTCTGTTCCCTTCACAGCTATTTATACTCCTAACTCACAGTGTATGCATTCACACTGTCAGTCCATCAGCCTGCTAAGCCATCTCTGCTCCAGCAGACACCCTGCCCCCGGTGGATCATATGGCTTTGACATCAACAGGGGTTCCCATTACGTTGCTCACTCAGATACGAAATACTGCATAATAAAAACTGAAATACATAGAAATTAATAATACTTCTCTATTAATTTCTTTTCTTATATTCCCAACTCACTTTTCTCTTCTTATTCTCTCATCAGCTATACATTTGAAATCCTGGGTTTTCAATCTTGAGGCTCTATCCTTTTCAATTCATTTCCAAGTTTCTGCAGAAGGAAAATTGAATGGAGTATTGTTCATAAAAGTATTTTATGAGCAGTGTTAGGAACTGGCTTTCCTAATTTCCGCCAACATTTATTTGGGCCGCTATACCTGTGATCACGCCTAACTGCAAGGTAGTTTGGGAATGCAATCGAACGACGTCCTGCAGGAAGTATAAGTGGATTTAGCAACCAGCAAGCCAGGCTCTGCCACACATTCTGACTGCCACTTTGCAAATGAGACAATAAATATTTCAAGAGAGTACAATACATTTGACAATGTTCACACCACCGGAGTAATTGCAGACAGGCTAGAACCAGCTACTCTAACCTGTTGGTTGCTATATTTTCTGTCAGTAATTACATTTAAAACAAAGACATGGAGAATAAATAAGTAATTATTTTTATAGAGTTCTTAAAGACTAAAGTTATTAAAAATTTTGGTACACTATTATTAAAGGTCATTTGCAAAGATTAGAATATGAGATTAATCAACACGTAATTACTTAGTGTGTCAATTTAAAAGAAGTAGACCATGGCTTTCAATTTGTATTAAAAGGGCAAATGAAATAGAACCTCTCTCTAATCTCACATTAATGAAAATTAATTAATGAAATTGTAGTTCAATTGCAAGAAAACATTTGGGGCATATGTATGAATCTTAGGTGCATCACTTTAATTAGAAATATGTAATTCTATTATCTATTATTTTAAATAAACTTAAATTTTATGTAATTAGACCAACAGCATTGGAGAAAAAATAACACTGTGTCCCAAATGAGTTGTGTGGACTCTAACATTCATTAACCTTTATTTAGATGAGCTATTTCAGAAAGGTCTATAGGACCAGGAGTTTTGGGAGTTTATTGAGCCTGAGCTTGGCAAATGAAGTTATGCTTCCAAGTCCCAGAAACTCGATTTTGCTTTCCCCTTTGACCGTCCAGTTCTCAAAGCCTTAAGCTAGTTCACAAAACATTTTTTTCTCTTTCCACTTACCTACAAACTGATATATTTAATCATGTTTTTATTAACTATGCAATTAAAATATAATTATCTTGTTTACTGGTTTTCTAACAGGAATGGGGTTTCTATAGCTTTTAAGAAGAAAGGCTCACTAGAATTAATTTTCAGTTAGAACATACTTGGAAATCCCTTATATGTGATTTCTACAACAATGCTTTAACCATAGAAATGAAGATACACTGGACTTACCATTATTTCACAGGACACAAATATAGCAATATGTTATGATAAATTGAAGATACTGCATTTAATTTATTCAATAAATTAATAAAAGTATATTAAATAGTAAAATATTTCAGAAGTACAAAAGGACAAAATAAAAAGGCAAAAGGGGAGGGGGCAGGGGATAACAGTGGAAAGGAGGGGAAGAAACTAGACAAAGAACATATGTGTGAATGACCCATGGTATGG
>PVIA01003120.1:73103-180851 GCA_004024845.1 Tonatia bakeri
AAAAAAAAAAAAAAAAAAAAAAAAAAAAAAAAAAAAAAAAAAAAAAAAAAAAAAAAAAAAAAAAAAAAAAAAAAAAAAAAAAAAAAAAAAAAAAAAAAAAAAAAAAAAAAAAAAAAAAAAAAAAAAAAAAAAAAAAAGAGGTAAGGCTATAAAGGTAGATTCAGACCAGAGCATAAAGGGTCTAGAGTGAATCCCATGGGAAGAATTTCAACAGATGTAGCTTAAGAGCCTTAGTTAAAGCCTTTGATAGAAAAAGAAAAAATAAATAAAATAAAATAAAATAAAATATAAAAGCAAGACAGTACAAAGGCAGCAGTTAAAAAATAATAATAACAGTGGGGAAATGAGCAGAGAGAACCCTAAAGCCTGTATTATTTTACAAATAGTCAAGCCCTAGGGAATAAATGTGGGATCAGTTGATGGTAATATTGGAGTTTTCTGGAGTGAACATTTCTAAAATTCCATTGTTTAAATGGTTTAGAAGCATTATTAATTAAGTCCTGGTCAGTGTTCCAAAGGAAATGAGAATATACTGAAAATAAAGACTAGAAAAAGGTTTAGAAAGCTATAAAATCTCTATGGGGTGAGTAATCCAGCAACTGGAGCTGGAGGTACAAGAACTGTGTCATATTTATCTCAGGTTCACCGCCATACCTAGTCAATCACCACTACATGCTACGAACTGATGAGTTCCTAACTAACTTAAATACATGAGCTTCTAACTATATTAATGTTAAAATGGTAGTCACAAGAAAATATGAGAAAATAGCCTATGGCTCAGTCTTATGGACTGTATTGTACACCCTATAGATATATTGTATGCCCTAACCAAAATACATATTTTGTATTTTGAAGCCCTAACCCCAAAAGTGACTGACCATATGTGGAAATACAGCTTATGAGCAAATAATAAAAGTAAATCAAGTCATAAGGATGAAGCCCTAGTCCAAGAGGTCTGGTGTCCTTCTAATATAAGGGAGAAATGCCAGAGTTTTTTCTATCCGCCATATGAGAACACAAGAAGAAACAGAGTGTTTTCTCTCCTCCAGCCAGGAAGAGAGACTCACCACACCCAACCATGCTGCAAACTTGACCTTGGACTTTCAACCTCCGTAAGTATAAGAAAATAAATATCTATTTTTTAAACTACTCAGCTTGTGGTATTCTATAATGGCAAATTAAACACACTAATAGTTAGGATAAAAATCAATTTTGCCCTTCTTCTCTTTATTCTTAATGTGTAAAAGGTAGGCTCCTGGACAATGCAGCCCCTGTGTTTGAGGACACAATTCCAGCTGGAGTGGCGGATAGATAGAGGTGCGCCTTTGATCTCTTCAGAAAATGTGTATAGTTGACCTCATGTTTAACGGAGCTATTTCAGGGTCATTTACTAGGCTTGCTGACTTAGAGAAAAATCAATTATATTCTTTGTAGTTACAAATAAAATATTGACAGGAGAGTAAGACAGTGATCATTCTAAAATATCATTGTGTCATTTTTCATTTTTCTTAGTGAACTGGTTGTCTAGTCCAGGTACAGAATGCACCAACAGTTAGTATAATACTATGCTGGGCATGTGAAAAATTATTAAAAGAATTTAGGAAATAAAAGAGAAAAGGAAGAAGGAAAAGAAAAAAGGAAGAATGGTAGAAAGAAAGAAGAAAGGAAAGAAAGAAAGAAGAAAGGAAAGAAAGAAAGAAAGAAAGAAAGAAAGAAAGAAAGAAAGAAAGAAAGAAAGAAAGAAAGAAAGGAAGGAAGGAAGGAAGGAAGGAAGGAAGGAAGGAAGGAAGGAAGGAAGGAAGAAAGAAAAAAAGAAAGAAAGAAAGAAAGAAAGAAAGAAAGAAAGAAAGAAAGAAAGAAAGAAAGAAAGAAAGAAAGAAAAGAGAGAATACAAAAGAAAAGCTAAAGGTAGGGGAGAGAGAGAAGGAACGAAGGAAAGATAAAATAAGGAAGAGAGAAAGGGAGTTAGGGAAATTATTAAAACTTCAAGCAGAATCAGTCCTGGTTCTATTGACTAGGTAAAGTTGATATAATATATGTTTAATAAAACAAATTAATAGATAAATTCAAGGACTAGATAATATTTTAGCCATGTTCAGTTTAGGGTTTTACTAGGAGTAGATAATTAGGATAAGTCAATTAATCAGGCATTTGCACCCAGTCCACATAAACTGCATGCGGAGCTGTTGATGACAGCACGCTGAAGGAGAGAACTTAAAATGGACTTGAAGGGAACAGCGCCTCTGAACACAGGACCATGTTGTGAACGACTTTTGATAAGACAATGTGATGTTGGGCTATGGGGCACATGGTGGAAACTCATATTGTCATTTCTCTGTTACCATTTTCACGTTGATAGAGTTTCTCATGTTGTAAGGAGAGGTATTTTTAAGACTTTAGTGCACCATTTAGCAAGATGCAGAGTCCTTCCATGACAGAGTGAGCACCACTCTGACAATCCTCCCCAGGGCTCCGGACCAGGACAAATTTATTACTGATCCTCCATTTCACTCAGAGTAGAACCCCAAATGATTTGGGCTCCTTCTTTTTCCCCTTCACTTTTTAATTCTCTCCATTCGCTCTGTTCCAGCCACATTTTGTTCCTCACACTTAACCAGACTGTTTCCATTTTAGGGTCATTCCACTGCAAAATTTCACTTCCTAGAATTCTCTGTCCCCCAGGTATAAGCATGACTACTTGTCTTATTTCCTTGAAACCTTGCTCATGTGTCACCTAAGATTGACAATGTCATTATTCTCCATTGCCATCCCATTTTCCTGACTCATCTTTGCCACTCTGCATGTTCTTTGTCTTGGGACTTGGCAGTGATGGGTGACATCACCAGGGCTTCCTAGCCAGCTGCCTCCTATTGGTTCAGACAATAGCAAATACAAGTAAGAGATCAGAAAGTGGAAGGAGAAAGAAGTTGGGGTATATTCTCCCCTCTCTCCTCCTTGAATTTCAGCTTGCAGATCTGAAGGTGTGCACCTATGACCACAGCTCCAACAGCTTGGTCCCTTTGACATGGCTTTAGCTTTCCACAGGCTCTGATAACAATGTTTTCTCTCCACCTTCAAGTTTAAGGACAGTCACAGCTTTCTGCCCTTGCTAGTCACTGAGTGCACAACATTCCTTAACATAGCTTACATCTCTGCAAATAGCTCCTTTGTCAAATTCTCTTTAGAAACCTATTTAAGTGCACCTGCTTTTTTATGACCTGACCTTGTATGATAAACTTGTCCATGTGACCTGTTAAAAAACTATTACCGATTGCCCTCTATCCACAGTGCTCAATCCCCTTTGCCCTGGTCTGCATTTTTTCCCATAGCACCTATCATATTTTATATTATTTACTAATTTATAAAGGTTGTTATTTATAATCTGCTACCTTTTGGTAGAGATAGACCCACAACAGCAGTGATCTTTATATAGTTTGTTCGCTGAGGTATCTCAAGTACTATGAAGACTGTCTGGTGCATAACATATATTGAACACTTACTGTATAATGAATAAATGCATCATTCTACTATGGTAAATTTCCCAGGAAATGTTTCTGGGTCTTAGTTAATATGGGTAAACATTTCTATCCACTAGTTTTACTTATGCCATTCTCTTTAGCCTTAACAAACTTTACAAAAAAAAATATGCAAGGTTCAAAGTGAACCATCAAGCACTATTTATAGAATTCATTGAAATGAAGTTAATGTAATTTAAACCAGGTTAGTTAGTTATGTTTGCATGTACTGATCATTGGCCATTTTGTTCTGCGTGGTTTAGGGTACCATAGCAACAAAGCCAAAATTTGAGATGCTGAAAGGCTTAAACATTTTCAGGGTTTAAAAGTTCTCAATCTTACTACATGTCCATCTCAAGTTTGCAAGGGACTCTGATCCATGTCTTCCTTACTCACAGATTACCTAATTCTACAGAGTCATTGGTTGAAATGCCATCAGTTGTTATGGGAAAGGCACATGGAGAATCACACGCTTGCTCAGTCATTTCTGTCTTTGAGTCATACACATTAATTCTGTTCCCATATCCTTGACTCAAACAAGGCACACGGCCATTTGAAGAGAATAGAAACATCTAATTGTATCCTGTGCTCAGGAGGATAAAAAAAAAAAAGCAGAAATATTAACAGCATTCATGAAAAACTGCCCATTGGATCTAATGACTGGAGTTGATTAAGCCGTGGCAGATGTTACTAAAGAAAGTGTTATTAATATTCTTGAAATATATATGCATGTATAATATGTGTGTATATATACATATATCAATTATCAAACATAATTACCAATAATACAAATCATAATCCATTATAAATAATATATGTATCATAACAAGGTAGAGGAATATGGCAAAATGCAAATTTTAGCTCCTTTGTCCACAAACTCCTTACAGTTTATTTAACGAGGATGTTTTGAAAAAAAAAAAGACGCTAAAATAATTGATTTTCAATGGATAAAACATTTTAAAATTCCTTGTTTTCAATCATCAAACTCAGAATATTTATTGAAAAAGTTTAAAATAAACTTATGCTTTTAAATATAATTGAACAAAATTTAGGAAACTCTAGACTCAAATGTACTGATATAAAGTTTATAAATGGTGCCTCTTAGCTGTTATAGGGGATACTCAAGCCCTCCTTGAGCTGTGCAAAATAATTCTAAATTGTTACACATTTTTGTGAGAAGAAGAGAGCATATGGGCCCAAGGATAAAAGCACAGAGCTATTTTATATGATTTATGATGTTTTCTGCTTACCCAAGGCTCATTCTGTTCTCTTTTTACCCGTTAGTAATATAACTTGGTCATTTCCCAAGTATTTTAATATAATATTCACTTTATGCCTGTCCCAATACATTTACAAAATTTTTTCATGTTTCTTTCCAAAGAATCTGTTCAAATCACAGATTTATTGCTCCCTATGTGGCTAAGTTCCAAGCAAAGTATATCAATAATGATAAGGAACCCTAAGTATCCCATGGGATAAAGGATATAAAATGGGAAATAAAACAACACTGCTTTTCTGTCTTTGAGGTATTTCTGAGAAACACCTTTATGGTTAAATTAAGGTAAAAAGGCATATCTAAATAGTAAAATGCTGCTGGTAAACTTCTAAAAGTTGAACTGTCTACCCTCCCTTCTTTCAAAGGCTTTAGCTTATCTAATCAAATGAGAAAATCAGATTTTCCCATGTTCCACCAGTTCAGTACATAAACCAAACAAGAGCCAAGAGCAGGGGGTATGCATTGCCTGGCTAAGTGCCTCAAAAAGGAATAACTCTTTTTGTTTTTAGAAATTTTAAAGTTCATGCTAATAAAATGATATTGAGTTGCTTAAAACAGAATTAATCTTTAAAGTGTATTTTCCATACATTTTCAAATGCATAATATACCTATTATCTATGCTATATGCATTGCATTTTCTTGTGCTAAATAAGTCAACTAGCCCCTGGAAAAACTGTTTTGAATTTACCTTCTACTTGTTGATACAATTGTTTGAATATATTTACCTGTCTTTGTTTCTGCTAAATTGCATTGTGGAAAATAGCCATTCACAGGGAACTAATTATGATTTTTGACTTTGCCTTCTTTGAGAATACATATCATCATATTAAAAATACATGTTTTTCTATAAAACTGTGCAATGTAGTTATTTTGATTGTTCTGATGGCAAACAGAAAAGGAAGAGTTCTACTGCCTCCATGACTTCACACTGTTTGGAGACCAGACGCCCGAGGTGGTTATACTGGAAGATCTACTATCCCTTGGAGAACTAATACTGGAGGGTATGTTGATTAGCATAAGAATGTGAGGAACAATTTTAGATTGTTGAGAGAACATAACATTGTTCAAGTTATGTTGATTGGTTAAAATAGTTTACCTGCTTCCCTGATCTTGCCTGAAGGATTTAGGATTCTGGTGGACAAAGCAGTACGAGAAAAGCAGTTCAGTAGCGTTCTCATCCTCAGGTTCCATCTATTCCAGAACAAAGGGTTACATTACCTGAACAGTTTAGCCTCATTCTTCCACCACAGAGGACTATAGAAACCACCTTCCTGATAATGAAACACACACGTGGGCGTGCACACACACACACACACTCAAGCTCAGGACATAGAGCTGGGATGTTTGCCAGTCCATGAGAATGGACTGCAAGGCTAAAGCTTGTGCTCACTCGTGTTCTTTGACTGAATGAATGATCAGTAGGTCCTCACCTTTTGAAGACTTTCCTCATCCCCAAACTTGGGCTTACATACTTTGCCTTTATGATCCCAATGTCCCTGTTCAAGTTCCAGCAGAGATAGAATTTATCTTATTTTACTTAAATCACTGTTTCTGTTAATATGCTTGCTTTTCCACATTACATTCACTCCCATCATTAGGTTCATTTGTTGAATGAAACAATGAATATATTGGCTAATACTAGTCGTACTTTTATAAGGCCTGGGATTTTGCTTAGAAATAATGAGAAGTAACTATTCACACATCATAATCTACTATATAAAAATAAGGAACGCATAGCAAAATCTGTATACCTTGAAACTCTGTAGCCCTATCTCTCAGGTCTCATGCTATCTTACTTGTTCTGTCTACTAGAGTCTGTTAATCAAATCCACCAACATATCAAAACACAGAAGAATCCTGGCAGCTTAAATGGTACTGTTCTCTCAAAATATGTTAGGAAGAATCAGTCCATAAAAAGCGAAAAGTACCAACCCTCCAGTTGTAACAGAACCACTCTGGGGTCTATTGCTCTGTGTTCTATTGTCCTCCACTGATAATAACTGTGACTCTCAATGCCAGTCTTACGAAAAGGAAAAACCTTATTCATTCAAAGGCTATACAGGTTTAGAATAATTATGGAATTCTGGCATTAAATCTCATTCTTTCAAGGAAAAAAACACCCCTAGTCATACAGTCCTGCCTCCCTTTGCCAAAACAGGCCAGTCAGGGGTAACATCTTTAAGGAAAAGTAATAGAGGTCTGTAGCTTAGCTGGGGAGACTCCAGCTTCTTGTAGTCATATGACCTTGGCTAGGCTCCTGCTCTTAATCCAAAACCATGTGGCACTTCCTCATGGCAGGCCGGCAGGGGTCCTTCTGCATCCTCTCAAACTGTATGGCCAAAACCCCTATCTCCACTCCCAAGCCACAAGGTTGAAGAGAGCAATTGCTGCCCGCACTTGCGTTTAAATCCCAGCACAAATCTTCCTCTATAACCCCATTTCCGACTCCTCCCACACTGGGTTACATCTGCCCTTCCCAATATCTCCTGTCCTTCTCAGCTGCTATTATTAGTCTAAACAGACATGGACCTGTGATGGAGAAGCTGCATCCAAGCCTCTCTTGCAGGTGGTAGGTGCAGCAAGCCCCTCTGGCTATATCACCAGTTAGAGTCACACCCATCTTTCTGGTTCCTGGATGCAGGCACAGCTACTTAACATTACTAAAACACTGGCCAGTTTCTTTAGATATGCAAAGTAACTCTCAGTGGCCCTGCTCCACTTCCCCTTCCCCTAGCCAGGTTATTGGGGGACTTCCCCATTTGGGGGGACCTTGATATTCTCTGTTACACAATCAGTTGGTTGGCATCACTGTCAACTATCTTTCCTCTCGTTAATGTAACCAAGACACCTTCATCACTCTCATCCCTTGGGAAATTCCAAAGCTTCTGGGAGCTCTTAATCAGGCAGTGTGGACAAATACCAAATGCATGTTGTTCTCGTAAATCACATTATCACACACCCTAGGAAGAGAACCCATTTAACTTGCACTCAGACTCCCAGCCCATGGACACTGTGAGCTGACACATGAGTATTGTTTTAAACTTCTAAGTTTATGGCAATGTCATATGCAGCATGGACAACTAATAGACTTCTTACCCCCTGTTTCCAGACCACTGTCAAGTTATAGAACATTCTACAGTTGGTTTGCAGCTGGCAAACAATGAATAGTTCATGTTGCTTTTATATGATATACTGAGACTAGCTAGTTTTATGAAGTTTTGGTAACTACCAAGGGAAGACACTTTACTACTCTCCACACAAAAACATATGTGAGATGCTACAAGAATGTTCCTTTCCTTGCTGAAGTGTACTACATCCATATCTGTCTTATAGCCAGAGACAGTAAATCGACCCATTTTAGAATATTGCCTAAGGGAAAAATTTAAAAGTACCACATAAGTATTATGCACAAATTCTCTTTATATGGGGCTGCACTGCTCCCATTTATGTCGCTATGTTTGTCACGGTTTAAATCAATACACTAATATTTTGCAGAAAGTAACGCACATACTTTCTGCAAAAGACTATATCTAAGAAGCACAAGGAATGTGTGGATAAAATGCTGAAGGCACACATACTGACATGCATAAATTTTCTAGAGGAATTTTATTTGAGCTTTTAAAAAATGTATTTTTCTAGGCTGATTTCTCCCTTTTTGTCACACTTGGACAGATTAGCAGCTCAACAGCACCTAAAGGCAGTTGGGATACGGTGTTCTCACCATAAAATTCTTGTTTTCCAAATCTCCCTAGAGTTCTTTGTACTCAGTAACTTAAATCTAGGTCTTTCTTCTTAGGGTCCTCTTATTCCATGCTATTCTCCCTCCCCAGTGGATAATTTATATTCCACTAAATGGTTTGCCAGAGTTGAAATAGAATAGCCAGTACTATGTTTAGAGTCACTAATACTTTCTTTTCTCACACAGAAATTCAGTTCAGTTTCATTGGGGATGCACTTTATATCTTAACATCTTAACCAGATGTAATCTAATAATGTGGTTAGCACTTTTTATATTGCATTGTTTAAAGTTCAGTATGTAGTATGCTGAATAAGGACCCCTCCCCACCTCCCTGCCAAAAGGACCATTTCCTAATCCCTGCAACCTATGAATATGTTCCTTCCATGGTAGAAGACACTTGGCAGATGTGGTTAAATTAAAAATCTTGAGGTGGGGAGATGATCCTGGATTATCTGGGGGACCCAAAGTCCTTGTCTCAAGGAAACAGACAAGAGAGGATGGAAGCAGAGTGCAGAGAGAAGATGCTATGATGATGATTGTGAAAATAAATAAGGGGAGTGGGCGTGAGCCAAGGAATACAGGCATCTTCTAGAAGCTGGAAAAAGATTTGTTAGAGCCTCTAAAAAGACACAGTCCTATGAACCCATTTAGATTTGTCACCTTCAGCATTGCAAACAATCAACACATATTGTTTTGAGCAACTGAATTTGGGGACATTTGTTACAGCAACCATAAGAAACTAATGCCAAAATTAGCTGAGCAGGTTTAGAAACTAAAGGATCTTGTGGAGTTGCATAGTCTGAGAAATCCGATATAACCAAATATTTCTCTTGTGAAGAGGGTTTATACTTCTATCTTTATATAAAGCTAATAACCTGTTTTCTTTCTTACAATAAACGTATCTTTTTTATAGGTTAGCACAGCTGTTTGAAGAAGGCATACTATCCTGTCACCAAAATTTAAAGCCTTCAGCTCTCTGCCAAGAACAAGTTTCTTTACCAGCTTAAGTATCTCTGACACAGAAAAGTTTTGGGTCAGGATAAGGTGGACACTAAAGATTTCGCCAGAAGCCTGGACCAAAACCTTGTGGCGACTGTCATTTTGTATTTGTCCAGAGACCTCCCAATATGTAGTGTATTTCATTTAGGGAAGATCCTGTAGAACCAGGGTCACATCCAGTCAAAATTCTCTACCTGATTCTGCATAACAAGGAACATTTTCCCCACTGATTAACAGCAACAGAAAGAGCAACAACAAAATACATGCTTGAGTTCAGACTGAAGAAGGCCAATTTAGACTGAGCTCGCAGACATTACTCAGTAGGTAAACAGGCTTCTTACCTACAGATAGGGGCACAAAGAATGCTCTGCTTAAATGCAGCAGACAATAGTTTCTTGATCTCATCTGTTTCTCATGAGAAAGGAAAATAAATTGCAGGACAAAGTTCAAGGGTCTCAGAATTTCCCTTTAACTTCTTGATTTCCCTCGACAACAATTCTGGCAACTGTGTGATTTTTCCAGCCCCTGCTTGAACATATCCATGTATGGAGATGTATCCAAAGACAGCCTTTCCTTGGATGGCAAGCTAGAAAGTTCCCTGTCAGAGCTGAAAACTTCCTTTCTATACCCCACAACTATGCTTACTTATTAAAGACGTTCCCCTGGGCACACAAGCATGATAATTCACAACATAAACCCTTGCCGTATGAGTCAGGGCATACGTCCCCCTCATGGTCCTCTCACTCCAGTGTTGGATGCTGCCTTCCACCAGAGTCCAAGTGGAGGTTGTGTGAAAAATGCAGTTGTATTTTGCCTTTCTATTGTTTATGAGGAAAGAGAATCTAAGAATAGAATAAACAAATTAAGTGACAGATTTCTATTTCTTTTTTAATTATATGGTTATTATATCTTTTCCATTACCACTTGGTACCTTATACCCTCCTCCCCCCAGCAATCACCACCACACTCTTGTCCATTTCAAATGAGAAAACACTTTAGCCCTGGCTGGTGTGGCTCAGTGGATTGAGTGCAGGCCTGTGAACCAAAGGGTCACTGGTTTGATTCCCAGTCAGGGCACAGGCCTGGGTTGTGCGCCAGGTCCCCAGTAGGGAGCATGTGAGAGGCAACCACACATTGGTGTTTTTCTCCCTTTCTTTCTCACTCCCTTCCCCTGTTTCTGAAAGTAAATGAATACAATATTTTTAAAACTTAAAAAAATAAATACATTTTATAAAGACATGACTCCATATCCACATTAATCCAAAATTGTTATATTTCATCAAATCACTCTATTTGTTTTTTTTCCATTAACATAGATTTTGAAGAATTTTCATAGAAGGCTTGATTAAAAAGCATGGCTCTGGCTCATGTGGCTCAGTGAATTGAGTGCCAACTTGTGAACCAAAGGGTCACTGGTTCGATTTATAGTCAGGGCACATGCCTGGGTTGCCGGCCAGGTCCCCAGTGAAGGGGGAGGAGTGTGAAACACGACCACACTTTGATGTTTCTCTCTCTCTATTTCTCCCCCTCTTCCCCTCTGTCTAAAAATAAATAAATAAAATATTTTTAAAGCATGTTTTCCTCTCACTAGTAAGAAAAAATATTAAATACCCTATAGACTACAAATATTAAAAATAATAAGTTTGTTGTGTAGAGTTTCACAGAGAGAGAAAACAGCAAGGTGCTGCCTCAAGGCCACAATTTCTGGAATATTCTAGTTGTTGACTCAGAAATGGAACAAGCAAGTGGCGCCCTTTTTGATTCTGGCTCTTTCAGTGTGGTCATTGAGTGAATGTCCTCAAGTACTTGAATCTATGCCACTCTCTCTTTCTATCTCTATAATAAAAGGAAACTGGCAAGGTTGCCTCTGAAAGTACTTCACATTATTTTGTTGTTTGTTTGTTGTTGCTGTTCTTGTTGTTACAAAAGGAAAACCATCCCTGCTTCACTCCTGAATTGCATATCTCATTATTTGGTTGTTTCTGCATCTGGAGCATACACACACCCACGTGGCACTTTCATCTGTGCAGTTTTGGTGTTTAGTAATTGCTCCAAACTTTTATCCCTACAAGCACAAAAAAAAATGAATTTAATAAATTCAGAGCATGTCAAACTTCTAGCCCCAATTAAAGAATGTTATCATTATTAATTATGTGAAAAGAATAAATATGCACTAATCCTTTGGGTGCCGTTTAGCAAGTACAAATCTAATTATGAATCATCTCAGTGGCGTTACCAATGGACAACTGTGCCCTCCCGTGGCAGTAACCAAACCCCTGTTTGAGGCAGGCTGGTTTCTGAACTCCTCATTTCCTCCCCCAAGACTGGTCTGTGCATCCTATGCATGGCGTGATTGCCCCTGTAGTCAGGAATTTTTATTTATAAATTCTGGTAAATATTCTTGCTGACAAACTACTAGTTCAGTTGAGTGGAAAATCAAAATGTAAACATAATTTTAATATCTTTATCTTAACTGAATATTAGTTTGCAAAGGGACTTAATCTAAGAAAAAGAAGATCAAAACTATGAACAGTAAAATGGCAAAAAACTCACAACTACCAACAACTGAATCTGAAAAACAAAAACAAAAACAAACTAAGCAAACAACTGAAACAGAAACAGAATCACAGAAATGGATGTCACATGGAGGGTTATCAGTGGGGAGGGACTGAGGGGAGAACAGGGGAAAAAGTACAGGGAATAAGAAGAATAAATGGTAGGTACAAAATAGACAGGGGAAGGTTAAGAATAATATGGGAAATGGAGAAGCCAAAGAACTTATGTGTTAGACCCATGGACATGAACTAAGGTTGGGGGAATGCTGGTGGGAGGGGGTGTGCAGCGTGGAAGGGGATAGAAGGGTGAAAAAATAGGAAAAATTAAATTAGTGTTCATTGAATAAAAAATGTTAGCTATATTTCT
The DNA here is from genome assembly GCA_004024845.1 of Tonatia bakeri. Classification (NCBI taxonomy): domain Eukaryota; kingdom Metazoa; phylum Chordata; class Mammalia; order Chiroptera; family Phyllostomidae; genus Tonatia; species Tonatia bakeri. The sequence continues at coordinate 85,555 of PVIA01003120.1, forward strand.
ATACATTAACTGGTCAGCTTACTAGCTAATATATGTTTCCAAAAATAACTTAGACAGCATAAGTAAACTAAACAGTAGACAAACATTAGAAAAGCAATGTAATACAGCATTTGAGACTGAAAGTACCTAACATCTCATTAATGCTTTTTGTTTCCAAGCTAGTGAAATATTGACAGCAGCAATTTTGTATTTCAACGTTAAAGAGAGGGTGAAAGAATATATGAATTTATTGTGAAAGTGGGAGTATATTAATGAAATGCTAACAATTAAAACCAGAATTATTCATAGTCTTTGATTTATAGCAAACTCTCATAACAGGTCCAGAATGGCTCTCTCTCTTTCAGAAACAGCTCCATCACTGAACATTGTCCATCACTGTCCATCACAGAAACAATGTCCATCACTGAACATTGGAACTTGAACTTTCACAATAGCTTATACTCACCTCTGTGTTCCCATTCTACCCCTCGGCCTCTCCCAACTGATGTACCATTTCATTATATTCATAATTCTTTTGCCTCTGTTTAACATAGTATTTGTGTGAATGTATAATTAATATATACACACACCATTATTTAATTTTTGATATTTTTAAAAATTTAACAAAAAAGATAATGTTCTGTAAATAATCTTTGAGTCCATAATTCTGTCACTCTGTATTATATTATCATGACTCACCCCTATTGTGACATATAGTTATAGTTAATTGTAGTTTATTCATTTCTTTTTTCTGTATATTTCATTGTTTTAACATGAGGTTTCTCAATCTTGGCAGGACAATTGATATTTGGGACTGGATAACTCTGATCCTGGGGGCTGTCCTCCTGGCATTCCTGGCAGTAGCAACCCCTCCTCCCACCAGTTGTGACAACCAAAATGTCAGACTTCAAAAATGTGCCCTGGGAAACAAAATCACCAGAGGTTGAAGACCACTAGTTTAACGTCACGGTTAATTTGTTCATTCTATTACCAGTGTGCATGTGCATTATTCCCACATGTTGTACCACCCTTGTCACTTTCTTGAGCGAGTATCCCGGTGTGCATCTTGCAAAATTTTGTCTCAGGAGTGAAGATGCTGGTTCGTAAGACTTGTGATCATAGAACTTTACACGATGATTCAAATGTTTTTTCAAAGTACTTGTACTCCTTTACCTGCTATGTTAAAAGAGTTTGTTGATTCACATTTTCTCCAGCTCTCATATTGCCCAATGAAAGTCTAATGATTGTAAAATAATATGTTACTGTGGTCAGAGTTTCATTTTCTTGATCGGTATTAAGATTGAGCATCTCATAATGCTATTGGTCACTTGAATTTTCTTTGTGGAATATACATTTATACTTTTGCTTATTTTTCCCTCGTGTTATTTTTTTTTAAAATAAGTCTGCTGGCTATACACCCTTGATATTAACCTTTTATTAGTAATATATGTTGAAAATATTTTCTGTCAGTTGATGACCTATATTTTCAGTTACTTTGAGTGTCTTTTGATGGATATAAGTTTTATGTTTAATATGGTTGTTTATATTTAATTTGTATTTAATACTTTTGGGTTAAGATAGCTTTTCTTATCTCAAAGCTAGAAAGACATTTATGAGTATTTTTCTAAATGCTAAATTGTTTTTGATATTTAAGTAGTAATACTTTTACAGTTAACACTTGTATATGTTGTGAGTTATAAACTTTTTTTGTTTAGATTCTCATATTGATAACTGTTTTGTTATTTCAAATTTTAGAATATATTTTCTTTTTCCTGCTGATCTGACTCATCTCTTCCTTTCCTTCATAAATCAATATGCCATATAAGTTTGTTTCTAGGCTCTTAATTTTATTATATTCATAACTTTGTCTTTGTTTATCATTGTGCAAGGGATTTTTTAGTAATAAATCATGCTAGAGATAGGACAAATATCTCCTCTTTTATTTTTTAATTTTCCCCCAGATGTAACTGAAATATACTTGGCACTTGAGACTTACATGTCAGTTTTTAAGTAACTTTGAAAAATTCTATGAATTTGAGATTTTATTAAAATTATATTAATATATAAGATCAATTTAGATAGGTTCAATATATTCAGTATAATCTTTACCAAATAAATTATATTAACTCCACATATTGCATTGTCTTTGTAGCTTTTAAACATTGTTAGACTTTTCCTTAAAACCACTGGATGGGTGTTGTTTTTGTGGAAAGATTTTTATTTACAGCCTCAATTTCTTAAATATAACACTATTGATGCTTTTTTATCACTTTTGGTAAGCTATATTTTTCTAAGCTTTTAATGTTTTCAATTCATATAAGTTTTAAAAATTTTGAGGATAAACTTGTATGGATAATATCTGTTTTTATTTATTTATTTATTTTTAGAGAGGGAAGGGAGGGAAAAAGAGAGAGAGAGAAACATCAATGTGCGGTTGTTGGGGGCCATGGCCTGCAACCCAGGCATGTGCCCTGACGGGGAATCGGATCTGCAATGCTTTGGTTCGCAGCCCATGCTCAATCCACTGAGCTACGCCAGCCAAGGCCATATCTGTTTTATTTTAATCTTTGCTATCTAAAATTGTACCCATTTTTAATGTTTCCTTTTCTGTAATTATACACATGAGGCTTTATTTTATTATATCATTGATTCGCACAATGATTTACTTGAATACAAATACCTAGGTTCAATCTGTCATTTTGTCCATTTGTTTTCTGGGTAATAATTTTTATTTAACCTTAATTTTATTTCTGTGATAAGTCTTTTTAGAGGTTTATCTTTTTTGTTACTCTTTTTCAAACAACCATGTGTTTTTCTCCTTTGCTCTTGTTTACTGTATCTTTGTTTTCTATGTTTAAATTTTTGCTTTTTTATTTTTTTTTATTTTTTTATTTATTTATTTTTAGAGAGGGAAGGGAGGGAGAGAGAGAGAGAGAAACATCAATGTGTGGTTGCTGGAAGACATGGCCTGCAACCTAGGCATGTGCCCTGACTGGGAATCGAACCTGCGATGCCTGGTTCGCAGCCCGCGCTCAATCCACTGAGCTACACCAGCCAGGGCTTAAATTTTTGCTTTTTTAAAAAAATATTTCCTTCCTTATATTTGGCTAAGTTTTTTTTTTCTGTTTATAACTTCTAAAGGTGGCAGCTGGCTTGCAGATTTCAGTATTTCTTTTTATAATTTGTATACTTAATACTTTAAATTTCCCCTGGAGAAGCAGTTATTTTTTTTCTCATATATTTTAATTTATGTTTTTACTATATGTTAATATTTATAATATCACTTTTTTTACCCATAGGTAATTTAGAGGTGTGCTTATGAACTTCCAAATGCATAGAATATTTATCTTTTTATTACTAAATACCATTTTAAAACTATTGACATCAGAATTATAAAATGGCTTGCATTATAAGTATTCTTTGAGAAATGTTGTAATTTACATGACCCAATACATGCTCAATTGGTGCAAATATTGCATTTGGGCTTGAGAATAATGTGTAAATCCTAATTACCATATGAATAGCTTTTTCTATGTCTATAACTCCCCTTGTCCCCTTTCTCACTATCCTAATCTCTCTTGGTCAGTTTTGGTAAATGTTTTGTTTACAGTTTCCACATTTAATATATAAAAGTTGAAAAAGCATATTAACATCTCTCACTATGTATTGAATTTGTTAATGAAGTTATGTAAGATTTGCTTTATATATTTGATGACTACTTTATGAGGTGTATTCATGTCCTTAATTTTATATATTCTTAGTAAGTTAAACCTCATGGCACAATATAGGGAAACTTCAGTATTTACTGATGCTCTTTTCTATAAATCTCTTTTATGTGATATAATATAGCATCACCAGCTCTCTTTGCTAGTAACATCTTGATTTTTTTGTCCTATGCTATTGCTTTGTATTATTTCATTTCTTATATTTTGGTATTTCTTCTAAATATCTTATAGATAAATTTTATTGTTTTCCCTTTTTAAAAAAACAACATTCAATTCCACCCTGGCTGGTATAGCTCAGTGGATTGATTGTGGGCCTGTGAATCAAATGGTCGCTGGTTTGACTCCCAGTCAGGTCACATGCCTGGGTTGCAGGCCAGGTCCCCAGTGGAGGGCACGTTAGAGGCAACCACACACCGATGTTTTTCTCTCTCTCTCTCTCTCTCCTTTCCTTCTCCTCTCTCTAAAAATAAATAAATAAAATATTAAAAAAAAACATTCAATTCCAACATTTAACCAGAGAGTTTTGTCCTTCTTTGTTTATTACAGTTGTTGATATGATTGGACGGTATTTTTTCCATCTCCCTAGTTTCAATTATTTCAAATTTATACTTTCACTCATTACCTTATATCACTACTCTAAAATTATATCTACATTTTTACTTTAGCCCAAGTTTTACAATTTGTTTTTCTTACCCTGTCTCTCATTATATTTAGAGTCCAGACAGAATTTTAATTATTGATCACTTTAAACAGATTTATAATTTGCTATTTTGGTTTCAGTCCAATTTTAAGTGCATAACTTTTTAAGAAAGGTATATTATTATTCTAAATTCTTACATGTCTTGCAGTATTTCCTGTACTAGCTTATTTGTTTGATTGTTTCTGAACATTACTCTTATTTTCATAGTGCAAATTTGAGTAGCAAACATTGTAAGGTTTTATATCCATGAAATATAGTTTGATTATACCCTAATTTTTAATGTTGATTTGTCTAAATAAGTTCTTGGTTCACAGATATTTTTTTTTTGTACTAGGTTATTATTCTATCACCTCCTATCATCCACTTTTACTATTGTAGAGTTTGCTGTAAAACTTACTATTTTTCTTTTCAGATGGTCTATTCTTTCTCTTTAAAGCTTTTAGAATTCTTTAACCTTTTACTATTAATTCTAAAGGTTAGCATTTTATGCATTTCAGTGTGACACTTTTTTTAATTGAGAAACTAATTTTCACTATGTCTCCAAATATTTTCTTTGTCTCCATTTTATTTTTTTCTTCTTTGGAGACTCCTGTTACCTATGTAATAATTCTGTTTTCGTTTTCCAAAACTTTACTTTCGTATTTATAATTTTTATCCTTTTATGCTATATTCAAGGAAAGTGCATAATCTGATCTCCCAATTTAAGTATTTATTCTTCAGCCTTGCTCAATATAAAATTTACCTTATCTTTTTTGTTCTTCAATCAATTATTATGCTTTATACTTAATAATTCACTTAGTTATGCTACTAATTTTAGTAAAGGTTGCTTTTATATTCGTTTTCCTTCTTAGTATGCTTTCTATCAGTATTTCGAATTGCTAATGTCTCTTGTTTCTGATCCTATTCAATATTTTTAAAACTTAGCAGAATTCATCCTGAGTTCATATTTTCTAAGGGACTTCAGCTTCACTGTCTGAAAAGGCTTATATAAACTATACACTAATTGTAGTCAGCTAAGGCGATCTTAATGAAAGAAGTATTCCTAAGTTACAGAGCCCTGGGAACATCTTATCATTCCACTTAGATATGCCTTATTTTTACCTTCTTACCTCTAAGAAAGGCAATAATATGAGGCTCTCTTAGTATTGTAATGTACTAGCCCTGCACGTTTGCTAGTGGAGGATTGGCTTTTAATCCTAAGAGGTAGTCATACCCAGTTGTTTCTGCATCTCTCAGAGATTTGGGCTTTTGTGTTGCCCAGAACTTTTTCCTGTTTAAAAAAAAATAAAAAGCTAGTGAGCTTGACATTGATCTTGACTTTTTTTTAGTAAGAAGATAGGTGCTTATTTACCCAAGGCAAATAAAGCCAGTAAAGGGAAAGAGAAATCTCAAGGTACTCCATTATAGTCTGCATTCTATGTCAATAACAAAAACCACACACACCAGAAATAAACTGTCCAGAACAGTTTATTTATCTTTCATTGGATTTTATTTTATTTCCCTAATTTCTTTGGCTTTAGTCTTTAGGGAGATGAATATCAGTCTGCATTACTTTATCATACATATTTAATTATCTGTGAAATAGGTATTAATTTATACCTATTTTATTTATTACTCAATTAATAGAAGTACTGAGATTTAGAGAAGTTAAATAATTCACTTCATTTGACAGGATTACTAATAGGCTTAGCCTTAAAACTATCACATTTCCTGAACTTTAAGAGTCATGAATTATGTAATTGATTTTCAGGAAGAAAGAAAAAGAACAAATACCAGATTTGATTATTTCTAAGGTGCACATTCTTTCATATATTAACATTTTTTAAATGGGAATCGACACCCATGATGTCCAAATTTAATCATTAACCTTTTTTCTTTCTTAATGGCATACAGTGGATAGAAAGTTGGATTTGATGAGTTAAGATACAGCTATTATAACCATACTCTTCTATTAAGACCTATGTAAATATTATTGCAATAAAATGTGATAATGGAAGTTTTAAATCAGAGGAAATTTGGTGTATCTTTTACTTCTAAATAGTATACTCTGAGTTTTAGAAAGCAATGTTGGCTAATTTGATATTTATATAAAATCTGTAAAGTCATAACAATTTGGTGATGTTTCATAATACACCAGTCACTATATTTCCTTGCCACACAACTAAATTATTTTTATATAAAATAAATTATTTCTAAGCAATCTAAAAACTGTCACATAAAGTCAAGATATGTCATGTTGTACTGTGACTGTTGTTCATATGCTAGTGAGTGATTAGGAATACCCATCTGCACACTGATGTAAGTTTTTGAAGATACCCAGAGATACTGTTTTATGAACATATTAAGTATAGCATATATGTGTCATATTTTAAATGGGATAGACTTATTCTTTTGTCTCTTTATCAGAATGTGTTAAGTCAATTTAAATTTTATTTTTATCAGACTATTATCTTATTAATATATTTGATTATATTTTAATTTCATTCATAGCTTTCAATCCTGGCATAGTTATTGGTACATGGTTAATATACAATCATTGTCTTATGACTGAATGAATAAATTTTAATTTCTAAAATTCTGTTTTACAATAATGTTCTATTTATAATGTTTTAGAACAGTAAAAATATAGCATTGAATTCCAAAAACCAAGCACAATGTTTTCAGGTAGCAAAAAGTTGAGTGATAACAATGATACATTTAAAAATAATTTGATTACAGCCTTGGCTGGCATAGCTCAGTGGATTGAGCGCGGGCTGCGAACCAAAGCATCGCAGGTTCGATTCCCAGTCAGGGCACATGCCTGGGCTGCAGGCCATGGTTCCCAGCAACCTCACATTGATGTTTCTCTCTCTCTCCTTCTCTCTCCCTTCCCTCTCTAAAAATAAATAAATAAAATCTTAAAAAATAATAAAATAAAAATAATTTGATTACCTATGATGCACAAACCAAAGAAAAGTAAGTAAATTGCCATTTAATAATAAGAAATAACCAACATAAACCTGTATGCAATCTCATAAATCTCAAAATGCTTGATTGTCAAAAATATTCAAATAATTTAAAATTTCTCCTCACAATGATTCCTAATGATAAGTATTTTAAGGCATTTAATTATTTGGGACAAAATGTTACTTTTAGTCTTTATATGGTGATTTGGAATAAATAGTAAATTTGTACCTCTTAAAAGTTAAACCCAGAATCTGTACCTTGATGAACTATTTCTGATGCATTATAAACTGGGAAAATAGTGTTTCTTTTAATGTATTACGTTTAAGAGAAGTTATGGTTAAGATTAACACATATTGAATGAATCAATAATTTTAGATGAGGTCTGGGGACTTCTGCTCTCCTAATTTCCTTTTACATTAATTGTTTCAGAGTAGGCAATACTAGACTGCTAAGAACAGTGTTAAACCAAGTGATTGGCATATAAGACTTTATTTATTTATTTTTTGAAGATCCTTAAATCAGTGAAATGACTTTGCATCCTCTTGGGAGAAAGGTTGAAATCAATACACCTATTGCATGCTTCTTTCATTTTCAGTTCATATTAGTAATAACTTTCATGCAGGGCCTTTCATGGAAATTAATGAGTGGTTGTAGTTAATGGCCCAAGGAACACCCCCTCCCAGGCAGTCATTAATCTCTAGGAATGTCTTATCCTCTGTTTCCAATTTCTTAAATAAAAGCGTGCAAGAGAATTCAAAGAGAAATGCTAGACCTGTACTTGTCACTATAGAACAAATGGCAGTTTCGATTCCAAATAAATCTCCAGAGGCACAAATAATTTGCTACACAGTATTTCTTCAGGATTCAATGCTGGATGGAATTGTCCTAAAAGGAGATTTCACCAGAAGTAGAAGAAAGTAGACAGCACTTTAAAGAACTGATTTGCAATATTAGTATTTTGTATGTATGACTAACTTCAGGTCCTTAGGCCCCAAAAGTTGTTTCATAAGAAACATCTGCACAAAGAAAGTGGGTCTAAAATGCGTTTATTGATAAGGCAATGGATTGTGCATTACTTATCTTGTTTATAACAATTTTGTAAACCATTTTAACATTTGTTCCTCACAACACTACCTCTATCAATTACATGTTGCATAGATTTCTGCCTTCCTTTGATTGACACTTCTTACTCCCGTCCCTGACTTTTGTCCTTTCACTTACTTAAATGTTAATGTTATCTGGGAACATGCTTTATCTTCTTTTCTTACTTTATAGCCCTAAGCCTTTAGTTACCTTCTATAAGGTGAAGTCTGGCCCCAGTCTGAACTGACTCTCCACCAACCTACTCTTCTTTCAGTGATTTAAATCTCAGTAAATGAGCCTTATTAAATTTCATTCTAGATAAGTCATTTTCAAAATTCCCTTTTCTTCATTAAGCCCTGTCAATTCTACTCTCAGAATTTACATCTCAAATTAATCTACTGTTAGTGAACTATGTAAGCACTGCCTAGGCCTATGTGGCATTGCCTTTGACATGGACTGATGGTCAGGATAATGAATTTGCCTATTATCAGTCTTGCTTCCCTCTAATTGCCTTCTCCAGATAACAATCAGTGATCTTCCTAAAATTCAGAACCATGCTACCCTGCTACATAAGACCTTCAAGGACATGCCATTCTCTTTTTAAATACAATTCATACTATTTCGTATGGTTTACAAGATCATCAATGAGCTAGCCTTTGCTGATCAGTGAAAAAAGTAATATGATGAATAATCTTTAACTGTTCAGAAGTCTAACCTTTATCTGCTGGGATGGACAGACTCTAGCTTCCTAGTATTCTGGTATAATTTCTTAAGTGTGGGCAAGACCTGTGCCTTGCTTCTTAACAACAGAGTCTGATGACAAAGGTGACTGCGTACATGTGATTATGTAGCATAAGCAAACATACTTATGTTACATAAGACAGTGACATCTGTGTTGCTAGGAGATGCTCTTCTTGGCTTTAAAGGAGCTAGGTGCCATGGTGTGAGCTTCCCTATCAATAGGGCTAGGTGGCAAGGGACTGGGAGTGGCTTCTGCCCTAAAGTCAGTAAATGACCTAGACCTCAATCCAGAGGCCTAAAAGAAACTGAATTCTGCCAATGAACCTGTGAATTTGAAATCAGTTTGTCCCCACATAATGCAGGAAAGCCTCAGGTGAGAATCCAGTCTTAGCAGATATGTTGATTGCATCCTTACAGAGAACACAGTCATGCTAAGCCTAGATTCCTACTCACAGAGACTAGGTATCATGTATGTGGTGTTTTATGCTGCTAAATATTTAGTAATTTTTATGCATAGATAGGAAACAAATACATTCATTACACTTAGTAAAGAATTGACCACTGCTTTAAAAAGTTCAAAAAAATACTTTCAGTAAATATGCATAATGAGGTATCAAAAACATAAAGCAAAAGATCGTTTCTTATAGTCAAACACACATCTACACAAACATACTTATAAAGAGAACAATAGTATGGTTTTTCATTTTAAACTGCTTTAGATAATGACAGAGAAATGTGTCAGCTAAAAAGGTTAAGAAGGAATGTGGATGTACATTATTACTGAGGAGAGAAAAATGGTAATTAAAATATAAAGGAAAATTTAAAACATCTGTCAAGCAAACAGTGGTGAGAGGACAGATGAGGAGCGTCAAAGGACATTGGAGTAAAAAGGAACACTCAGCCCAAGAGAGGACAAAATAACAGACTGATAGTTCGGAGTCCTGGCTATTCACTCGTATGTCAACTATTCACATTTGAGGGCATAGGGGATGCTGCCCTGTTGCAGCCTGGAAAATTAGAGTGGAAATCTAATAGTTAACTATGTTACATTTTCTAGATAAGGAAACCAAGGCCCAAAAAGCTTAAGCTGATTTTCCCCAAACCATGCAACTTACAGTTGATGGGGCCAGAAATCAAGACCAGTTTGAAATCCCTTCATATGCTGTCTATTACCATGATTTTTTTTTTTTGATTTTAGGGTCACTGACTACATGGTGTGGTTGATATATGAAAACAACTTATTATAGGCAAACTGCTTCTATGGTAATATACTCATTTATGCTTTAAAACTAAGATGAAAATATTTGTATTTGGAATGTCTTTTGTTCAGTGTTTTGATTTTTTCTGCCCTTTGAAAGTAAGTGTATAACGATTTACAAAGTGTTAAATCTTAAACAGATAAGAACGGTAATTTCCAGGCCCCTACACGTCTTACATCAAAGCTTCAGTCTAGAAATTGGCAGCTTTATACCTCAGACACCAGGTTAACATGTAATTATCTCTTCATTGTGAAGAAGGGGAAGGTTATCATGACAATTGATGAAAGAGGTCAGCTAAAAGAATACATCCTGTGAAATGCAACAATTAGAGGAGATATTCAACACTTTCTAGGGACTGAGAAAATCCAAAGGCTAATTTAGATCGTCATCTGAACTATTGCTGATCACTAAGTCCTCAGTGTCAGCAGAGAGTTAACTAGCTCTCTTCAGTAGCATTGGAAGACTCAAGGTATACATAGTGGTGGGGTGGCAGGGAGTGAAGAGTGGAAAAATAATAGTAATACCCTGGAGTTTTATAGTATTCAGTAGTTACTAACAACTCCTAAAGCATGTTTTATCCCTCACGTCATGCTCCAGCTAAGGGTACTGAGACCATCCAGCCAACACTATCATAAGCTAATTGACTTAAGGTCAAATATTAGGTAATAATTAGAATTGGACTTTTGTTTTCATCTACGGTATCTTGTGGGTGTAGAAAAAAGAAATGGGCATGTAGAACAAAAAGAAAGAAGAATAGGAAAATTTTAAAAATGTCTAACATGGTGGCTGATTGTGTGCTAGAAACACACATGCATTCCCATATGGCCTGAGATCTGAATCATTTAAACTTAATCAGAACATAGTAGGAAGGCAACTGTGATACAATCAAGAGATTATCAGAAATGAAAGGGGCTGATCACTACTTCTGATGCTGATACTCAATAATTACATGGCCACTTAAAGATTATTTTAATTTTGCATCTACTGTTACCTCTTGAATATTATACATCCAGGAAAATAAACAGATTACAATGAAAATAAATGTGATAATGCCAGTATATTAACACATTCAACACATGATGTTGGAAGGCTGATTAACCTGATCTGGACTCAAATTCACAGATTAGTATGTTATGTCACACTAATCTAAAGGTCTTGAGATGATAGAGCTTGAAATTGTTTGGCAATTGTTTGGTCATTTCTTTTAGGGCTTATTAATAAGGACTCGTGATATACCCCATAAATAAGAAAACCTTATGGAAGAACAGGGCTAGATGTCATGTATAATGTCCTGTGCCTTCCAGGAGCTCATGATCTAACTGGGAAGAAAACAATGATATTGTTAATAGCATTGTTTTAAGTGCGACAAACCTTCAGGCAAATGGAAGATTGAAGTTCACCAATGTAAGCTCCATAGTGTCGGCAGGACTTGGCTGAAGATATTAGATCAGTAGAGATTGTGAAGTAAGGCATTCCGGAGACCCTGCCCTTGTTAAAGCGAAAACCTCAGAACAGAGGGGAGGTGCAGGGAGGACATTAACATTCACAGGGGTCTCTGTGTGTAACAAGCAAATCACATACACAAAGTACAATAACTATGTTGCAAGCAACCCATTCAAAACTGTAAAAAACATGTGTGCTTTTATTACTCAGAATAACTTTCTTGATAGCTATTGCCTTCAACATTTTTTTTAAAGATTTTATTTATTTATTTATTTTTAGAGAGGGAAGGGAGAGGGGGAGAGAGAGAGAGAGAGAGAGAGAAACATCAATGTGCAGTTGCTGGGGGACATGGCCTGCAACCCAGGCATGTGCCCTGACCGGGAATCGAACCCGCGATGCCTGGTTCGCAGCCCACGCTCAATCCACTGAGCTACACCAGCCAGGGCTGCCTTCAACATTTTATATGTAATTCAAATGTGAGCAGGCACCTCTCTGAGCCTGTCAATATTAACAAGGTTGCCTCATAGTTCCAAGTCCACAATGAGCTGAGTAAACCTCAATCCCCCCACCCAGATTTTGGTGGGTCATCTCAAAGTCACTTTTCTCCTGAGTGCTCCCATCCTGGTCCTCTTCTCCAACACAACCGTGAACTTTTCTTTTTATTAGATATTGAAACATAAGAAGCATTATATCATTTTGGTTGCCGTATTAAAGCTCAGACTTTAGAAAAGTTGGTGAGAGATACACATAGAGCATTCCATCTCTTTTCTATCATCCTGCCCACCTTCTTTCTACTGAAAATACTCCACCTTGTCTCCTGCAAAGTAGCCCCACTTGCTCTCTGAAACCTTGATATCATCCCATGTTCCATAGCCCGCAGAGACTTAACTACAAACAACTGCTTGTCAAAGAAACTTACGAAGATCTGTCGTTTAAACATCGTGCATATTGTCAAATATTCTAAACTGGGCAAAAAATCATGGAACATCTTATCCTGTCAACTTTAACTTTTATGATATATATTATCTTTCATCATCCTTGAGCTATTTGCAACTTTGCAAGTTGTAGAAATCTGATAATAGTGCAAATAACTCCAGGCCATAGGAATACGAGAGTTCTGTCTGAAATAATGTAATTGAATATTGTTCTATAGGTACTGACTAATGGCACATTAGTAATAAATTCCTTGCCAAAATTGCAGATTACCTATATATGTGTGTGTTTGGGGATGTCCTTTGAAATAGCTATGATATTAATGGTTCTTTCATTAATTAATGATTTAATAAAACCTTGGGTCCATGTTTTTAAAATATTTCTATAAAAGTTTTGACATTAGCTCTTTTTATTGTTGTTCAGTTACAGTTGTCCTGCAGTTTTCCCCATTGCTCTCCTCTTCCCCACCCATCCCTACACCTTGCTCCCACGGTCAATCCCAAGCCCTTGTCCAAGGCCATGGGTCCTCTATACGTGTTCCTTCACTTGCCCCTTCCCCTACTTTCCCCTGTTATCCCCCTCCCCCTCCCCTCTGGTCACTGTCTGTTTGTTCTTTATTTCTCTGTCTCTGATTCTATGTTGCTTATTTGTTTTGTTGATTAGGTTCCACTTGTAGGTGAGATCATACAGTATTTGTCTTTCATCACCTGGCTTATTTCACTTACCATAATGCTTTCCAGTTCCACCCATGCTGTTGCAAAGGGTAAGAGTTCCTTCTTTCTTTCTGCAGCATATTCCATCATATAAATGTACCACAGTTTTTTGATCCATTCATTTATTAATGGGCACTTAGGCTGTTTCCATCACTTCTATTTGCCAAGAAACTTGAAAACCTGGGAGAAATGGGCAAATTTCTACAAACATAATCCTCCAAAACTGAGTCATTGAGAAGCAGAAAGTCCAAATAGACTGGTAACCCTGAGTGAAATTTAAGCAGTAATCAAAAAACTTCTGGCACACAAAAGCCCTGGACTGTTTGGCTTCAAGTTTAGCTTTTAAAAAACCTGCTCAATAAAATTTTAACTTTCCATAAAATATTTTATACTTATTTATGAGGAGACTTCAAACATTGTCTTTAATTTGGGGGAAAAAATCTGGGAAGGCCACAAATCAAATTTAAGAAATTTCAAATAACTTCTTTGTTATTTAGCGCACACACACCCCCACAACTCTCAAATGCTCGCAATAGTCCATAGAACAGTAGCACAGTAGACTATAAAATGCACTATAAAGGCTGCCTGGTAGACATGACAGAAGATAAGTGCCATATTGCTCAAATGTTGATAGCATAAACTAGCATACATGTTCTAGCTACAATCATTTTATGTTCACTTTGAACTTGGAATTCTAAAAGCGCATATGACTTCCAATTTTATGGCCTGAATTCATTAAATTTGAAAGGATATTTATTCACTTAATCATAATTTTAGAAGCCTTTATGTATCTTTTTTCCAAGGGGCAGGATATAACATGACACTAAAGATGTGAAGGTCTGATTATAGTGTTGGAAAGCAGGCAAGGAAATAATGCCTACCCTTTTAAGACGAGTATGAATTAAGATGTACATTAGTCAATTCACCCTACTAATTACCTGCCTAAAGTTTTAAGTGAGCTTTATGATTTTATAAATGTTACTTAGTGTGGCCATATATATATAGATACATATATTTTGCAGAAGCATAAAATGTTTGATACCTGTTATATTTCATAGAATGTATTCTTTTAGATGATTTTTTCCATCAAATGTCATAATAACCTCATTTTTCACAATAAGAAGATACTAACCAAGTAACCTGGTGTCAAAGGTAAAAAACTAATAACCTATAGAGGAAATCATGATATGATATGCATAGAGAAATACAAAATAAATGCCCTTATCTCTTTGGTGTTTCACACTTTGTAAATCTACAAATTTTCTGTAAAAGACTTGAAATTAGAAATAAATTATTCATGTATTGATTCAATCATTGAAGTTTCACTAAGTAATTACTGTGTGCCACTGGCTTCACTGGGAGTTGGTATACCTTAGTAATCTAATCAAGATTGCTGGGAAGACACCTTGAGAGATTTTTCTTTCAAATTGTGATAGGCACCTAATGAAGAGAGGAGATTGTTTCTCCATAATTTCTAAATGGCACTGACTTTTGCTATTCCCACAGGGTATATGATGGTAAATACTGAAGAAAGCAATAGGGATGGAGGGACAGTGGGCATAGGTGACTCGGAAGGATAGGATGAGACGGTATGAGGGAAAATAAGAAATATTAAATGTGACAATGATTTCTACATGCATGAGTCTGTGTAAACACCCAAAGTTTGAGAAAACATTTAATTTTTAAACATAACTTAATGTAAGCATAAATCAAGGTAACTTTTTTCCCTAACTTACATGGAAAAAGCCCAGCAATTGAGCACTCTATTTCTGTGCTCTCAGATGACTAATGTCAATTTCTCCTTAATTCTCAAGAGTTAACTCTTAATTTCTAATAAAAAGAGAAACAGTCTAGATAAATCTCCATCTTTTGAAGTTCACCTGAAAATGAATGATGATTTGAATCTTACAGTTTACAAAGCATTTTTACATACTGAGGTATTCAGGCATCCCTATTCTGTCCCTATTAAGACCTCTTATATGTATAACATGAAGGCTTCCGAGTGGTAATCAACCAAGCCCTTGTCTTCTCTCAATGACTGGGATAAATTAATGAAGGAATCACACCGATAGAGATCACAATGAGTCAGATTTAGAAACATTGCTCAAGCTAGATAGTTTTCAACTTGATATTTTCTAAATATATCTGACTCCAAATTTGAGCGGACTGTTAAGTAAAATAATATGTTTAAGACTTACAAGTAAATCAATGTGTGATGGTCAACTTGGCTAGGCTATCATGCCCAGTTGTTTGGTCAGGTGTTAGTATAGATGTTGTTTTTGAAAATATTTGTGGATGAGATAAGTACTTAAATTAATTAATGTTAAGGATAGCAGATTATCCTCTGTAATGTGGGTGGATCTCATTTAGTTAATCGAAGATCATAAGGGTAAAAATTGAGGTTTCCAGATGAAGAGTTAATTCTTCTTCAAGACTGCAACTCATGAACCTTGCCTGAGTTTCCAGGCTGCTGGCTTACTCTACAGATTTTGGACACAACTGTGCAATATCAACTCTTACCTGAATTTCCAGGCATCCCGTATGCCCTTCAGATTAGCCATCACTATCATGTGAGCCAATTCCTTAAAATACATCTCTGTATAGACATTAACTATATATCTGTATATTTATATCTATATATTTTATGGTTCTTTTCTTCTAGAAAACAGAACCCTACTACACAATGTAATAATATACATAACAAGTAGATCAATTTTCAATATCTAGAACTTGAAATAAGACTGGATGTGATAGGCTGGACTTTTAATCTTTTAGAATAAAAAAAAATCCTTAAGAAGCTAAATTGAGTAAGAGAACATGTACCATGCAGGAAATCACAATTCAGCACTCCTATATCATATGTCACTAACTAGCTGTGTGACTTTCACCCAACTTGCCTTAAATGTATTCATCTGCAGAATGACAAAATTAGATTAACTCATCCCCACACACTCTTCTGGCTTTAACATTACATAAGCTCTGTGATTCATCATTTGTAGTTACCATCTGCAGAAGAACCAAGAAATACAAAGACTTTCTTCCAGCAACATATGGCTGACATAGGCGGAAAATTGATTCGGTAGAGAAATTTGTTAAAGATAAAGTTAACAATTGGGCTGGTCAGGAATTTGAAGTCCAAATATATGAGGCATGCATAAGTACTAGAGACAAATTTGATTGGTTTATTAAGGTGAAATAAACCATGAAAAGCCAGGTATCCCTCTGCCCAGATGAAGGGTTTTACTGTTTGGTTTCTTTGCTTGTTTGATTTCCTCAATGAATCTGTTGTCAGAAAAAAAAAAAAAAATAGTGTGGCTCTGCATTCTTACTTTGATTCTTTTAATGCTCTGGACTTTCTGACCATTTGTACCTCTTGTTCAGGAAGGACTTTGTTCAGGAATCTGATGTTTCTCCAAATATGAGATTTTAAGAACTGTGTTGAAAGTTTGCTATGCCTGACACTGGGGTTATTGGTACCATCTTCGAAGTTATGTGTCTAACATGACACAGTGACCCTGGGTTTTAGGAATTTAGAAAAAAGTACATGATACACATGATAACTAATGTTAAGCTTACTTTCTAGAACCTAATAAAATATTATTTTAGCTGTTTCTCATGATAATGTAAATATAATAGTAGTGATAATTATTATCAAAGCAAAGTGGGGCAATACAAAATATAGACATCACCACTGTCATTGAAAATTAGACAAGAGGATAGATTGGGTACTATCCCAGAATATGCCCTGTATGTTGGACTTATTCTCAGGGAAATTACAAAATAGGATGTCCTTGCTGAAGGAAGCCATCCACGTGCTTCTCCATATGGAATCATGTTCTTAGGGTGAACCAAATGAGAGTTCAGGTCCTGACTAGGCTGATCATGTCTTTTTGTGTGACACAAGTCACTGTTACAGTTTCATTAGTGCTAATAGATCTGTGGCTCAGGGTGTGGTCCCTCACCAGGCAGCATAAGCAACACTTGGGACCTTCCTAGAAATGCACATTCTCAGGTCTTTCCCAGACCTCCTGAATCAGAAACTGGGAGAATGGAGCCCAGCAATCCTGTTTTCTGATTTTTCTAGAATTTGAGAACCCTTGCTGTAGAGTAATACGTTGATTTGCACCTAAATACACTTCACCAACAAAAACTCTTTTATTGAACATTGACAGAGAAATGTACTTTACTATTCTCCATATGCATCTAAGGATAATCCTTACATAATAAAACACAGCTAATAGTCAAACAAACAAACACAAATATTAAGTGAAGGAATTGCACAATGTGCACCTGGAAAATAATGTTTTTGTCTTGTTTTGTTTTGTTTTGTTTGTGTTGGTCAGGGACTGTGTTTACAGTAAGAAAGCTGTGGTAAAATAACTGAGGCTCTTTCCCCTGTGATCTCAGGTGGTGATTTAAGTTGTTTGATATTTGTTCATCTTAGATTTCCAGAGGCAGCTAGAGTGAAATCAAAGCATTGCAGACACCTTCAGACACTGCAGACCTCATATAAGTGGTTCCAATTTTCCACTTTGTTCTTTATCTTTATACATCTTCATTAACAACCCACTAGTTCAAACGCTTAGCTGTAGGGATTGAGAAGAAGGCATTTATTAAATCTAAATTCAAACAAATGTTAGGTAGTTAGAATCAGTGTTAGAAGAAAATAGAGATGAAAGGCCACTTAGTATTTTGATTAAAATTAACCAGAAATAATGGAATGTCAGAAGTAGTAATAATATAAACATATAACACCAATCTCTATCAAAATTACATATGCATTTGACTCTACTTCTTGTAGATTTGCTATTTTAAGTACAGGAAACAATTTTGGAAAGATCAGAATTATCACTACACACCAAAGACAATATATACCCTTGATTCAAAATCTTTAAGGTTTTCAAACACTCCATAATTAAAAGTCCATCTGCCTTCCATTCTAGAAATCATTTCATAATGCAAACTTAATTGGCTGTTATTAGCAGAACTGGATTAAGTAGCTTGTTGTGGTCATGATGAGTTTATCTACTATGCTCATAATAAGGACTCCCACAGCCAATGGACCCAGAGGGGCTCAAAGCTCAAAGCAAACCCCTGTTGTCAAGAGCCACTTACACATTCTTAAATCATCACATTGCTATTGCTGCCACCACCAAGAGTCACCACCCCCTACTTTCCTCTTTATATTTTTAATCTACTATGTGGATTAATTTGCTTTCTGCAAACCTCAAGAGGCTAAAGGCTTTATGCATGGGTATATTTGCTTTTCTCAGAAGAATGCCAATTTCTATGATAATTTGGAGCTAGGGAATTGGGAACTGAAAACTGAGATTACTGCACTATTTTTCTCAGACATTGAGAAGCCAGGTGGTCTTCAGAAATGTCGGTCTTTGAGAATATGTTTTCCCAATTTATTATTGTTGTTGTTGTTTTATCATTATCATTGCTGGAATTTAAAGCAACTTTATTTGTCCTTTCATACATTTTACAACTCCCTTCTTTCGTCTTTTAAGGTTCCTCTGGAAGTAGATAAATCTACTCTTCTAGTTGTCTATTCCAGTGAGAAGGTGGAATGTGTATCTGTTCAAAGTCACCGATTTGGGAGAATAGTTCATATAGACTAGCCAGAAAAGCTATGAGAATCAAGTTGATATTATTCAGATACAGTGAAAGACTGCTGTAAACAGCTACATTAAAATGCATCACTTGCTTAACCTAGTCAAGTGTTGCACACAGTGACAATGAACATTTGTTTTCCAAACAATTAGAGATCTTAAAAATATCCTGATACCCAGGTCATTACAAGGTCAATTAAATCATTATCTCCATCAGGGGACCCAGGCATCAGTGTTTTTAAAAGCTTCCCAGGAGTTTCCAGGGCAGACCCACTACAGTGGGATTCCACAATTAGTTTCTTAAAGGCAGCTGGGACACATGACCTGGTTGGGATGTGTTTAATTTCTGTAATCTGTTTTATTTCCAAGGACAACTTTTTGGAATGTTGTAAAATCTAATTTTTTTATGTACTTTTTGGAATGGGGGCTAATCGATCAAAAGATGGGAAAGAGGCATGGCAGCTTAATTCAGAGTCCTTCCATAGACTGTGTCATTCTTGTCCCATTTCATAGAAGTCAGGTTTCCTTACCTAGGTGAATGTCCTGGAGAAGTTCTGCCACTTATTATCTCTATGACCTTAACAAGAGTCTAAATCAGTCAAATGGGGATAATAATACTATCTGTGTCATAGTGCCAGTGGGTTTAAAAGGATAACTCTTATAAGGCAATTAGCACAGAAAAAGCATAAAATAAAAACTCAATAAATATTAGCTATTATTATCAACATAAACCCAATCCAGGCATTTAGATGTAGTAACAAACACAAAATGTATTTTTTATGCTTTGACACTAGCAACTGAATTACTGTTATTGTCAATTTAACTTATCAGATGAATGCATTAGGACATTTTATCATGAGATATATAAAGTATAAACTAAGTTTCTCTCTTTTCACATGATAATGACTCTGGAAACATAATTATTTGCTTTGTGTTTTCTATGTTGATATTTTAATGAAGTTTTATTTGTGTGTGTGTGTGTGTATGTATGAATGTGGATTCCCTTCCATATACTTAAAGAAAGTTATCTTGTGAAGAACAGATTTGGGGTTTTCTAAACAGAATTTGCTGGGAGGGACAAGATGGAGACTTTTGACTTGTTTTTTGCTCCTTTTAACTTAATAGGACTGGAGTAAGAAAGTTTCATGTTTACACATTCATTCTTCGAACAGTAAAGCAAAACACAGTACAACGGTACCTCATCTTAAGAGAATTCTAAAAATTACACATCTTATATTTAATTATTCATCAGACTACTTCCTTTTTGTAAACATGAAATAAAAATGATCCAGTGTTATATTAAGTATGATAATCCAGGAAAAAAAGAGTAAACTTAAAAAAAAAAAAACATGAAAAGGAGTTCCCGGGGAAGCATCTGAGCTGTTAATTAAACTGCAGTTTGAAGTGGGGCCGTTCACATAGACACGCTTACTTGTATTTTTAATTTCATCAAAGGCCTTTTTTTGTCACTTGGGGGTACTCACACTCAATCTATCTTCAAAACTTTATAAATATTTTATTTATTTGGGATTCAAACTGGCTACCAAATCAAATACAAAATGTTTAGTTAAATTTGGATTTTAGACAAACAACAATTTTTGGGGGTAAAATATGTCCCTACAAGTATTACACAGCATAAACTTCTATTACAAAAATTATCTCATATGTAAAACTCAAAGTAACTCATGTGTCCTGTATTGTATTTTTAATTCTATTTGGCTACTTTAACCTAAATCACACACTTGTGTTTTTGATAAAAACACAGAAGAGTTTTTTAGCAATGAAAGAGTAACACTTTTCATGTGTCCTGAACATAGGACACAGAGTGAATAATTCAGAGTCTAGAAGCTACACCACCCATTCAAGATAACAGTAGATTCATTTTTATGCTGAAAAATATTTCTTATAATAAAGAATCAAGGACAAGAGTTTATATTGAAGAATCCCAAGTGATGCTTTCTTTTCTTTGATTTTTTCTTTTTTACCAGATTAAGGGATACCAAGTGTGTGCCTGTGCTTTTCTAAAAATTTACTAGGTACAACCTGATCTTTATTTTTATTTTTTAATTTACAGTGACTAATCCCATTTATATTTAAGGATAAAATCTACAGTGATACCTAGAATATATGTTCTAGAGTTAACTTTATATTATGCATTAGTGTCCCTTTGGTAAAAGTCATTAAGTGTCACTTTAGAAATGAGGAGAGCAGCAGCACTGGGATGGGCCTCGAAGCGGTGCCTGCCCCATCTGTGCTGCGGAGACTTACTTAGACCTTTCTCTGGCAGCACCGTGACCACAAGCAGTGTATTCAATCTGTATTTGCCTCAGTTTATTCACCAATAATAAAGGGATAATAAAAATACTATACCATAGCTTTTTTTAATATAAATTGCATACCCATATGAAACATAAGATTTAGCACAAAGTAACTTCAGGAAATAATAGATTCTATGTTGACTAGTAACATGAATTGCCAAAGGATACCCTGAGCTAGTAGTTAGGATATCATTTCCAACAACAATGAGCCCAATTATTGATATTACGATTATTTCTCTGTTTTTAATTTTTATTTATTGATGAGAGAGAGAAAGAGAGAAACATTGATTTGTTGTTCCACTTTATTTATTCATTGGTTGACTCTTGTATGTGCCCTAAGGAGCAAACCCATAACCTTGGCATATTTCAACAAGTCTAACCAACTAAGCAGCCAGCCAGGGCATATTATGACTGTTTCTATGCAGCGGGATGAGAGGTTTGCAGAGAAAAGGGCATGTTAATTGGAGCCAACAGTTAAAAGTCTCCAGGAGGAGCATAATGTGTGGTAAAGAAAAATAAATACCTCTGAAACCAGTCTGAGCTGATTCCAGTCCAGTAGACTCTGTTTTCTCTCATCAGCTCCCTCTTGTCTATGTTGTCAGAGAAGACCCACCCTATCAAGATATGTCCTATAAAATTGTTTGGAAGGTTTCTTTCATACAGAATTGTTCATTAACTAAAATTATTAAGGAATGAATGAATCTCCATTAATGAATGACTACCACAGAATTATTTTATACTTGTTATGCATTACCATAATGACAATTCTATATAAAACACAGACATGTCAAACTATTTTGACATCAATTCCACATTTATTTCTCAGGAAATAATTGACTTTTAAAAACTACTGGTGTTACTCTAGTTTTCTCATCAGTCCGATTTCTGATATCCTTTTCATTTCCTAGTCTGTCTTTGTCTCACAATCACCCATCTCTTCTGGAATGCCACCTCTTGTGCGTCCTAGCCTTGATTATTTTTCTTCAGAGAAAACAAATCTAAGCCTCTGCTTACATACTTAATTAAAAGTTTTCTCTGAGTACCATGTTTTTCTCAGTAGTATAGTTAAGGAAGGGTTGCTTCTCTCTTATACACTCTGAAAACTGCCTGGCACTATTTATGTTTTAGGCCAGAGCTTTTCATTTTCCCCCCTCCCTGCCTTCCCTTCTGACTGCTTCTCGGTCCAGAAACTCCATCTCTGATATGACCCTGGTTGCACTGTAGGAATCAACTACCTGATCTTCGTGATGTGCATTTTCTCTTTAACCTGAAACCTCTCGGTTCTCTGATCATGACTTCTGTCTTCTGTGACTTAGTTTTAGCCTCAGCCTTATTCTTAGTGTGGAGGAGGAAAATGTGGATTATTGTGAAAAAAATGAGTGCTGTTAAAAGTCACAGCTTTTATGCTGAAGTGTTAACTCCTTACACATTTAGTGTTCACTGTCCTGTGGGCCACAGAGTCTGGCCAAGGTCTTTCCTTCCCTTAAACTTTATTCCTTTATCTCTGGCCTACCTTTAAAACATGAAGTAAAAGAAGAAAAATCTGTCTTACAAGTTTATCTCTCTCACACAAGTACATCAGCCTAAAATTACATAGTAACATAAAGCCTTCAGTAAGGACAATATTAATGAAAACAACGGGATAAAAATCAATTTAATTCTTACAAATCATGTTTATTCATTAGCTTAATCTCCTAAATAAGTACATGAAATGGGGACAACTTTTTTCCCTCTTTTATAGTGAACAACAATGTTATGTCATCTTCCAACTTAGAGCATTTAGGCTGTTTCTACACCTTTACTTTTCAAAGCCACCTCTGTCCTAAACAATCAACTGGGAAAATAACAGCAATCTCTCATGAATAACTGGGAGTGAGTAGTTGAGACATAGTCTCATTGCTCTGTATCGCTTTTTGTATTTGACAAAGCTCAACTGCACATCGGGTCATTCATTCATTTATTCATTCATTCATTTAATAGAGATTTATTGTGAGCTTCCTCTAGGAGTAATGCCAGCCCTCTTAAAAAATTCAGATGGCATTTCTTTTTCTACTTAAATGAAACTCTACCATTGCTGATTGAGTAAACAGTTTCTAACAAGTTGAAAGTTACTGAGAATCGTGGTTCTGGGCCTTCCAATTGGTTTCAGCTTTGCTGAATGTATTTGCTAGACACCAGACCACCATTCCTGGGTAGTTTTAATCCTTTGCCTTTTGGAAGGCATCATTTTAATTTTGCTCCTGGTGTGTTTTCCTGGTTGATTTCCTTCTCTTTCCTTTGCTTTTTTAAAATATGGCCACAGGTATAGTAAAGTTTATATTACAAGTGCCAAGGGAAAGTCTTGTTTGAATCATGAGCTTTCCTTGTGTAATAGGAGAGTGGGTATTGTTATAACGGTAGGGTCTTTTCCTTGCAGGGGTCTGTGCAGAGGTTAGAGAATTGGGAGTGTTATATAGTCTGTAGTACAGTCTTGGGTGTCATAAAGAAAAATGGACTTTCATACAATTGGGAACCAGAAAACTTCAACAGGTTCATGGTAGAAGCACCAGCCTCCAGAGTGCCATGTGGGGAAATGTGCGCTGTGAGCGTGTGAGCATGTGCGGTGCAGTAAGGTTTTATTAGCAGGGCTTTTCACTTCCCTTGGTTTTTCTGGAGTCAGAGGAAAGACTGCACTCTGGGTGCACCGCCGCTATCACAAAAGTAAGAAAAAGAGTTCCATAAAGTGAATGACCACCACAGTCCAATTTGGTTCAGTCTTAGCCGAAACTTCTTTCACCACAACAAGACATGCATCATAAACTATATCCAATGGTTGCTTCTGTACAGAGAGAGAAAGCCCATCTCCCAGTAGAACTTTCTGTTGTTCCCTGCAGCCTATGAATTGTGTGCTCTACTTATGTCCAGCTGTCACCACATGTCTCAGAGCAGCGCTTCTCTCAAGTTGAATATTCATAAGAATTACCTGGAACACTTGTTCAAACAGATTCCCTTACTGCTCTCCCTCCCTGCTTCCAGAGATTCTGTTCAGTAAGTTTGATATGGAATCTAAGTACTTAACATATCTAGCCAGTTACCAGCTGATGTTAATGCAGCTGGTTCTCAAACCACCTATCAATAGCATTGTCTTAGGGTCATTGGAAATACAGAGTTGGAAGGCCTCTAATAGTCACAGACCAGAAATAGAAGTCAAAGTTCACACAGCTACTCCATTTAGGTGGTGCAATATCATCTATTATGCAACTCAGACTTTTTAATAGATTTAGATTCATTAGTCCAGAATGAGCAGAAGTGTATGCTCTCTAAGTGACTTCCTTGACACATGGAAACCATTACCAAAATGGTCAGGGTCTTAATGAAGTAGACCTTTATCTAGTTTACACTGCTATATGTTATTGTGGACTTCTTAACTTTAAATCAGTCTTTACAATCAGCAATAAAAAATGTATATGGGGGCGGGACTACGTGTTTAGTTCTTCTGCTTCACATTGTCTTCAATGCCATTGTAAGTTACAGCATCATTGACAGCTTTAAATAAACCCTATTACTCTCAACTATCCTGTAATTTTCCTTCATCATGTATGAAATGATTAAAACTGATCCCGACTACCTATTTATGTTCCTCCTTATTGGAACAAGAGAGGTGTTCACCAGAAAAGTTTCTGCAAACCCTAGACCAGTAGAAAGGTTGTTGTGCTTCTGAGAAATTTGCACAAAGTAACCATGGGAGAAAGCAAAAACAAAAAACAAAAACCTGCAGCTCCTGCTTAGGGCATGATTTTACACTAGATCAGGAAGAATGATGACTCCTTGGCTGGAGTAGGTCCGCATGCCATGTTTTATTGGTGCTTCCCTGGCAAAGTTGGCAGCCTGTGGCAGGCACAGAGTCTCTGCCTTTTTCTTTTGAAACTGATAGTTTTCTTGCCTAAATGATGCAAGTTAAGCTTTCACGACAATTTATATTTTTTTCCTCACATGAAAAATACAAATGTTGAATTGTAAAATCCTTTTTTAAAAAGAATACCATGGAAGGGAAACTTTACTAATAAAATCACTATACTGAGAAATACAGAGGATGGCCATGCCTTTCAAAAAGATCCACATACACAGACTGTACTGCTGATAAACATAGTAATCTAAGAACTCCCATTCAGCCTCAAGGAAGCCAACAGGAGGGATGGAAAGAAAAGGATAAGACTAATGTGATTGTCTCTATGAGAAATAAGCTAAAATAATGTTCAAACTAGAGAAAAATCTAACTAAAGGATTAATATGGCTATGATAACAGATGAAGGGAATTTTAGAGCAGTGAACAATTGTTGGGAACAACCAAGCTTGGTTTCAGAAGCTGTAACCCACCATGGCTAAGGCTGACTGAGCAACCTTGGGATCCTAAGACACTACGGAGACAAAATTTATTTTCCTTGTAAAGGCGCCACCTCTGTCCCCTTTGACTTTGCCCTGCTTGTCCCCAGGCAAATGACTGGTTAGCCAATGATGGGTAAGATTCCTCAAGAGAGAGATGACTTAAGGCAGGCATGGTCATGGAGGGGCCCTCAAGGAAGGGCTGGGGGGCTATAAAAAAGGGGATGATGGGCCCTCGCCCCTCAGCTTTGACATAGCTTGGAGTCCTCATTTGGTCTGTAAGAACTTTCCTAATCTCTTGGCTGCCTTATTTCCCCTGCCTGACTTAAGCCTGAAACAATGCGAGAGGGTGGTGCAGCCCTGAGCAGGAACAGGTAGTTCCCCAAGGCTATCAGACGTAAGAAAGAATGCATAAAATCTTGTGAAACCTGCTTTGCTAAGAATGTCCTCAATTTTCTGATAAGGGTCTAAGCATAAAATGAGTTTGTTTCCAAAGTTTTATGGCCCTTTAGCTATCTGATCCTGACTCAGAATACACCCTCATAATTCTCTAAATGTTATCTGTTGTGTGGTCATTACTGTGTGACAATGATGAATGAAGACTTTCCTTGAGGTAATGCTCCCAGAAAAGTAATAAAAGCCTGTCCAGGCAAGCGTTGGGGTACTCTCTCACTCAGAGAGTGGCCACGCTGTCCCTTTTTCTCTACAGGACTTTTGCAGTAGGTGTGAATTTATTCATCACATCCACAATACATGGACCCCACTGGTCAGAGTCTGCATCAAAAAATTATATCCCTCAATACAAATTACTGTCAAGAAAGGGTAATTCTGTCTGGCTGGTACAGCAAACCACAGTGATATGATATTATGTTAGGGAAAGCTTGTCAACATCAATGTGCAGGTGACAAAACTCTTCAGGGGGAAAGAACCTACCTGCCTCCCCTCTAGCAATTGCCAGCTGATTAGTGTCACCGGATAGAGACCTGAGGCCATACACATGTTCTGGATAGATGCATGCACATGTGCCCATACATTTTTTTGCCACATTAAGAAGCTGTACAAGTGGGGAGGGAATCAATTACAACTCTTAGATGTGCCACAGAGTAGATCCTAAGTATAAAAATATGTGATAAATGACAAAAAAAACACATAGTTTTATGCATTGAGAACTGTGAAAGGGACACGAGAAGGAGATAAAATTAAACTCACAGAATGTAAGTTCGGTGAAGACACATTTAAGAGATAGCCGGAAGTTTCATCACAAATTCAACTGTCTTCAGATTAAAACATCATGTCTCCTTTTGGACATGCCAGGCAAATCCTACCCATGGTATATCAGTACAGTGTGTCTTATTGACTCAAAAATGTCACACACATTAATAGTCATAAAAGAAGCTGAGAAATTGATTAAAGTGCTAAGATGAACTTTTTTCTAACTTCTCAGGAGTGGATAATTCCTTTTTTAATTTCTTATTTCAATGCATAAAATTGGGGAAAAATTGTTATCATATTGTTAAAAACCTAAAAAATAAAACAAAAAAAATAAAATAGAATCTTATCGAGTTAGCATTCATGAGTCAATGATATAAATTATTGAATAATTTAAAAATAGGAGAGACAGAAACTATTATTATACGAAAACTTTAAATAACATGTGAGTGACCTCCCCCTCAAAGAAATGAACTTACACTTTTGAGTGTAGGCTGATGTTGCTTTGATTCCAAAGAATATAGATGAAAAAGCGTAACTTTATGGTAGAGAAACTTGTGAGGTTAATATCACAAACTTGTGAGGCTTGATATGATGAAACGAGAAGGAAACGTATCCCTGTGATATCCTTCCCCAAAATTCTAAACCTAGTATAATCACGAGAAAGTATCAGTAAACTCAAAGTGAGAAATATTCTGCAAAATGTTTCGGCAGTGTTCTGCAAAACTGTAAAAGTAAAAAAGAAATAAAAAGAGAAATGACTGGGAGAGATTAGAGTGGGGGATATTAAGAAGACATAATGAATATATATTATGTGATATTTCATATTGGATCCCAAAGTAGAAAAAGAAAGACAGAACAGTAATAGACACAATGTCAGTGAGACATAACCCTGCTGTTTTAACTCACACTGATTTTCAATGATTGATTACACAGCCTAAGTTAGCATAACTTCATAGATCCAAGTGGGGAAAACAGTAATGGCTCTTTGAATGGTGCAAGAGTAAAAGGATATAAGACTGAGCATCATTTGGGGAAAAAAAAAATTGGACTCTTCCCTCAGCCTTCATATAAAAATAAGTGATGGATCAAAGATTTAATCCCTCAAAAAAAAAAATAAAAAGTAAAGTCTTCTAAGTTCTGAGAGCAAATATAAGGAAATAAAATAAAAACAAATAGAAATATAAAAAAATTCAATGCATTAAAATATATAAAATAATAAATATATTCCTGCTTGATACACCATGAATAAAAGCAACAATAATAAGCACCAACATATACAAAAAATAAGAAATATAGGCATTAGATTTTTCACATATGAAAACCCCATGAGAAAACATGTTTAGTAAAGACTATTAAAAAAATTCACCAAGAAAGGAAAAAAAGATAAATTCATGAAATGCCACTCAATTTTTCTGTTTAAAAATTACATATTAAAATGAAAATAAAACATCATTACTCATTAATTCTACTTTTTGTCTATTTCATAAGAAAAATTATTTAATGTTTTTAAATCAATTGTATAGAGAGCGATAACCTCAAGGTTGTACAAACTTAAGTACAACAGAAACACATCAATTTAATTTATAAAACTTGGCGAACAATGACTAAAAAACTAAACAAGCACAGTATGAAAATAATAATGTAAAGAACAATCTCACCCAAGAATATAGTTGGCAAAAATTATATTCATGATTTGTATCCAGCTATGTTTTAAAATAATTATGTATTCTGACAAGTCACAATTTCCCCGGGAATGTAATATATAAGGATGACTTAGAATAAGGAAAGCAATGGACTAAACAGTCTAAATTAGCAATACAAAGAATAAAAAGATATAATTATAAATTGAAAAAAAATTAACATTTTGTTCACATTTATCATAAGCAAAGATTCATAAAAAATAATGAAGCTTTGTTTACTTAACACATAGTATCTATCAAAAAACTTTCATATCACCTTTAAATATTAGGTAATTTGTTTATTTAATTGTAACAAAGTTGGAATTATGTCCTTTATGTATAACAAGGTAAAATCCCTATCATAGCCATTTCTTTAAGGATTTCATTGAATGTCCTAACTCAGGCAAACAAAGAAATAAAAATACATTTTGACAAGAAATACAATTATGTATAATAGTTATAATGGAATGGAATAAGTGTATGAATCAAAGGATTTAGCAAATGAGGAATAAGGTAAAATTTTGCCTCTCATTTTCTTCTTCAGACATGACTACACATTCCCCATCTCCCACACAATCAATGGCATCCTTCATACTTAATACTAACCATTTAGAAGAATAAAAATAAATCACTGAAGAAAAAATAATATGTAAACAATTATAAGATCTTTTTTATTTATTGGAAAATGGAGGCTTTACTTGAACAACAATAAAAAGATTTAAAAATTAAAAAAAGCATAAAAGAAGACCAAAATAAATATTTTACTTAGGTATGAAAAAATTTTACATCTCCCCAAATAAAATAAGAAATTTAGGGTAATTTTAATGACAATATGTTATTTTCATAAAATTTTTAAAGTGTGTATGACAAAATAAATGGGAAAGAGACCAGAAACAGGAAAAGAGAAAAAGGAAACAGGAAAGAGCAAACGAAGCAATTAAAGAAATTGCAATAAGAGGCTGAAACATTTCCTTCCAGCTGTGAAGACTTATGATAAATATATACTGATTTTTAAAAGCTGTAGTGGAGCACAAATACACAAATGTACTGGTTGAACAAAATTAAGAAATGAAAACATATGCAGAAGAACTCGGGATAGTTCATAAGTGATATCATGCATTATTGAAGAAGAGTGACTTTTTTCAATAAAAGGTTGGTGGCAATTGACTTCCTTTATTGAAAAGCAGTAAAATTTGGTTATTTAACACCATACACAAAATAAATTTTAGCTCTACTGTCATAAATTTAGAAATTAAAACTTTAAATGTGTTATAAAAATATAGAATAATATATTTAAGATATGGGTGCAGGGAAGAAAATTTAGAATATAGATAGGCAAAAGTAATAAGTTCTGATAATTGAATTAAAAATAAATAATAGTTTAGCATTAGGGGCTTGAAATATGTACCTGCACATTAATATCGAGAATATAAAAAGAGCCAGTGACGCGTGAACGAGGAAGGGAGCCACGGGAAGCAGATCTGAGAAGGCCGTTTACAGGAGCGCCAATCCAAGGGGCCAGTCAAATAAATGACTCTGAACTTCATCTATAACTAGGAGAGTAAAAACTTAAAATAAGATACAAATAATAACCTTCTAACTAGAAAATAAGAGATCAGTAGCTTAATGCTGCTGTAACAGGGTGCAGCCAAGGGCCCCCCCAAAGAGGGATTTGTAATGGGATCCAGAACTTAAGGTGTCCAGGAAATATTAAAAAAAAACAGGATGTCCTCACCCCCACAGGTCTGAACTGGGGGATGGGACACGTGGAGCAGGGCCATTGAGCTATTTTGCACATCAACAGTTTTGCAAATAACCTCCAGAATGGTCATTTAACATATCTATAACTTTTGACTGGTTTCATGGATATGTTAAGCGGCTGTGGCTGTGCTTTGACCCTGGGAGATGGGAGTGACTTCCACCTAGGAGGTAACTAGGAGGCAACTCCCCCTGGTTATTGGCATCTGGGTGACAGCTTGGGGATGACTCACTTCACGCCCTGGGGTCACGCCCACCTGGATTCACTGTGGCAGCCCAGAAAAGCTGGAAAAATATGGGAATGCTGGCAGGTGTAGCTGATTGTGGGAGGAGTCAGAAATGCGGATGCAGAAGAGATGGGCTGGGATTTTAAACCCAGGTGAAGGGGAGAACCTGCATCTTTGGCACTCCCTTTGCCAAGCAGCTTAGGAAACTGGGAAGCAAGATGTAGCAGTGACTCAGAGCTCTCTCTTAGCCATTTGGAAGAATGCAGGAGATGCTGCGGGAAGGAAAGAGGTGAAAGGACTCTTTGCTGGTGGGCCAGAAGAAGGTGCCATGTGTGTTTGGATTAAGAACTGGAGATCCCGGAGACACAGCTGATGGTGCTGGGAACCATGGGAGGCCTGCCAGCTGAGCACGGATAACTGGGAAGAACCAGGGGCTACCTGCCCCATGGGCTTCTATTTCTTTTTCTGAGATATGGTACCCAGGACTGGGCAAAAGGGGGAAGGAAGGACTGTGTGTGTTTGTGGGTGTTTTAAGTGACGTTGGGTTTTTACTGGAGACATTAAATCATTTCTCTTAAGTCTGTATAACTTTTAAATAAATAATTCCTCTCCTTTTCACCAGTCTCTGACATTGAAAGCTATAATTCCCTGGCAGTGGGTAAGGCAAACCTAGTACAGGGGGACCCTGGGAGAAGGGAGGTCCATTCAGTGATAGTATATCGGCCCATCCCACAGGTCCATTCAGTAACACTACTGCTGCCCTGGACTACAGATGAATTACTCAGTCTGGCTTTCAAGAGTCTGTGAAATGGAAAACTCAGTGGTGCACATTTACCCTCTGCTTCTCTGAACGCAAGTTCCTTTACGTACCTTGCTCCTTCCACCTCTTTGCCATTGCCCTCACTGCTCCTTGAAACACTGCTGTCCTCCCCGCACTTCAGTGTCAATCAGATTTTATTTATCCTGTAGAGTCCCTCTTGAGACTCCCCTGATGTCCTGAGACTTTTCATCTATATCCGAATCTGTAAGAACTTATCTTTTTCCTTCCCATGTTTTTCTCTGTAATATACACTGTAGAACATAGTATGTTTTTTTTTCCTGTTATTTACTACTCTATTTAATGTGTTGTCTCCTCACAAAAATGGCAAGGTCTTGCCGACAGGAAACAGGTTTATACTGATTTAACACATCTCATTGTACCTGACACAATAGCTCTTTACAGATTTCTTTTTTCAAATTGTGTGTCAGTTATCCATAAAAATAGACACATTCTATAATTGCTGATGTCCTGTTAGGCTCCAGAGTTATGATAAAACCAGTTTCTGTCCAATTAAGGACACGTCCCCAAACACTCAATGAAGAACAGACTCAAGGAGCTTGTATTTTAACACAGGTTTCCAGTGGCTGACAGCAAAATAAACCATATTTACCTCCCACTAAGATATGATACTTTAGAAATCTCTGAGGCAAATAAGTACCCAATTCCAAGAGCAAATATCTCCAGTACAAACAATTCAAGCTTCTATTGATTTAAATATAAGTTTATATAACCGCTCAGGGGTGGCCTGTTGGGGGAACACGACCTGACTGAATTAAGCTAATCCATCATAACACTGACTAACGTTCTCAATCACATTTTACAGAAGCCAACAAGGAGTTTCAGGAAGATTTCAGACAAAGATGTCTTCATATTTTATATGAAATTATTTTCTTTCATTTCTCCCAGGGAGAACATATTTCCCTAGCATTTATTTTACTGATGTAGATGATTTAAAAAAAAAAAAAATCAAAGGATGGCTTTAGAGCATTTCAGCTGTTGGTTGCCAGGATTCATGATTTAGGATTTAACATTCAAATGTTCCCAAACCCAGTGTCAGACCCTGAAAACTGTCCTGGGTGGAATTATCCACAGGCTACACAGCTTCTTTTTATTCTCTGTGGTCCACTGGGTTCACTTTGTGATTAATGGAGGTTTGGAACTTGCATCCACTCTGTGGCTCTTGAAGCTCATTCAGAGGTGAATCCCAGAGAAAAAGGTCATCATTGTGTTTTTTGGATATGGGGGCTTTTTGTTACCAGATGCTTTGGGAAGAAGAATAAGGGTTCTGTAACTTTGAATTTGTTTTAAATTTAATAAACATATACACTTTCACAATAAAATTATTAAATATGAAATTGAAATTGGGCTTATTTTTGTTCCCAGGGAAACAACATACTTTTATTACCATTGGTTGTTTACCAGAATTACCAACTTCTTTGAAGTCTTTCAACAAAGAGCCTTAGGAGGTAAATGGACAGATAAGCACAAAAGAAAATAAAAACCAAAGATGCATCAGATAGCCCAGGGAAGAACTTTTAGGGCAACATTTGCTAAGATATGACTTTTTTCTTAAATCTTATGTACATGCCTGCCATTCTTTCACAACATTTTTTTCAGTAGTAGAAACATGACATTTCATTATTACAAAAGCACAAGTACATTGGACGTAAAGCTTTGCACCAACTAGACCCTGATTTGGACCATGAACAGGGTGTTTCCTGCATTTGTTTTCTGCCATCCTAATGCAGATCGCCCTGAGTAATGAGAGTGATGGAGAGATAAGATAAGGCTTCACGAATGGCCTTCTTCTCCATCCCCTACCCCTACAGATAAAGCCTGGAGAAGCAAAATTAATGTTGAGGTAGTAGGAAAAAGCTAGGCTCAAAGAGGTTGAAGTGGTGGCATGATTTCTACTCGTTACCCAGTTTTCCTATTGTTTCTGTGACTCACCACAACTCACTAATAAATCTTTCAGGGAAGGCCAGGTTCCTTCTCTAATCTGTGTTTTGAACTCACCTCCCTACTTCCCATTTTAAGAATATCTCATCCATTTTCAGGACACCCCAAGGATTCTGTATACTGTCTAGCATCTCCCACTTCACCTGGTCTTATTTAGGCACATTTTAAACATTATGAGACTGAACGACATAGGTTCCTAATAGCCTCTTAAGGACTTAAACACCTTTTGATAACTTATAATTAACATAAAAAGTATTAATGTGAATTACATTGACTTTGCAGATTGTTTACAAAGGATCAGAACTTCCCAATAGTCCAGACTAAGGGAGCCTTCTTATCAAGATGTTTCTCCAGTATGCATATGGGGAGGACTTCAGACAAGAAGGTCTCTTATTATCCCCTGCTATCATCCCCTAGCTATAAATCATTCAATTAGCTAGATATAGAAATGCAATACACTTTTAATTCAATGAATTCATTTGAAAAAATGATCTTTGGACATAACGTCCTTCATTGTTTTCTTCTTATAAGTTCCATAGCCTTTAGTCACAAATTTCATTAAATAATTCAAAATAGTTATTTTCATTTCTCTCAATGGACTGTTTTTTTTTTTTGTAATTCACAAGAAGTTGAACTGGTCTGATGTAAGCATGTACAGAGGTTGTAATAAATTAGTCAATTTTGCTTTGGGATTTATAATATAAATCCTGTTCCCTATTCTCCTCTTCATAAAATCTTCAGTGAAATCTGTGTTATTAGTATTTTGTGTTTTAGAGTTGATTTTTCTTTCTGCAACATGACTGCATGCCCTTTTTGTACCAGCATGGGTGCAGGGTGAGGATAAGACAACCGTGAGAGGGCAGCGACCCCTGGCCTGCAGTTAGCGTTGTTATCGTTCACCCTTCCTCATTTAAGAGCGACGCTGTGAGAAGCGGTGCTGATAAACCTCTGATGTGGAACTCTGGGGGCTTGTCTGCCCACCTGGACCATTTTTAACCTATCATCTAAGAGGTCTGGGTGTTCCATGTGAGAAGTTTCAAGAGGACAAATATTGCCCACTCAGATGAATTTTCTTGTAATCAGTTGACATAGTACTTGAATTTTACTTAGCTTTATTACTAGTATTTTTTGTTAATTCAGTTTTTTGTTTTTAAGAATATTTTATTGATTATGCTATTACAGTTGTCCCATTTTTTTCTCCCCTTTATCCCCTTCCTCCTAGTACCCCCATTCCCTCTATCAGCAACCCCCCTTAGTTCACGTCCATGGGTCATACATGTAAGTTATTTGGCTTCTGTGTTTCCTATACTATTCTTAATCTCCCTCTGTGTACTTTGTATATTCCAATTATACTTCTTATTCCCTGGACCTTTTCTTCCTTCTCCCTCTTCCTCCTTCTCTCTGATAACCTCTCCATGTGAACTCCATTTCTGTGATTCTTCTCCTATTCTAGTTGTTTTCTTAGTTTGTTTTTGTTTTTTTTAGGTTCAGTTGTTGAGAGTTGTGAGTTTGTTGTTAATTTACTGTTCATAGTTTTGATCTTCTTTTATTCCTTAGATAAGTCCCTTTAACATTTCATATAATAAGAGCTTCATGATGATGAACTCCTTTAAGTTGACCTTACCTAGGAAGCAATTTATCTACCCTTCCATTCTAAATGATAGCTTTGCTGGATACAGTAATCTTGGATGCAGGTCCTTGCTTTTCATGACTTTGAATACTTCTGTCCACCCCCTTCCTGCCAATAAAGTTTCTTTTGAGAATCAACTGGTAGTCTTATGAGAACTCGTTTGTAGGTAACTCTCTTCTTTTCTCTTG
Organism: Tonatia bakeri; assembly: GCA_004024845.1. Lineage (NCBI taxonomy): Eukaryota > Metazoa > Chordata > Mammalia > Chiroptera > Phyllostomidae > Tonatia > Tonatia bakeri. The sequence goes on from PVIA01003120.1 coordinate 120,845, forward strand.
CTGCTTTTTAGATTCTGTCCTTATCTTTAATCTTTGACAATTTAACTACGATGTAGTTTGGTGTGTTCCTCTTTGAGTCCATCTTGTTTGGGACTCCCTGAGCTTGCATGTCTATTTTGTTCACCAAACTGGGGAAGGTTTCTTTCATTATTTTTTAAAATAAATTTTTCAATTTTTGCTCTCCCTCTTCTTCCTCTGCCACCCCTATGATTTGAAAGTTGTCCCAGATATTCCTAAACCTCTCCTCATTTTTTTTTTGAATTCTTTGTTCTTCATTCTGTTCTGGTTGGATGTTTATTTCTACCTTCTATTCCAAATCATTGATTTGAGTCCCGGTTTTCTTCCCTTCACTGTTGGTTCCCTCTATATTTTCCTTTATTTCACTTTGTGTAGCCTTTACTTCTTCCTTTATTTTGTAGCTATACTCAGTCATTTCTGTGAGCCGCCCATCTACCAGCTAACGCTTTGCCCACCCAGTCTACCAGCTGCTACCTGGCTGCATGTCCTCCCCATCCTGGCTGCCCCTCCTACAGTCTGGATGAATGATTCTTCTTTAACTCTGTGGTTGCCAGGCTTCCATACAGTTTGATTTTCTGGTAGTTCTGGTTGGTTTTTGTTTTTTAAATTGGTTGCTATTTTTCTTTTGGTTGTGGGAGTAAGTGAAACCTATCTATGTCTCCATCTTGACCGGAAGTCTGATTCAGTTTTTTTCTAAAGTTATATTCAGTCATGTTTGTTAACAGATAGAATGCAGAGTTAATAGTTGGTTCTTTTTCCTGTGCATAGTACAGGGAAGGGCTTTCCAAATTACAATTTTCATAGTTTCTTTTCAAATCTCTCAGTCTATGAGTAAGACTAAATGGAATCAAGCAATCCAGCCCAAGGGCAGACACAAATCTTGTAATATAGCTCAATCTTTTACCATTAACTTTTAGCATTAACTTATTTTTAATATCAGAAAGTACAAGATGAGGATAGTGTTACTGTTTTTGTCAGTTTTTAGGTATCTTATCTAGACAACTACTAAAAGAATTGCATAATAGACACATAAAACATGGAGCTTTCATAATAAAAGCATAGGTTACAAGTCTGGTTTTATTCATTACAATAGAGAAATTACATTTTATAACTTTTATCTTAAATTAAGAATTTTTTGTAATCATGATTTAAGTTTTTTAGTTTTCTTATAACAAGACATTTGTCTTTTCAATATGTAAGCAGAGCTATTTAATTTGCTAAAAAATAACAGCTTTAATTTATAGTTACACATTTGGCTTTGAAGTTTTCCACTGGGAATCTGCAAAATCACTTTTTCTGTTCCAGATAATTGCCTTGCAATAAGTAAATAAATAAATAGATAAATAGATAAATAAATAAATAACTGCCATTCCCATTAACAACTTATAAGAAAATGTTTAAAAAACACACACAAGTAACTCTGGGAATAAAAGTATTCACATATTTATGATTTATTACATTTTTAAGATGTAAAAACTCTGTTAGTGAGGGAAGAGTCTGTTATGGAGACAACAAAAATAAATCCTGTAGTTGAGATATGTGAGCACAGATGGATTGAAATGCTAGCTGATCTGAGTGGCTATAAACACACAGTGAGTGGATGCAGCGCTTGTGTGGACACGTGTATCTGTTTCTGTACACAAAAGCTCAGGTCCCTGCTGGTGTGTATAGTGGCAATAGATGTTAAAAATTACTACAAGCCTTAAAAAGGTTCGGTTCTAAAGTGGTTGGGGCAATTTTACTCCTTCTAACAGCACGGCACCTTTCCTTCTGATTCTACAGCTCCAGCTCTCTCCGGCCCACCCTCTCACTCACTTCTTCTCCTTTTCCGCTGCACACTATAATGAGGCACAGCTAGAGATTCCTTTCAAAGAGGAGAAAATGACATCTCTAAGTGGTGTAAATGAGCTGAAAATCTGTTCCTTCTACTCAGGAATGGTTCTAACTGATGCATACTAAGAAAGTTCTTTTTCCTCTAAATTTGTGATGCACACACAGCCTTTATCGTCTGGTTTGTAAGAGTCAAAGCCATGAAAAGTGTATATGCTACATCTCCTGGAGAGCACTTTAGAGTAGAATAGAGGAAGTTTCCAGTTTTATTGATTGTGCTCTCTGCCTCAATAGAGCACACTCATTTTGGGGGTGGGTGAGAAAATAAGTGAACAGATTGTACATGACAGAAAGAAACAAGGCAGAAATGAGGAGGAAGCCCAAGACTTTTCTTTCAAATATACATTTTACCTGAAAATATATTTGTTTCCCTGCATGCCTTTTCTCTCTTTCAAAAAAAAAGAAAACAAAACAAAGCTTAGTATGTAAAAAGAAAAGCAGGAGGTGTAAATATGTTATATTTTCATGGATTCTGGGGAAAATCTGCCATGAAACTAGAGACTAAAAGTTAAAAGGCAGGAGAAACCAAACAAATACATGCATTCAGGTAAAATTATGTGTGGTCTTTTCTTCTAATACTTTGTTACATGGTATCAACAGCAAGGGTCACATTTAATAACTTTATGAAGCAGAGAGAGTCATGGTGCTTGTAAAGGTAAGATCAAATTAAATTACATATTTTTTTACCCGATAATGAACAAAAGTCAAGTTTATAAATTATTCTATCTCTTCCAAATTTCTGGAAGTGAGTCTGTAATAGTGATGAGTGAGTATCGGTGGGGCTTTAAAACACAAAGGTCAGAAATTCCTGACATAGCAGCTTATCCTTGCCAAATATTAATACCTCCACCTCCTCATCATATTTTTCCTTCTCCTATCTGAAGATAACATAGTCTGGATGTCTTTCTTTTCAGACTTAAGAAAGATTAGACAAATCTTATCCTCCTAGACTCTAAATTGGGTAATGCCTTTAGTCATGCCTTAGCTATGGCCTTTTAGTACTATGTGATAACTAGTAATCACAGGCACTTCATCAGATACTAACAGTTCTAAATTTGATGTCAGATTAAACACAAAAATTAGTAAAAATTAGCAAAATCAGAGTGTAATGTTAGGGCTGTCTATGTTGAAAGGTTAACAATAAAAGCCTAATAAGGAGAAATTAAAATATCTAAACTAGCCAACATAAAATTTTAATGTTGGATGTTTAATGTTTTAAACATCCAATTTTAATGTTTATCAAAAATGACAAAAACATATTTCTAAGATCTCTTTGTTTTACCTGTAAATAAAGGGGAGTCAGGTAGAACATATTTGATTGAAACAGATCACAAGAAATGTGGACCAAGAAGCAAAGGCTTATCTCAGATGACTAATCAAATTTCTTTAAAAGGTAGAATTTATAACAGATGATAGAGTACTTTGAGTAACAAAGGGTGTAATATAAGAATCAAGGTGATGAAGGAATGAGCAAGCCATCATTGTGAAACTGTTTCTGCATGAGGATCTTCCCAGAGGATCACAGGTATGTGCATGCAGGTACTGAAGACAATTATAAGACTTAGCAGTAGGACAAGAAATTTAGCTTAGACAATAAGTTCCTAGGAGGTATTTCTGTCTTTGATGTCTAGCACAGGGACTGACACATAATAAATACTTGATAGATTTAAACTAATGAAAATCCAAATTAAAAAATATGCTTAAGTACATTTAACAGATAAATGTTATCCTTAATTTTTTAAATGCTAAGTTATTAAAATTAGCTTATGCATATCTTAAACAAATGCAATATTATAGGCAAGTTTATGCTAAATCACTAGTGAACTACTGCACATTTCTTCCAAACACAACATGAATGAAAAGTGTTTGCTATTAGAACTGTCCAAAAATTGAACATGGTACCTATATGCCATGCTAGAACTGAATTCCCTGTCACTTGAGGTGTTCGAGTTGAAGTGAGATATCAGCTTCAAGTACGCAAGCTTTGGACAGGACTAATTGGCCATTTGGCTTCTTAACTCCTTTCAGTAGAATGTATTTTATGACTTATTAATTTCTCTTCTATATCTTCCCATTTCTAGAAATCAGAGAGACAATTTGTGTTGGGGGTTGATTCCATCACTTCCTTCTTAACTTTCTAAGCATGTGAAGGAGGAAACCCAAAACACAAGAATTAGCTTCTGGAGGGAAGGACCCTTGTAGGACAGACTTCCCCCACTAGGTGGTTGTTCTAGAAACCTAAGTGTATCAGTGTACAGCTGGTGTTGTGAAAGGCTGCAATCAGCTTCAGTGAATTTTTTTAAAGACTTTCCACGTGCTTGCCCGTTTCATGATGGGTCATTTATGAGCGCACCTGCCCACACAGCACTGAGTGCTCAGCAGTTTTTGACCAAAAAAAGGCCTGACCCCTGTGCTCTACCCTCCCAGCTCAACTGATTTCACCCTGGGTGCCTCTTCTTTGTTTCTCCCAATTAAAAAAATTTTCAAGCAGAAAGGTTTTGCCCATGTGGAAAAGGTGAAACAAAAACAGCAGAAGCACTCGAAGGCATCAAATTGGCGAGTCCAAAAACTGTTAAGCAGCGGGAATAAAAACAGCCTCCACAGTTACATTGCATCAAATGCACAGTGCTTTGAAGGTGACTGCAGTTTACACATGTAAGAATAAATACACTTACACATGTAAGAATAAATACTTTTAGTAAATAAATTCCATTTTATGGGTCCCCTGTCATATGATTTAAAAAATAATTAGTTAGAGCTTAGAACAGGATTGACTCACTACCTGTTTTTGTAAACAAAGTTTTATTGGAACATAGTTGCTATTTGTTTGTGTGTTGTCTGCACTGTTTTCCGACAATGGCAGAATTGAGCAATTGCAACTGAGATTAGGTGGCCTTGTGAGCCAAATATATTTATTATCTGTTTACAAAACAAAAGTTTGCTGATCTCTGACATAAAAACCTATCTGACCTACCATTATAATTCCAACACAATATCCAAGCATCATTCCCAAAACATTATGATTTTTTCATGGAATAAAAATATGAGATTGGCTATTACAAGGAAAAATACGGCTGCCTGGTCTTATTTGCCTGTAAATAGCAGAGCTTCGTATTAGCATTCCTATGTTGAAATGGTTTTTAAAGTATGCCCACATATAAACTCTTATGTTTGACTAACATGTTTATTCAAGTATGAATATTTTCATACAATAAACAAATCATGTTTCCACAGTGGTTGGCTTTGAGTTCACAAAGCCAAACATTTGCTCTGATGTGTGGGAGAAAAATGCTGCTTATATTATAGGCAGAATGGCTTAAGAATGCATAATACGAAACACTTTTCTCTAAAAGCATTTTTAATTTGGAATTTTCTAATAAAAGAAAAAATCTTAAGAAATTACGCTGGCATTCTATTTAAAATAATGATACATTAAACCATTTTCATTTTAGATGTTTGTTATTTTGTGTCTTTTTTTCATAAGAAGGATAGTAAACATTATATTTTAACCCATGTTACAAATGAAATAAAAATTTTACAATGGAGTCAGTCAGTTGAATGAAATTTTTCTAAATAATATGTGCTTTCTTTTCTACTTGGATGCATGGTTTACATATTCATAAATATTTAAGAAGTCAGGTTTTCAAATCCAATATGACTGTAATCCATTTGAACAGTGAGACTGAATTGTTTTTGCCCCTGTAGGTGAATAAGATAGACAAGCTAATTGCCTTTTTAACTTACAGATTTTCAGCGTAAGATCTCATTATCATTTGCTTTCAGGAATAAATTTCTATCAAGTTCTGATGGAGTGTATAGCTTCTTTTGTCATAAAATCATGAACCCTTTACCTTCCTTATCTTTCTCTAAATTCCCACACAGAGTACTTGATAGAAGACTGATTTCGTGCATCACTGTTCCAAGTACTTCTTAGAGTAAGTTGAAAGAACAAGGAACATTCTACATTAGCATAATAGAATACTTGAAAAATCAATGACTATGTCTAGGTAGAAATGATTGCACCCATAACCGATATCCCAGACATTTAGAAAGGTCATATAGAACTTATTTAATACTCAGTTCACAAGAAAAAATATAAATGGCAAGTTTCTATTTATCATATATAGAGCCATTTTATCATTTTAAATACCTTACAACTGATAAAATAAAAATTATTCCCTGGCAAAGTAGCCTGGTTGAAAATCTTAACTATGAATCTGGAGTTTATAAAACACACACTCACACACATGTGCACAGACAAACATATATAGTAGTGGCAATCTTTAATTGGAATGAGTTGTCTGGTTGATTCCAGGCTGAGTCAGACTACAGCAAGCAAATTTTGAGAGGGGAAATATCCAAGGCATAATGCTCACAAAAGAAAACCATTATTAATATATATATAAGGAATGGCAAGTTACAGAGAGTTGATAGGATGTATGAGTTATTTGATTTGTTCTTTTGATTTTGATCCAATTCTGAGAATATTTCAGTTTTCAGTTGAAAAAAGTAGTTGGCATTTTTACATTATGACATGCATTTTTCTTTATATTTCTGAAGAAGTCTTCATTAATTTATAAATATATGTGTGTGTGTATACATACATATATATGTATACAACAAACGTGTTTTATTTTCACTACATTTACTAAACGATGACATTGACATTGCTTTTAGAATCTCCTTTTCATTTCAGAATCTCTTTTTAGATTTTTTTGGTATGAGGAAAAAAAAATGTTTCGCACATTGAGGTTAATAATGAAGATTAAATTAGTAATTAGCATGAATAACTGCAAATGTGTTATTTTATTGATTTTTATTATAGGGAATTTTACAGTTACAGTAGTTTCATTTTTAGAAACAAACATGTTGTTTTATATTCTCAAGAATGTGTATTTGAGAGAAAGCAGAAAAATGTTGGAATCCAGATCATTGTTACAGGTCAGGCTTTGTCTTCACACATAACATAAAGGCAGAAAGCCAACAGTGGAGACAGGAAGGTCGGTCTAGGTGATATATGACAATGATGTGCCAAACAGACCTGGGTGAGCATGAGATTCATTTTGAGGTGAACAGAGAGGAGCTTGAAGAATCAGAAGCATCGAAAATAACGTATTTATTTAAGTATAAATAACGATGTCAATATAACTTTTTGTTTTATCTTAATGTGCTTGATTTAATCTGTTATAGCTTGTTTTTTGTCTTTAGTAACCTGTCAGGTGCCATTTATTCTGAATAGTGAAATGTGAGAGGGCCAGATAATTGCTTTTACAGTTATTTCTAGTGTTTTGTGTGTGTATTAGATATACGTTAAGGGTATGGATTTTGACACGATAATCTTGAGATACCTATGAGCCAGGCATGTATAGATATCAAATAGCTTAAGAGTTATGAGCGCAAATCTCAGATGTAACACCTGGGCTGGGGATACTCTGGGACTTGTGCCATGGAAAGTAAAGTCATGCAAATTAATGAGACTACCTAGAAGGAAGTTCAGGGGGGATTGGGTGAGAGGACCTAGATCCAAACCCAGAGGCACTCCCAAATACTGCAGCTGGGTGCAGAGAAAAGAGCTAACAAAAGAAGAAATGTTATGAAGCAAACTAATTTCAGGGATGTTTGGTGCCGTGAGACCCCAAAGGAAAAATCTGTATCAAGAACTCTTAAAGAGAGAGTAGATAAAGGAGGATAGTCATTATTTCCAAAAGTTTCTAAGAGGTAGAATAATATGAAGTCAGAAAATTTTCCATTGAATTTAGCAAGAATAAAATTCATGGCAACATGATCTAAAGAAGTTTGAGTCTAGTGGGTGACAAATGTGTGTTAGAGAGATACAAAATGGAAGTGGATCTAGTGTATATAGACAATTTTAACGTATGTATGTATGTATACATGTGCATAGTTATGTATATATTATACCAGATAACATGTGTTGATATATATGCACATACTTCCATATATATGAATAATATAATGGATAGATATACATATATATGCATGTATAGGCATGTGATAATTTACCTTTATATGTATGTGTGTGTGTGTGTGTGTGGATATATACATGTATTCATACATACACATGAATATATAAATCTAAAATACTTGAGCAACAATAAATGAAGAAGGAGAAATAAGCACCTAGAAGAGTGATAAGTGACTAAAATAAAAACCCAAGTAGAACCACCAGTGACTGTGGGTTTTCATAAGAACAGGGACACATGCTATTTTACAAGAGGAAAGTAAAGATGGAATAAAGATGGAATTACCAACTTTGTGGTAGAAAGTGGTGATAGTTTATCTCTGTTAATTTACTTTTTTTCCCATTGAACTCTGAGGTGACATTGAAGTGAGGTTGAGGATGGAACACACGGGTATGAGGACAGAAAATAGAACTCAAATATTTTAGTTAATAGAACTTACTATGGAAGCATTGACAGCTGTATCAGTTTTCTTGCTTCGTAAGACATTACACAAATGCATATATTTAAGGCAACACACATTTTTTCCATTGGATCATAAATTTATTGTTTCCTGAGATTATGATCTAGTTTAGAAAAGCCACCATGTGTTCGCTCATTAAGACTCACATTGTTTTTCTTTTCTTTTTTATTGAATTTATTGTACCAACATTGGTTCACAAAACCATACAGGTTTCAATTGTACAACACAACAAAACATCATCTGCACACTGCACTGGGGACCCATTACCCAAACAAAGTCTCTTTCTGTCCCCGTTGCCCCCTTTTTCCCACCTCCACCTAACCCCATCTCCCTTTCCTTCTGTCTAACACACTATTGTCTGTGTCTGTGTGTTCAAAATATATATTTTTGCTTAATCTCTTCATTTTTTTCATCCCATCCTTCAAACCCCCTCCTCACAGACAGCTGTCAGCTCGTTCCATGTATGTATCCATGCTTCTGTTACTATTTTGTTCACCAGTTTATTTTGTTCATCAGATTCCACATTTAAGATTATATATTTTGAAAGAATATACACACCCCCATGTTCATGGCAGCATTATTTACAATAGCCTAGATCTGAAAACAACATCTGTTTATTATCTCATGTGACTCCAGTGAATGAAGGGTCCTGCCACAACTTAGCCTTTTTGTCTCCTGGGTTTCACAGGGCCGCAATCATGGAGCGGTCTGGGCGCAGTCTCATCCAAACCTCCAGATCCTCTTCCAAGCTCACATTGCCAGAATTCATTCTTTTGTTTTCAGCTGTAGAACTTCTGACAGCTTGCTTGTGCAAGGTCAGTAAAGTAAGCCACACCCTCTTTTAAAGGGTATCCAACTGTTTAAGAAAGTATAAAACTCTATTTTTTGGTTTGGAAAGTAGAGTCTCTGTAACCTCAAAACCTACTCAGTTTTATTGACTCAGTTACTAGCTTTTGTGCACCCTCAATTCCATGGCCCATTACTAGAACTACTTTTTTAAATCAATATTCTCAAGTCCTGTGACCTGGTCTCTTTATCATTCTTGTCTGTGGCCACCCATAGTTAAACCAATTAATAGGTAATACCTACATGAGTGACTCTGGCCATTGATTTATATAAGTTATACATGAAATGACTTATTTATACATTGAGTGCCAAGTTGAATGTTTTGTAAATAAATTTTATGTCATATAGCCACACTCATTTTTTACTTGTATGTAATAAATATATATACACTTTCATACTGTATTGGCTAAGATGAGTAGTTACGATAGAAACTGTTGCCTATAAGACTGAAATATTTGCTCTGTGGCCTATTAAAGAAAATGTAGGTCCTCCTTTGGTCTAAGTAAAATACAGACATTATAATATGGAAGGAATTGCAGTTGGTTAGTTCAAAGGAAAAGAGACATGAGTGAAGACTTTGGCTTCATTTGTTATCTTGGAGACTGGCGTGGATTTGGAGTACAGGGGATGAAAAAAAAATTGGAGAATTTTGGAGACCAGGTTATTGACTGGTTATTGAACTTGCTGAGAATGAAAACAAGAGGAAGATGGAGCAAAAAAATGGTGAAACAGCAACCCTGGTTTACAAGGAATGTCAGGGAGACTGGCCGAACGACGAGGAATGCAAAGCAGACCAGAGATCAAGGTGAAAGTTTCAATAGGATATCATTGGTGTGTATACACATAAGCCTCTTGGTTTTGGTTTGTCTTTTTTTTTCCCTACAAACAAGGAGAAAAGTAGGCTGAAGAAACAATAACATGGTAAATAAACGATATGGCCCTGAGTTAAGACAAGCCTGACAAAACAAAACAAAACAAAAATTTAAAAACAAACAAAAAGGCAAAACTAGAGACAGTAAAATATCAGTGATTGCCATGAATTAGGAGGGGAGGGATGGAGGATTAGGTGGGGCACAGAGGATGTTTAGGGCAGTCAAACTAATCTGTAGGAGACTGTGATGATGAACATGTCATCATACATTTGTCAGAACTTGAATGTGCAATGCCACGAGAGGGCCCTAACATAAACTACAAACTTCGGGTGACAATAATGTGTCAATGAAGTACGTCCATTGTAAACTTTTGTACCATTTGTTTGAGGATGTTAGTAATGACAGAGGCTGTGCATGAGTGATGGCCTCATGTATGTGGGGAATCTCTCTACTTTGCATTCATTTTTGCTGTGAATCTAAAACTTCTCTAAAAAATAAAGCATATTTAAAACTAACAAGTGAAACAGGTCTCTGCCGGAGAAACCTGCAAAACAAATGTCCAAGGAGACGTCCAGATTTCAGTTAAAGTCATGTAAGTGAATGGAAAGTTCTGAGAAGAAATTTTCAAGTAATTGCGTCTGTTGGTCATACAATTGGAGTTGTTGCAAGGAGAGTGGAGAGTTTTAAGTGGGCCGCAGGTTGGGTCAGATTAATATACTGATCATCATAGGGAGGGGAAACCAAGTAAACCTAGATGACCACTGTAACTTACTCTCCTGAGAGGAGCTAAACAGTGATGCAAGGAATGGTGGAATTGGTCCTGACGACCTGATATATGTGTATTTGGAGACTTATATGTTCTGATTGATTTTACTGAAATTTCACAGGTATATTTTAATATTATAAGTAGCTCTAAAATATGAAATTCTTGGCCCTGGCTAGTATGGGTAAGTAGATTGAGCACTGGCCTATGAACCCAAGGGTGACTGGTTTGATTTCTGGGCAGGGCACATAGTTGGATTGCAAGCCGGGTCCCAGTTTGGGGGTATTTGAGTGGCGCCAATCAATGTTTCCTTACCTCTCAGTTCCCCTCCTTTTTCCTTCTCTGAAAATAAATAAATAAAACATTTAAATTTGAAAAATGAAACACTTGTTTACAGATCTTATGTTATCTGATATTGAAACTGGAAAAGACACCAGCATTTGTGCTGCCTGTCACATACCAAAACCAATACGTGGAGACAGGGACTGAATCTTTATGGGTGCTTATTCAGATGGCCAGTAATCTGAGAAGACAGGAAGTTTGCACCCTAACAAAACTGTCTTACATTTTCTTTCCAAGCCGGCCTTTTATAACAGGGAATAAACAAGGTATGGTGAGGGGTTGTGAAACTCAGGGAAAATTAGGTAGAAGAAACTGCCATATTCTCATCCTGGGGAGTTAACTATCCCCAGGGTCAGCTGGTGGTCTGTCTCTCCCGGGAACACAATGGCCTGGGTGCCTCCACTGGCCCTTAGGTGGTAATCTCTAGTGGTTCCCCAGGAGGTCGGCTGACTATCCCAGGAGCCAGGATGGGCCTCATCTGTAGTTTCTGAAACAATGGCTTTAACATACGCACTCCTTACTAGGCTTATAACTAATTAAATGAAAATTTTCCAATTCTTGAGTCCCTATCAATATCATTAACATCTTCATTTTGTTAATTATTTTATTCCTGCATTTTCTGATAAAGGGATGGAAATCCAGAGATCCCCAAAGAAAATAGCTAGTCAATATTAATATGGATACATTTTTATAAAGATAAGTTTACTTGTACCTCTATGTCATGCAGAAGTACAGTAGAAAATCACCTAGCTTCATAAACTTAGCAGAAGAAAAAATCTAAATTAAATAACTTCAAATTACCCCTCTAACATTTATTGAGTAAAGTTCAAAAGCCTCAATTTTCCCCATCTTTATAGTGGGAATAGTAAAACCAGCTCACTATGGTATTGCATCAATGAAATAATGTGTCTGAAATAGCTGTGGAATTATAATGCATTGTAAGAACATTTAGCGATAGTAATTTTAGCTGTCACTCAGTGCTCTATTGGGAAAGACTTTACAACTGACAAAATCTGCTTCATTTCATCCATGAAATGTAGGTTCAAATCTTTTAAGGTTAAGTTTCCATTGTTTCTGGATCAACTACTTTCAAAGCTACAACAGTTCAGTTCACAACTTTTCCTTGACTTTGACACATGCTGTGGTTCACTCACCACACACTGCAGCAAAACGTGCCTATGTTTCCTTATAAGGAATCTATCTTAAAAAGCATAAACTATTCAGAGGAGATATTTTACTTTTTCAGAAAATCATTTTCCACATTTACTCAGTGAGAATTTTACTTAAATATTTCTACTTAGGTAAGAAATAATCAACAATGTATTATTGCTCTCAACATCTCAGCCTCATCACCAGTGTCATGATGATTGTCACCATCATATATGAAGCTGCTGATGACCTGCTAGACTATGCATAGTGCATTATGGAGATGAAGTTCTCGCCCTATAGCAAAAGGAGAATAAGAGGGTGGTTAAATTATCCAAATCCTATTATACATGAAATCAATAGGTCTTTGAGAAAAAAGTAAAGAATGATTTTTCTTTTTTTCCAACTTTTAGATAATTTCTTCAATAACCACTTTTTGTACATGTGATTTTGTAAATACTTTGCTGGTATTGACAGTGTTTCCAAGGTTCCATCTCTCTTTCTCCCACCAGAGAAAAAAATCAGCCATGTCCTCAGCAAGACCAAAATGGAAGCTAGTGCCCAGAGTGTCTGCTTCATATTAAAGCTCAGTCCTTGGGGGTCCATGCCCTCTGCTGTGGCCCCTAGTAGCTGCTAGACCCACAGGGTTTTGTGCTCCTGAGTGAAAGAGTGTGTAAAAGAATGGGGTAAGTGCAGGTCATGAGCAAGAGCATGAGAGAGTTCCTTTTTTCTTTTAGAATTATATTAAGTTGGCCTTGGGATGGACCAGGTGCTTTTGCAGAAGAACCAATCAACTTCTCAAGTTTTCATGGATTTTTTTTATAGGTTTACACCCCCTAGTTAGGTTGATAAGACTCTGTGGTCTAGCACCTCCCCCTGCACATCCCAAAAATCCAGTACTCCAGATGGCAGGAGAGGAGTGTTAATCTGTTTGGTGGAGAAATTCTGTAATCCCCTGGACTGTGAAGCTGCAGCTTCCTGATGGAGGAAACAGGCTTATGCTCCACAGTTCATTAAACTCAATGTCTAATTCTTGTTGACCCCCCTTTTTATTAATGATGAGTAATACCTATGGTAACACTGCGACACAGGTTCCTTTATTCACTCTTGCTAAGCCTGATTTGTGGGCTTGGGAGGGAAAAAATAGAGGGAAAAAAAAAGAATAAAATTTTGTGCTCCAGAATCATAGCCTCCCCACAACTATAATATCCTGTGACTCAGCAATTCTCTCTTTTTCTTTATGCTTATGTAGAAAAAAATTTTAGGAAGGATATCTTTCTTGGTACATGGATTTTCTCAGCATAATTTATAGTAAAGGGGCAAAGTAACAGAATGAATCAATAACAGATGGATAACAATTTATCAAATAAATCCAGGGCATTAATAATCTCTTCTGATTTCAAATCTTCTTCTCTGATACCTACTTCTGCCGCATACTTTGTCACATTTAGAATATTTCTCTCTAATTTCAACTTTACAATTTACCATTAATGTGTCAAATAATTAGCAGAGATACGCTGACTTAATACACTTTCATTTGATTTATGAAAAACTGATTTTGGTGTTGATTATTCTCTTATAATTTACCTGTTGAATGTTTATTGGCCAAATGTCAGTGCCTCTCTTTCTTAAATGAACTTAATTATTGCCAAAAGGAACATTAAATCTGACCGCTTTATAGGCAGATCAATACGACTGACAGTGAAATAAATATTGCTCATTACTTTAAATTGTTGTGCAACATACAGGCCACCAAATTAATGGGAAATGACCATGATTATCAGCCAGCATGTCAGGCGCGGGTGTTGCTTTCCCAGTTGCCTGCACCTGCTCCTTTGTGAGACGCCTTCTTTAGGACTGAAAGACGATAAAGCACATAGGTATTCAAGACCACATTCAGAAATAACTAGAGTTGTTTATTGAAGGCAGAGATGAGATTTTTTAAAATGGCAGCAGAGGTTTTTTTTTTTTAGGAACATGTAAAAACATTATTTTATTTACAAGGGTGAATGAGAATTGCATTAACCAGCCATGGTATTTTCTGGGTCAATTTCTTGTCACTTTAAATTCATCACTTCGGAGATTCAAACCAAAACACAGAGATTTTAGTGGTTTTCATTCAGAGTGCTATCATTCAAAGGTGCTAAATCAGACATAGAAAGTTTCATAAGGCTTTCTGGACATCACATGGTTCTTTTGAAGACACCACTTTGGATGATTTAGATTGCCTGTTAGGAAATAATAGAGAGAAATGCTGGTAATAATTCTTTTGCTACAATGAAAATATTGTATATGAAAGGAAAAGTGCTTTGTGAAAAGTATGTTTGGCTTTTTATCATTTAAGAAGCATCTGAAAAGTGTTCAGCAATTTTGAAGTTACTGAAATAAAGATTCTATATTTTAATCCTAACATCACACATCCTACTGAACCAGGTTCATTCAGTCTTATGATGACTACTTAACTTACTAAAACTTTTATATCAGGACAGGAGAAATTTTATTGTGTAGTCTTATAAAAAACATTCAAAAAACATCATCATTACATGTTGCAATTATTCCCGTAGTGCAGAAAATGTTAGGAAATCTATAACAATCCATTAAATGATTTCAGAATATAATATAAATTTCTGGATACTAACTAAGCTATTTGGAATATAACTGAATAAGAAAGGGAGAATTAATATACTCATTATGAGTGGAACATCCCATGTGTCAAATGTGAATTCCAAATTAGTCATGTCTTTAATTTCTATATTTTAAGTCTATGTTCAAGTGTACGGTATTCCAATTTTTGGTGCCACTACTCATATTTGGATGCGTTATTAAATGTCTTGACCATTCCTACTCTATTTAGGTGGGCTTTCATAATTCTGAAACTTACTTCCCATAAACTCTTTGCTACATGAGCATTACAAAGATTTCATGGTGTATTGTGAAGAGTGGTATTCATTTATTCACACTTTCAGTAAATGTGATACTAAGGGCATTGTACCAGAGACTGGGGATGAGATAGCCCCTGAGGCTGATCTAGGCCCAGCTTTTAGAAAAGATGTGAGTGGAGGGCAATTCTATTTTCAGCCATTGATGTCTTCATACATTTGTGTTTTGTAAGAGGCATCCATTGAGCAAGCCTACACGTTGACGTGTGAATAGTTCCCTTTACTGATTTTTAAATATCTTTTTATTTGCATATTGTCTAGCATTCCACCTGTAATGTAAGCTGTTTGCAGGCAGGAATTTTGTAGTTTTCTTAATCACTTTTATTTCCACTGGGCAGAGCAAAGATTGTAATAGATATGTGTTGAGTGAGTGAATAAAGGAAACTAACTAGTTGATGGAGCAATAAACATAGGTTTTCTTTTCTTTTTTCCTTCTTTGTTTTTAAGATTTTATTTATCCATTTTGAGAGAGAGAGGAAGGGAGGGAAAAAGAGAGAGAGAGAAAGATCAACATGTGGTTGCCTCTCACGTGACCTCCACTGGGGACCTGGCCCACAACCCAGGCATGCACCTTGACTAGGAATAGAAATGGTGATCCCTCTGCTCACAGCTCATACTCAATCCACGGAGCTACACCAGGCAGCGCTAAATATAGGCTTTCAGTTTTCAGTTTTAAAAATAATATTTAAAAATTTTGATTTAAAAGAATATCACTTTAGAACAAAGTTATTATTCAGATATTTTAATCTTTATTTTCCTGGGTAAATAGCTTTGAAATTATGTGGGTATTTTATTCTAAGAAATGAGACCTCTCAAAGTAAAAGAAAAAAAGAAATAAAATAGAAAAATTAGCTAATGTTCTTTTTCTCTCTATATGAGGCTTTTGACCCTATAGTTTTCATACACTATCTTGTTTAATGCTCAGTAAATATGTTTGAGGTCACTTCCATTTAAAAAATAAGGTCACTGAAGCTTAAGTGACACAGTCATGATTCCTTCATTAATAGATGGTGAAGTAGAAACTCAAGCTGAGCTCTGCCTGATTGTACATTACTCAAATAAATACCTGCATGAAGGGAAATAATAAATTTTGAGTGAAATAACAATATGAGTTCTTGTATGAAGCAAACATACTAACATGAATTATTGTTTATAAAATAAACATAGTGTACCTATCATTTTGAGAGTGTGAGTCTTCACATCTGTTACACTGCACCTGCTTTTAATGGGAGATCTGCAGACAAAGATGTAAGTTCTTTCACTATCATCCACTATATTTCAGTCCTTTGGGAAAAACATAAAACATGAAAAGTACCTTTTTTTTTAATCTCTGGTAAAGCTGTTTTTGTCTTAAAGTCATTTTTTTCAGGTATTGATATAGTTATGTTATCATTTTTAATTTTTACATTGATGTTTTAGATAGAGAGGAAGGAAGAGAGGTAGGGAAAGAAAGAAACATCGGTGTGAGAGAAAAAACATCTATTTGTTGCTTCCTGTACTCACCTGCCCTGGGGATAGAACCTCAAGACCCAGTTACGTAATATGACTGGGGATCAAACCCACAACCTTTTGAATACAGGACAACATTCCAACCAACTGAGTCATAATAGCCAGGGTGATGTTATCATTTTTATTTTTATATGTTTAATGTGTATGTGTATACATTTGTGTGTATATATGTAAATACATTTTTATAACTATTTTCAAGCATTCAGTTACATTATGTTTTATTTTTAAATAATATATCCAGAATTGGATAAAACTTCCCTATTTGGATCTGGAAAATAGCATACATTTAGAATAATTGAATTGGTAATTAAAATACAATGAATAGTCTACAGCAGTAAACTTCTTTGTCCCTGGGCAGGAGGGAGATAGAAGAAAAGGAAAGCCTTGCCAATCAGTCTCGTTCTCACATCTTTCCCTCGAATGAAGCTCTTAAAAAGTTTTATGAGCAAAAACCTATTTTCCTTTATGTTATCAGTTAAAATATATTTTCACGAGTTCCAAATACAACTCCAGGATGACGGACTATAAACTTGGGAACTGCAGTTTTGTTTTGTCTGCACTGGAAGTGTCAGTGCCCTATTTTATCCTGTGAGTTAGGAAAATTATACGATGCATCTATTTTGTTTATCTTTCATTAAACCCAGGCAGATATCCTCTATCTCTTACCACCACAGAACATGCTAGTCTAAAAAGTTCGGCTCTGAGTGTTTCAATCTTAGTGATCTGGAGACCCGGGTTTGTTTTATATTATGTTCTCAAATTTTTACAGCTTTGTAGCTACACCTGTATGAATTTTCCATAAATTTTGCAGAAAGCAAGCAGCATCCTTTGTATTTGAGAGAACTAGTATATAAAACAGAACAAAAAACAGACAGAAAGATGTGTTCAGTTTTTCTCTTTCTTTTTTAGTTTTTTTTAATCTTTAAAAATTTGGAACGCATTGGGTGGCAATTATAATATTCCTGCCACTAAATCGAATCTTTTTTCTTTGATAACAAACATTACTCATGTTCTTTTTCTTTGCTTCTTTAATAAAAGAACCATGACCAAGGGAATTGTTCTTTCAGTGTTCCTGTTTTCATCCCTCCTGAGGTGTGTCTGCCTGCATGTGCGGTGGGATGCGCTCTGTCCCAGGTGGAAGGACGTATGTATTAAACTGAAGAGTGGTCATCTTAGGGAATAGATTTTTTAATTTTTACTTTTAGATGTATATTTATTCTCTTATATTTTTGACCATCACAATTGTTGTACAACAGGAGATAATTAGCTTATGATAAGTATGTTATACTCCTTATTATAAAACCAGGTTACGCTGCAGTCACAGACAACCTTAAAGTATCTGTGGCCATTTAAAGTAAAAGGTCTGAAGTGTGTTTTCCTTCCTCTTGTCCGTTGCAGGCTGGCTCCTGCTCTTCTCCATGTGATCATCATTCCACAGTAAAAGCTGATGGGAGAGACACATCCAAAATGTCAATAGTTACTGCAAAAGAGAGAGAAACATTTCTTAAAAGTCACATGGAAAGTTCTTAAAGAAACATGACACCACTTCTGCTTAATTTCATTAGTCAAATCAAGTCACAGTTGTGTCTACCTTGAAAGGTGTTGAAAGGACAATGTTGCTGTATGACTAGGGGAGATAACTCAGAATAGGCCTGAATAATTTTATGCCTTGTAGTAATGTTTGAAATCTCGAATTACTAACTGACACAATTAAAATTGCTTCACTTTATGTGTGTGTGTGTGTGTGTGTGTGTGTGTGTATGTTTCTGTCTACATGCCTCCTCCTCACCTTTCCCAAGCCTGCCAAGCCTGGTAATATACAAAATGTCTTTATTATTCATTTCCTGTTTTCATTATAGGTATTACTCATACATGGTAACTGCTTCTTGCAATTTAGCTGTCCATTTGGTTGGTTTTATTTGACAAAGAATAGATGTCACCTCTTAAGGCATTCGATCATTTTCTCCTATCTCTAATTTGGAAATTTTACAGTTGATTCCTTTATGGAGTTTTTTTATTTCCCAATGTCTCCATTAACACTGGCCCCTCTGAAAGAACCTTGTCAAGGAAAGAGATAAATAATTGGAGAGGTTGCCAAGTTCAAAAGTACTGAATTTCCATAGATGTTCCTTTCATTTTCCCTCCTGTGAAATAAATGCCTTTTGCTTCTAATTCTATGAAGATACTGACTGATCTCAGGCAATGCATTCATTCTGTGTAATGTCTACACTGGCCGCGCTCTGAAAAATGTGATCGTGCTTTTATATATTATTCCTTTCAATTCTGCCATCAATATCTTACAAAAATAAGCAGAAATAGGGTGCAGGTTAATACTGCATGCCAGGTGCAGAGCAAATACACTTAGTGATCATTTGGGGACCTGAACCAGCACCATACACACAACACATGGAACTTCAGCCTGTCTAACTTGAGCCATGACATTTCTTAACACACCAAAGTGCCTGCTCTTCCTCTGAAGAATGAAAACCACCCTTGAAATAACGACTTGACAACTCATTCAAACTTGTTTTGTCCTGACGAACACCTGCACGTGCCAGTGGATTCTCCATAAAGTGTCTGAGTTTAATTAAATAATGGACATTAGTTCATCTTTATCATAACCACCTCCCTTGCTTTCTCCCCTACAGTCTGATTTACTATTCAACAATCTTATATTGACCACCAATGCCTTCATTGTTAAATCATTGTGCTTAAGGAGTGGGCTTTATCTGAATGTTGATTGTCACCATGCCGGCAGACCTCCTGTTCCCTCCCTGAACTCATTTCTTAAAATGTCCCCTTTTGGCACCTCTCGGGGCCTCTCTGATCCCCGAGCAATGAAGGCCACAAGCCACCTGCAACCTAGTGCAGTTGCTGCTCCTGTCATCTGAAATCATGTTTCCCAAATATCATGGCCAACTTTGCTTCCTTTGTTTTCACAGAAATCATCTTTTCTGACACTGGCCTGGCCACTTTCTAAACTGCACAATGACACTGTGATAGAGAATAATATAAGAAGAATAGGAAGTAAACATGTTATCCCAGTTCATTCGGGCTGCTCTAACAAAAATGCCGTAGACTGGGTGGCTTTAACAACAGAAACTTATTTCTCACAGTTCTGGAGGCTGGGAAGTCAAAACTCAAGTTTCTAGCAGATGCCATGTCCAGGTAAGAACCTCCTTTCTGGTTTATAAAAAATGGCTTGTCTTCTCTCTGTGTCCCCACATAGTGAAAGGGACAAGAGAACACTTTGGAGATTTCCTTGGTAAGAACATTAATCCCAATCATGCGAGGTCCATCCTCATGACCTGATCACCTCCCAACGGCTCCACCTCTGAACACAATAACATTGGGACTTAGGATTTCAACATATGAATTTTGGGATAACACATCTAGTCCAATGCACATATAGAGAAAGTTAATCAAATATGTACTAAATTTAAACATTTAAGTTCCATGATTCATTGTTTCTCTGAACTCCATTAAGATAATGACTCCGTATGTATCAGTCAGGGCAGTATTGGTTGTTTATAACAAGAAATTTTAAGTAAGAAAATAAAAGAAAGGGCACGTATTGTTCCATTAAAATGAACATTCCCGAGGCAACCGTAGCATGAAGGGAACCTTAATCTAGGGCTCAACTAGTGTTTGCTGCCTTCTTTGTCTTTTGAGTTGCCCTCCTCAGGGTTGATTCCCTGCCTCAGCGAACACAGGACTGAATCCTTCTCAGTTCACGGTCAGCAGAAAGAGAAGGGTGTCTTCATCAGTAACTTGAGGAAAGTCACAGTACTGGGTTTTATTTGCCTAAGTGGCTAGCCATTGCTGGAAACTGTAGAATACTAATTGGGAGGAAAAAAGAGAAGGAAAGCATTTCTTTCCCCCCGGGGATAATAATAGTTATTGAGTGAGTTGAAATTAACATTAATTTAAATTATTATGCTAATCTCTTACAAACTACATTGGGATACATTCACTCATCACAAGCTATGCAAATGTTTTTTCTAATTTTTGCTGACAAGGCTATTTGATAACATAGCCACATACACTAATTTATTTTCTAGTTGATCTGCTTGGGTTCTAGTTTTAACATGTTCTTAAAGCAACAAATAGCAAGTTCCCCATCATTGTTAATTTTGCGTATGTTTGAATAGACTGTTTATATTATACTGTCACATGAGTTATTTAATCATTACACTGTTTTTCAGCAACTACAAATAAATGTACTCTGATTTTTTTGTGGGGGGGAGTCTCTAAATATGCTTCATTTCCAGACAATTGGAGAATGGCAAATCGTAATTTGAGCATCTCAAATTTCTATTTTCTTCAGTAATTTTTATGGTTTTTGAAAGCAACAACAGAATTCATAGTTATTCACAGTGTAAAATTGTAACATATCTCATGAATATTACCCACTTAATGCTTGAATTTAGCTTTCTATTAATAGAAGTAATCAGAGATATTCATTAAATACAATTCCTAATAATGGTTATCTATGTAACTTTTTTGCATTTCAGTAAAAGCATTTGAGCCAATTACAGAAGGTGTAGAAAGAATAAAAGTTAATTCTTGTTTATTGACTTGAGGTTATTAACCAATTCTCTTGATTCAATTTATAAGTCAAAATTCAATTTGTTAGTCAGGTTAATCTAGTGTTTTATATGGTTTCTATGTCATTATTAGCTTTGTTGATTGTCAGTGTCTGCAATCGGAGGGAGAAGCAGACACATTTGGTGTAGAATAAATCACATTTATAATTGTAATTGATTCACGATGGTTGACTTTCCTCTTTTCAAAAGCAACTGAAGTTTGATTGTGTGTGTTTTCTCTTTTTTTTAACTTGTAACTTTTAGGTATAAAAGCAATAAGACTTCTATCTGTATGCATTGTCTAGAAAAAATATAGACTTTCCTGTTTCATTTCTCTTTAGTTCTCTAACTTTTCTCTTTAAAATCCTTCTTTAGGTCCAAGTGTCTGCATCCTGCCTACTAGATGTCAGTGATTCATATTAAACTTCCGCACAACCCCCAAATTCCCTTTCTTGTTTTTATTTTCATTACTTTTCTTTTTGTGTATAGTCCTTCATAACTTTCCAATCATGCTTCTCAAAATGTGATCTGAGGATGGCTGGATGACTTTCAGTTTAAAAACAATTTTAAAACCTTGTTTTCTTATGTCATGAAAAAAATCATACAAAGTATAAATATACTTATTTTATGTGTTTAAAAATACTTTACTTAGAGTTTTCTGAATTATGAAATTAAAGCTTGAAAGTTACCCTAGTGTAATGAAATCTCAAACTCACTCTTCTTCTATGTGATTTAGCTACATCAAAATCTTATAAGCAGGTAATTAGAATACTAACACTTTTTGTGAAGGACCATTTGGTATCAATAAATATTTTATATTGTTTTGGATTGGTTCTAATCGTCGATTGCTCATATTAACTTTATATTTTATGAAGCATGGCTGATAAGGATTTATGATTAGCACACACGCCTGCTCCCTCCCACCACCACCATCCTCAAAGGAACAGAAAGGGCAGGTGAGGTAGGCATACCCTGGGGACTTCTGCTGAAACCAAAAGTCCTACAGCCATATTTGCCAGAGAAGTGAAAAGTGATTTTAAGTTTGTTTAATAAGTTAATACATTAACTTATTATCTTTTAAATCCAATTGCAATTTATCAATTATCTTTGATGTGTAAATTTTAAAAAATAACTAACAGTTAAAATTTGAAACCTATTGACAAAGGATTGTAGGAATATATTCACTTTAGAGGAATCATGATAGAGTTTATCTGTATAAAATAGTTTAAATTTATCCATTGCTGTTATATCAGCTCAATGAACCCTTAAATATTTTTTCAAACTTATATCTCATTAACCCTCTGGGTTTAGTGTTAGTTTTAATGTGTCAGTGGGTATGTGATATGGAGCCAGAAATCTTAAATATAATTTTGCTTCTAGAGTTTCCTAACTGGTGATTATGGATACATTATTCATCTCACACGTGTTCATCAGTTCTAAATTCTTATATCAAGAATATTGTCCATTCATAATCATACTTCTGTGTTGGAAAACCTGCCTTAAACCACAGGAAGACAGCCTTAAAAGCATATAAATATCTGTCCCTCAACTCCTCCCTTCTGAGACACCATCATCGCTCACTCAGGATGGTTCTTTGCTTTCTGTTAATAAGTAATTAGCTCTGCTTGATTCAGATCTGATTTACCAACAGGTCATTCTGGTGGCCTTCACAGGGAGCTGACAATGAATGTAGGTCAACCAGTTGTAACTTTGGTATATAAATGAAAGAAATCCTGCTTGAGACCTGGATTCCATCTCTGAAGTGGATTGGCCTTTATCTTTTCTTTTTGCACTTTCTCCTAATGACTGCTGTTGTTTTGGATGTTGAGTTGATGGATGGAGATGATTTTGCTCTTTATAGCTGTTAAGTGCTTATAATATCAGATGCTTTCTAATGGGTTTTAATTTGCACAGAAAATAATGGAAACGTTCAAAATTAAGAGACTGAGATCACTTCTGCCGTTCCTTGGGCTCAGTTCTATTTAAGAGTAATGTGGAAACACCTTATTCCACAGGAAAACTGTGGTTTGGAAACTATTCTTTTGAACTTTGAAGCTTAGATCTAAGCAAAGTAATATTAGTTGCATATAAGTGTTTTTTAAAAGATAATTTAAAAATAAATATATTCCTCATTATCTTGAAACTTTAAAAATAGTTTACTCTAGAGGAGGAGGGAGTTTCCACTAAATGTTCCACCATGAACTTGGCAGAAAATGACACGCTGTTCATAATTCTCTATGGAATTTTATAAAACATTTCCAAGTTAGAGCCCACTTGTTACTTTCTTTCAACAGCTTGTTTGGCCTCTTAAACATGTTCAGTATAAGGGAAGACAATATTTTTTTAAATTAGTGTTTTTTTCCTTCATTTTTTTATGTTGGCTAAAGTTGAATCCCTATAATATCAGATACTGCAAAGCAAGTGCATTTGTAATTCAATTATTAGAATGAAATATGATTAATATTTAAGGCCAAAGCTTCAGATACCAAACCAATTTGCATTTGAATTCTCATTTTACCTTTCTTTTGCTGGGAAATGTTGGGGGAGTTTCCTAAACTCTCTAGTTTTCTCCACTAGAAAATGAGGGAAACATTTAATTCATAGGGTTCTTGAGTGGATTCAAATTAAAGATAAAGTGCTATACCCCTCCTAATACAGTGGCTGGCACAGGCAAGTGAACAATAAATGTCAACTATTATTATCATTATTTCTTCTCTACACCTATAAAGCCTTTTCTACATGTATAAATACCACTAGCTTCTTCAAGACAAATATGAAACCACAGATGAGGATAAACTATAATGGTCTTTTCCACATTTCTAGATAAGAGAGGTGAGCATAAAGAGCCAGAATTGAGATATATGTCCCTGTTGACTCTCTAGACACATATGAGAACATGTGATCAAGATAGCAATGCATTCTTGGGAAGAGTGTAACTGGGGTCACATTTTATAGTGAGGGGAGTTGGAATTCCCAAGACTTGGACTGGAGCCTTCACTCATGAGGAGAGATAATGTTTATTCACCTAGTGGGAATCCTTATCTCAACTGGTGGAAAAATGCCAAATGTGGGAGTTGCAATAAATGTTTTTTCCAATTGGTTTATAGTTGCAAATCTCCAAATAAGAAACTCTTCTTTTCTAGAGAATAAGAAAAGGGGATATGTTGCTACTTTGTCTTCAATGAGAGATATAAAGCTGAAAGTTTTGGAACTTCACCAAGGTGGAAGGAATGAAAGCCAAGCCTTAGTGAAGTCTGAGTTTTCAGGAAATCGAATAAGAAATGTCTGGCTTTTCTGCTTAAAGTGTTCTTTTAGGCTCAGACAATGTCCAGCTCTAGGTGATTTATAACAGAAGTGAGGAGGTCTTGCAGCTTGAAATACCTTTTGAGTTGGTTTGTTTAAAGTTGAAGTTTTTAGGATGCTCCATGAAAGAATTTTTGTGAAAACAAATTTATACCTGTTTTTGTGCTATGCTGTGAGAATCAAATCCAAGCAATGTTCTTTTATGGAGCAGGCTAAATTGCATTTACTTCCTTCAGACTCTTAATCCTCGTCCAGAAAAGACCAGGGAATGAGTGGGTACTTTGGAATTTCCTTGAAAGTTTTCTAAAATAAGACTTCATTTGGAAAAATAAAATTTTAACTACAGTTTGAGAAGAATTATATAAGTGTTTGGATCTTTGAAAAAACATTTAATCTCTTTATATATAATAGATTCCAATCCCACCTCAGTACATTTCCACCTACTTTATTACAAAAGTAGCATGTAAGATCAGTTTCTTGAATTCAAGAATCTTGATAATAATACAAATGAAAACAGTTAAGATTATACAAAGCACATAATATTCTTTAATGAAAGAGTCAGAAGAGAGAATGTGTGTTTACATTGCTTTGATTAAATGCACATGCACACATGTGCACACACACACCAGAAAGAAAGAAGGAGAAAGAAAAGAAAGGACATAAAAAAGAATCTGAATACAGTTATACAATACCAACCATTCTGATGAAAATAGAAATGGAGTACATCAATATAATCTGTTGCCATTTTATAGAAAAAAATCATACAAATATCTGTGATTATCACTTCTCAATCACATTATGAAAAATCCCAATTATCATTCTGTCCTACTGTCCAGAGGATAAAGCTAGGCAGTTCATTCAGGTTAAGAGATAATACTAAAGAATTGTTCTTAACTTTTTGGTGTGTGAGGTTGGAAGGCTAATTATGGGTGTCGGGGTTTGGAGAAGAGGTCAATGACTGGACAAGTGTGGGAACAGGGACAGCCAAGGACAAAACCTTTCTTCAAGCGTTAGTGTTCTGGTAGAGGTGTGAACTAAGAAAACAACAACTTTGTTGGGTTTAACAACTGGTTCTACTAGAAAAAAGATGAGAATGTCAGTCAATATTTCTGTGAACATTGGAAATAATCACCAACTAGATCACAAGATTATCTCTGAGTGTGTGTAGCAAGGTGATCATTCCCAGTGCAAAAGGAAAATTTCAGAATGGTGTGGAATTCTGAATGGGTCTTTTCACCAGAAGGAAACCATAGTAGATCAAATTAGTTTCCAAGTGTTTTGTTGCACAATTAGAGATCAATGACAAGATAGAATAAAACAATCTTTACAGACACACAAGATATGCATAGGGAGAGTCTTCCAATTTAAAAAGAAAATTGTAATTATAATTCCTTTTGCCACAGAATCTTGAAAAGCAATTTTTCTGAAGGATTTGTAGACAAGTGCGGTAATCACTATGAATTTGATTAAAAAAAGATACCTTTGATGTACTCAGGTAAGTCTTAATTCATGTGGATTAATGATCTTGAGAGAAAGCCAATGTATGTAAAATATTAAATAGCTAAAAAATAGGAGTTTTTGCATGTATCAAAGTTAGATGAACAATAGCAAGTCATGGGGAAGTTAAGGAACAGCCATATAAATGATCCTAGTCATGAGAGGAAGAATCAGAAGTAAATAAACATGTGGATGCAGAAATACAAACAAAAAGTCTTCAGTTTGTCACTGACCTTATTTCTTTTAAAGAACCAAAAAATAAGCAAATTTTAAGGCTCAAGTGTAGTTGTTTTCAAATTACTGTATTATATTTAATTCTTGTACTACTAACACAAGATGCTATTGCTCTCCTTTTCCCCCGGTGGAAACAGCAGCACGAAATGCTTGCCCGACCTGTCCATGGTCGTGCATTTACACAGAACCCTGAATGAAACAAACATGGCCCCTGGAATCATGCTAACATATGATGAACATTCTGAAAAGCGTTTGGACTTTTTTGCTTCTACTGTTATAAAAAGAATCACATGGGAAATTATCAAGTGGGAAAGAAACTAATCAGCTGATACTGTTAATACTGGGAATAAAGAAAAGGAGTATCATTGAATTTCCAATCCATGGACAAGAAATTGAGGCCTTGAAAATGTATATGACCATCTATGACCACACTAGATATTAACAGCACAACTATGACAGGAAATTAGTTTTCCTAAATCTGTTCCTTTATAAACAGTCCTTTTAAAGATCTTTTATGATATTGGTGTTCCTCCACTGTTCCTGGGGTAGAGAACTCAGAACCTTGAAGTTCCATAAGTGTTGAAAGGGATAAATTTATCTCTTGTTATGTTAATGAGTTAAATTTTGGATCTCATTTAAAGGTAGGGGGCTGGTTACCATAAGAACTACCATGTGATCAGAGGTTTGAAACTTTTTGTCTAATCCCCTGACCTCAGTGGAAGGGAACATGCTGTGGGTTGAGTTCAATTACCAAGGGACAATTAACTAGTCAGTCTTGACTGTGTAATGGAGCTTCTGTAAATACACAGGAGAACACCTACTTGACCCTTTTTTGGAGGGATCACTTGTTGAGGAACCAGAATGCTGTCATGCAATTGTGCTGGGTTGCAAGCTCCGTGAGACAGAAGCTCCTCACTCTATGTATTTTCTCATCTGTTTTTTTTTTCATTCAAATCCTTAAATGTCCTTTGTAATAATTCAGTAATTTAATGAGTAAAAGGGTTTTCCTGAGTTCTGTGAGCCATGTAATAAACTAACAGTACCCAAAGGAAGGGTTGTTGGAGTCTCCACGATATAGCTTGTTGGTCGGTAGCACAGGAACGAACCTGGGCTTGTAACTAACTGGTATCCAGTATTGTGTGTGAAGGGGGAAGCAGTCTTGCAGGACTGCACCTTTAACCTGTGGACTCTGATGCTATCTTCTGTTAGACTATGTCAGCATTGTGTTGGATTCCTATCCACCCTGCTTGCATCTGAGAATTGTTTGTTGGTGTGGGGAGTTGACTCCCCCAAACATTGGGAACCCCATTCAAGGACAATTGGTAAAGGGCTCCTGACCTTAAAGACAATCACTTCTTAAAAAAACAAATACAGAACAATTGATGGATATGGTGGCTATTTAGATTGTTTATCACAGGCTACCTGAGCTCTTTGAGATCAGAAAATTTAAGGATTAAAGCGATCTGAATTTTGGGTTTGAATAAAAATTTAAAGATGTGGATGGACAAAGGAACAGGGAATGATATATTCATACTTTTGCTATGATATCTCAAGAATCGCCTCAGTTAATCTTTTCTAAAGCAGAAGGAATCAATTCTGAGTCCTGTTTTTGCCTGATAATCTAGTATCATAAGGGTCTACCTTTTCTTAAGAGAAGTGCAAAGGCCCCAGTGCCAGATAAACTGAATTTAGCTCATCCTTTCATGAGATTTGGAGACAGTCAAGCTAATTAGTCTATGTCCTCATTTGGAAAATTATAAAATCACCGTGCTAGAAAATGCATGATCACAATAAATGCCATGCAGTAGGTGCACAAAAGTGGTCATTGTTGTTTCCACGTGGGAAACAGGATTACAATATGCAATGTACCCTAAGATTTAGGAATGAAAGTATACCTCATAGACATTGAGTTTGTGGTAAACATAAAATTGTCTTCAATCTAGAACTTCCTTCCATTTTCTAATTTTACAAAATTTAGCACACCTGAAAATTGGAGTATTTGAAACACACCATATTGTCAGTTAAGAGAAGGAGCTCAGGAATCTAGAATACAATTCATAAAATTTTACTGTGAATCAACCTCTATGAAATGTTTTAAATCAGTTGGGTTAGCTTTGGAACAAACTGTCCAAGTGGAGACTCTGCTGGAATTCATTGGGCATTCTTCATATACTTGAAACCCAGATGAAAGACCATGGTCAGGATGTGCACATATAAATAAATGACCTTGAGCTTTCTCATCTTGTCCTGCTCTTTTTTTTTTCTCTCTCTGATATGATTAGCTGACTACTCCTGTACAAACCTGTTCAGGCTGAGAGGGCCAAAAGGTAAAAGAAACCAGTAAGGTCAGAAGTGTAAGCCTAAGTTTCACAGGGCACAACACAGAAGGACCTAACCTCCTTAGAATTGTAGAGATCCATGAATCTGGCGCTTTCTAGAGAGTTTTATTTTGCTGAGGAAAGTGATAATAGGCAAAATCTTAGTTTACACCAAACAGGCCTATGTAGCCAGGTAAATGGCACTTTTTCTCTACATGCAAAAAACTAGTTAAATAAATTTGAGTATCAGTATGAAACCAGTAAAATACCCTCCTCTTTTTAAAATTGTAAACTGTATCTAATTATTGTGTTCAAGTTCACAAAAGGTAGTTGTTTTTTGTTTTCTTCCTTCTATAGATACAATCTTGAGGCCATGGTGTTTAGAAGTACATCCATATGTGTATCCTTGTAATATAGACTAATGTATCACAAATCTATAAATAGTGCTTGTTTATACACATGCACACACTCACGCACATATTCATGGCGTCAACAAGTTATCATTATCATGCCATTTAGGCCAATATCTAAAATGGAAATATCACATCATTTTCTTATTATGAATTTATTCAGAGGTTGCTATTAGGCCTTCCAGTAAATGTGTATGCCAGACCAAAATAGAGACATGCAAAGCCAGTTCATGACTTATTTCCAGTAAGCAGAAATCTTACCTTTTAATTTCCCCAAATCACGGAGGGCAACTCTCTGTGATACTGGCCCCACGATTTAGAAAAGTCGTTCAACAAGCACTCACCCACACATGTTTTGAATTTCACAGATAAATAATTCAAAGTTTATCAGCGCACTTTCGCAGTTATCTTCCAGCCCTGCTGTACTCATGTTTTTGTAGCACGGCGCACATTTCCCGAGGAAGGATGTGTTTGTCTCTTCCTGTCTCCTTGTGAGGCAAGTTCAAGTGAAAGTATCAACAAAAATTCAAAACTGAGTTAGAGTAACTTGTGCAATTGTTGTCATCATTTAGTAAGTATAGCAGGACTCTGGATTTAACATTAGGCAGTAAAAACACATGCATTAAAAATAATATTTAAGTTCTTTCTCCACAACTGATCTCTTTTCCTAAAATATTAGATACTTTTGGTTGAGCCCTGAAATATTACCAGGTGTCTCACCAGAGAAAGGTGCCTCACACATTACACCATGTGAGTTAACTGATATTAAATATGTTTTTGATGGTAACAAACAAAAACAAAAACAAAAAAAAGCTGAACTTACAATTGATATCTTAAAGTTAAGAATCATGGTTTCCATACCACTATACTAATGGTTTATTTATTGATTCTGGCCGAGTTACACAATGTTCTTTTTACATTTTTCTTCATATATTCCCTTCAAACCTAAAATGCTTAAACCATGGAAAACTCATCTATTTCTGTAATTAGTGTTTACTTTAGGTTATTCATGCATGATTCCCAAATAGTTACATTTGGTCAAGCTTGTCTAACTGAACACAGCGCTTGGCTTGACAGAGAAAAAGCTAGCCATATTAGTGGTGTAAGAATTCACTTCCTGCGAGGTGAAGCATGCCAGAAAGAACACTGGTTTGGTCACTAAAAGAGCTAGGTTTGAATGCTTATGCTATTCATTAATGATTTAAACAATGTATTTAGGTAATGCCTTAAACAGTTTCTTCATTCATAAAATGGCGGCAGTAATATTCACCCCCTTGTTGACAATACTAAATGGAATAAAATATATGTAGAGGGCCGCAGAATACTTAGAGAACTGATAATGGGTGCCTATCATTTTTATTACAAACTCTCTCACTACCTCAAAGTATATGTGCTAACAAAGTGACGTCACAAAACAATTCCTTCAGATTTCATGCTTTGAACCTGCTGTGTGAGTCCTACCTTGACCTTAGGAAATCGGGGACCTGCTGAGCAAACAGAGTGGAATACGGTGTCTCCGTAGGTGCCCCGATACTCTGCTGTACGCTTCCTCAGTTTTGTTCTGCAAACACACGGGGCATAGACTGATGGTCTGCTGACAGCACTGATGTCTTGTTTCCTAAGCCGAGATAACCTACAGCCAGAGAAATTATGTCATCCTGAAAACTTCACATTATTTAATTGGCAGGTGGAGCGCTTAAGTAATTTGTCATCAGCCCTTTTTAGAATTTGATAGTCATTGGGATGCTGAGGTTATCTAACAGGACAAAGAAACATCAGTCTGCCTTTTAAAAATTAATAATTGTCACTGAAAGGCTCATTTAACATTTATTCTTTTAATATTGTTGACATATTTGTATCAACAATAGCAAAATTTATTCTAGAATAAATTCTTTCTCATGGCTAAAAGCTCTACTAGGTGGTGTGTAATTGCTTTAATGAAGCATAAGTTTGGACCTTATTATTTTTTTGCTGTACATTTTTGCAGAGGACAGTAATTTAGAAGTTCTAGAGTATAGATATAATTTCTACCCAAAATTATGTAACCCTGCTTGTTCATGAATTTTTCTTTGCAAAAATACTGAAGGGTTCATTTATATTTCTCCAGTTCTTCTTTTTGTAAAACTCTGAACTTCATTACTGAGTCACTGTGGTGTCCAGGGGGTCCTGGGGGCTTGCTGCCCGAAGGGGATTATGAATACATTTTCTTTCCCAAAATATCAATGCTATTTCACTTCATGTCACAGTGCTAGAGAGAGATACAGAGACAAAACCCCCAATATTCAGGCTAGTTCTTGGGATTTAAAGATGAGTCTCGGTGAAGGAGGCAAAAACCATTGTGAACACCCAGGCATATGTGCCTGTCCATCAGCTTATAAGGAAATGTGGGAATACTTGTAGAGCACGAGGCTGAGAGTGCAGGCAGATCTTGTTTTGCTATTGCAAGGCAGCCAAGCCCACAGAAAAGTGCTGGCAGAACTGCATTTCTTGTCCTGGAAGATCAAGTGTTGTGATAACTTCCCCCCACATATTTGGATTTATGGGAACTGAACATTTTTCCTTCCATAACTAAACACAGGATTTGGACAGTAAATCTAAAAAGAAAGAAAGAAAAAGAAAAAGAACAATTCAAGTTCAGATAGGTTAAGATTTAACATAAATGACCCATTTTGGTAAATCATTTATATCCAAATTTGTCTCTCATTTTTTTAATAAAATTTGGATATATATACATATCCAAATATTCTGTAGCTGTACATAAATGTGTATATATATAACTCAAAGTTGTACATTTATATATGTAGACTATGTTTATATAGGGGCTGTGTACAAAACAGAGAGACAAATAAAGAGCAAGGATATGTACCTATATGTATGAGTGTGTATATATTGGGTCTGAACAGGAAAAGTACAGCCATTATTATTATAATGAAAACAGTTTGTGTGACATTGATGTAATCTGGCAGCCAAGGAGAATGGCCTAGAATGCACGTGTATGAACTATGATGACTTCACTGTACTAGTCAGTGGGGATGGTAGTCACTGTTGAGTGAGCATATATACTGTTTGGCCTTCACATTCACAATGACTGAGGGAGCAGAGCAATGAATCTGCCTCAGATTTTTGCGTTAAGTTTGAACATTCCTGTGGGGAAACTATTCTGATGATCTAGAAGGCTGCAGCCATGGGCTACTGGTTATTGGCAGCTTCATCATGACAACATTCCCACTCATGCATCACTTCTCATGCAGAATTTTTTTGAGAAACATCTAATCACCCAGGTTACTCAATCCCCCAACAGCCAGATTAGGGCCCCTGAGATTTCTGGCTTTTTCAAAACTAAAATTGCCTTTGAAAGGGAGCAGATTTCAGACCATCTATGATATTTAGGAATATACATCAGGTGAGTGGTGAATGGGAGAACTATGTGAGATCCTAAGGTGCCTAATTTGAAGGGGACTGAAGTATCATTGTCTTATGTATAACTTCTCTTATATTTTGCATCTTCTTCAACAAAAGTGTCCATTTTTCGTATGACTTGACTGGATATTTTCTGTAAAGTGTGTGTGTGTGTGTGTGCGTATATCTATCTATCTATCTATCTATCTATCTATCTATCTATCTATCTATCACAAATACAGTTGTTGGTCAATGTACCTGTGTATAAAAGTGGCAGAAACTAAATTTGACAATAATTATTTATTACTGAATAAGTTCCTTAGCATGTGAAACTTTCCAGTTATGAAGTCAGAAGGATGGGTTTTCCTTGGATTTTCAAATATACTAGTTCTACTGAATGCATTATCAAGAATTAACATATTAGAAATCTTAAGCTTTATATTGCGTGGTTTTAACTACATAGCTTAACATGCCTTTTCTGGCTCTAGAATTCTATGGTTATTTTTGGAAATGGTGTTTTGGGAAGCATCAATAGCTTTTTTTTGTGTGTATATGTATGTGTGTGTGTGTGTGTCTTACAAACTTTTCCTGATTCTAGCATTACTTTTGTTAAAATTAACCCAAAAGAGTAAATGCAAAAGATCAATCTATCCTTTCATCCTTCTTAATATAATTGAAACAACTTCAGGGGAAAAAGGGAAGGATTTACAGGAACAAGTATAAAGGACACATGGACAAAAACAAGAGGGGTGGAACCCGGAGGGAGGTGGGGAGGGCTGGGAGGGTGGGCTGGGATGGGAGTAAAAGAAAACTGT
The DNA here is from genome assembly GCA_004024845.1 of Tonatia bakeri. Lineage (NCBI taxonomy): Eukaryota > Metazoa > Chordata > Mammalia > Chiroptera > Phyllostomidae > Tonatia > Tonatia bakeri. The sequence continues at coordinate 154,173 of PVIA01003120.1, forward strand.
ACTTGAAGAACAATTAAAATAAAATAATAATAAATTAAATTTTAAATACAAGGGTCCACAATGGTCTCCCTCTAAGTATGAAAGAGACTGAATTTAAAAGGCACCTTTAATAGTTCCCCATTGAGAACCTCCTTGAGAACTTGGCCTTGCAGGCTTCCAGGACCAACCTCCACAGGTCAAAGTTCCACCCGTCTCCCACCACCACACTACAGAAGTGATGTACTCCAGGGCACTCTCAAGACATTGTTGACACCCGTCAAATCTCTGCAGTTCCATCCCTTATGTTACAGACTTCTAATGTCCACACTAACACCCCGTCTTCCTTTCGGGGTGGGAGAGGGGTTTCTCTCTCAGTCCTAAGTAGACATTGCTGGATTACTTTAGCCTTCCTCGATCCTTTCATTGTCTAAATTTCAATAGTATTTACTCCCTAAGCTATGCTTGTTGTTCTTTTGATAGTCTTTTCCATATGATTTCATATGTGAAATACCTAAATCTGCTAAGTAACCTCTTTCAGTTGATTTCTCAATTAGTGCACAGGAGACTTCTCATATGCATTTGTTGAAGGAATGAGACCTTCATGTCAAGCCCAAATGTTCAGACTCTCCTGATTCACTAACCAGCCTGATGACTACACGTATCCATCTTTATATAACATGTTGTAAATTAGTCACTCAATGCATGTTTTTTAACTGCTCACATTTGTCACACATGGTTGAAAATTGGGAATAGAGAAGTAAACATGATAGAACTGGCATTGTAGAACTTAAATTATTTCCAGTGGGGAAACAAAGATAATAAAAAAAGCAAGCTCCAAAAGTAAGCTAATTAGTTTTAGAGAGTAATGTTACTTTGAAGATAATAAAATGGGTTAGCGGGTAGAGCTTGGCTACAAAAGACTGCAGGTTACTTTAGTTCAGTGTTTATGATGTCCTTTGCCAGAAGCTCATATATGACTGGGACCAAGAATGATGAGTAAGAAGCAGCCACGTGTGAAAAGATAGATGCAAGCAAAGCAAAGAGCAAGTGAGGTTTTTCTGAGGCATAAAGCTTGGCATGTTTAATGCACAGAGAGAGGACAGCTGTGGCTGGACCACAGGTCTCCTGGGAGGGTGGGGATGAGGTCAGAGACTTAATGAATTACTCTTGCAGAACTTTTGGTCCAAAGTAAGGATCTGGAATCTTACACTGATTATAATGGAAAGTCAATGGAGTATATTGAGCAAGTGAGTTATGGTATCTTTTATTTGTTGAAATATATTTCACATATTGCTTACTAAAGTAATCTAATGTCTGTCAGAAGATAAGTAAAAGATATGTTCAAGTCCTAGCTGGGAGTAACTGTGAATGTGACCTTTTTGGGAAATAGGATCCTTACATAAGTAATCAAGTTAAAATGAGGTCACTCTGTCCTTATAAAAAGAATGAAATTTGGAAGTAGAGCCAGAAGACACACAGGGGAAGGGGTCATGTGAAGACAGAAGCAGAGATTGGAAGGATGCATGTACAAGCTAAGACACCCGAAGGGTGGCTGGCAACCATTGGAAGCTACGAACAGGCAAGGAAGGATGCCCCACTAAGCTTTCAGAGAGACTTCTGGCCCTGCTGACACCTTGGTTTTAGACTTCTAGCTTCCAGAACTGTGAAAGGATACATATTTGTTGTTCTCAGCCACCCGTTTTGTGGTACTTTGTTACACGAGCCCTAGGAAAGGAATACACAAAACTTTGAAGAATTGTCACACATAATAAATCAGGCATTGTCAAGATTCTTATAATCTAGTTATGGATACATTTAAATAACTAGATAGATGATAGATAGATAATAGATAGATATAAATTTATGATTACATTAAAATATATTATAAGGCATTATGGCACCTCTCTATATTATATTTTGTTAGTTACACAGGGTTTTTGAAGAAGCAGATTCCAGAGCGGGTTAAAGGTGTAAGAATGTTATGATGAGAAATACCTGTGAAAGAAAATGGGAAGAGTGGCAGTGAGCTGGAAGAGACATGAAACCATGGTGCAGATCTGAGACCATGAGTGAAGCAGAGAAGGAGGGAAGCTGGATTGGGACTTTCTTAAGCTGCTGCTCAAACTAAGAAAAGTCTAAAAAGATCACTGGGATGTCCTCAAACCAAAGCCTCTGGAAGGATTTCTCATCTTTTGAAATGTTTCTGCCTTCGTATGTCTACCTCATTCAGTCATTGGCTGGGATCATGAAAGGCATGCTCGTGGTGCAAACATGGAGATAAATTTCAGTGCGCGGCAGTGGGGGCTCAGTTGCTTTCCTAAATTGAGATCTGAGAGCTATGTTCTCTGGGTATCTTTAGTAGTATAATAGTAAAGTGGGGGGAGGAAAGCTCTTAGTATTAGCTTTGCCCAGCAGCAATTCTGTACCTATGCTGTGTATGAAGGATTTTCCACATTTTTTAAAACCATCTTTAATTTGTTCAGATAGAGGGGTAGGGATGGTGGAGAGGGTAGGGGAAAGTGGAGTTTATTTATGAATGAAACCTGTTTCCTATATTTGGTAGGAGTAGTTCATGGAAGAAGGGAAGCCATTTTTATTGAAAAACAAGAGAGATCCCTTTATCTTTTTTTTTTTTTTTTTTATTAGAGCAAGCAGTATAGGCACAATTTCAATAGTTTCTTCATTGTCCTGTTTATTGATGGGAACTCCAATACTCCAATGAGAGTGTTGAGAATGGATATCGCCAGACCAGACAATGCCCTTCTTTCCACTTTTCCTTTCCATTTAAATTTTGCTTCCAAGATATCCCTCAGGTGCTTTTGTTTCAGATCTATGAACATTTCCCCAAGACCTGATGTGCTTATAACACTGGGCTTATTTGTAGTGACTTCACAGAGAAAACATGTGGTCCCTGATGCTCAGAAATTTGCAGATAAGTGAGTAACCCTGAAGAAGAGCAATTTCAGGGCACTGTGATAAGCACCCCCCTAAATGCAGTTCCAGATGCTTTTAAACAGAAACACGAGCCATCACACTAGCCTGGGCGGTGACTGTGATCACAGAAAGTTCCCGAGTACATCAGAGTTCTGTGTGCTACCACTGCCGCCACCATGGACTGACTCGAGGGGTTTTCTCACTCCACATCCCCTTACCTCCCCCTGCCTCCCCCCAGAGTGGTTTAAGTGTTCAAATTATTATTAATTATTTAGTAATATAAACTATTGAAGTAAAAATAACATTTGTTGCCTCATATGATGTTCAGAGTAACATTTAAAGGTTGACAAATATTATTTACCTGTTTAAGCAATAAGTAGAAGTGACTCAAGTTGTAAAAATACTTAATTGTAAAGAAGCACACAATTAAAATATGTGCTGTGTTCCAAAGATTGCTCTTTAAATCAATTGTTTGGAATGCATATCACATTTTTCCCATAAAATAAGAATCTATATATTATCAAGCTACTCCATGGAAGTCTAATTACCTTCTAATATAGCTGGTATATTATATATTTATCATAAAAATCATTCAAAGCATATTATTCACAAAAAAATGGAAAGATTAAATATTCAATAATGGTGGCTTAATAAAATAAAATGAGTTTTAGCTAATTAGCTGTATAATAAAATGCTATAAAATCTATTGGTGATTACATTACAGAAGAATATTTTCAAAGTATGAGTTTTCTGATTTAAAAATATTCCATAATACAAATAAGTAAAGAACAAAATACATAAGTTGCTCATTAATCCACCTGGTAAGAACCAGCCAGTGTTAATTTTAGCATGCACTTCAGCCTTTTTAGAAAAAAGTATTAATATAAGTGGAAAAAACACTTTTAATAATATATTGTTAATAAAATATGTGTCTATTTATTTATAAACCCCTTATTATTAAAACATTTTAATAGTAGTTGGTTGATGCATAATTTTTTATTATACATTTTTAATTTTCTGATTTTATGTACTTATTTGTGCTTTCCCCAAATTTCAGAATTTCCAAATTCTTAAGAAGTTTCTTTCTAGAGAAATATTGCCAGAAAAGTCTTTTTAAAAAGCTATTCTACTCTTTCCTCTATGCTGCACTATGAGACTTATTTTTCCTCAGCCTGCTATTTTTTTCTCATAGCAGTTATCACTTGACACAGTAAATATCTATTCACTCAGTGACTCTCAGCTCTCCTAGAATGTGCATTGCATGCAGGCAAACGCTATGTCCAGTTTGATTGCTGCCTTTTTTCCAGCAACCTAGAAAAGTGCCTGGAATATAACAGGCACACGAAAAATATGGTGAAAGAATTATTCACTGTAAATAAATCACAATGTAATCAGAAAATACTGTATTTTCAACCTGTATATATAGTAAGCATGTTACTTTAACTCTATTCAAAAAGAAAAAGTTTATACAATTGGGAAAATATCCAGCCTTACAGATACTAAAGTTTATGGTTCAAGAAGAGTTTTTAATTGGGAAAATGGATCAAATAAAGAGCTTTCTTCAGATTCGGGTGCTGTCTTTATAGTTATTTCGATATTTTATGGATGATGGACACTAAGTCCATTTACTGACTTTCTAAAATGTTCCTGGTAGACCACTGGTCTGTTATAAGCCCAACTGATATGCATGGTGGTTGTTAGTATATATAGACTAAAGGTCGGGGGTAATTTAAAAAAAAGGCAAGAATAGGAGGAGAATGAGAGGCTTTTGAGAAGTTTCCAGGCAAAATTTAGATGGTCCGATGTGGCTAAGGGAATGGCTCAGGAGAAACTAAACTAGTAGGGGTAACAAACAACACTGGCACATCATTGGCTTAAGCCAAGAGAGGTTTATCTTTCATTCATGCTCTGAGCCTCCAAGTTTGAAACAGGCCAGGCGCAGTTCCACGTCTTCTTTGTCCATTTCCCTGGATCCAGTTTGAAGAGTCATTTTTTTCTCTTCAATTCAAAATATATGCACTGGTTCTTTAAAGGTCTTTTCCTATGTGACACCCATTAGTTTTATTTGTATTCTATTTGCCGATGTCAGATGCATGGTCAAGAATAAATTTCACTCGCTGGGCAAGGACAGTCTTGCCTTATGCCCAGAAGAACAGTTATAATGACTACAAGGCAAGAAAGAGTGGAGGAAACCTGTATGTGAGGAAGTACAAGATTATAGAGAAAAAGAAGAGAGCAGATTTGTGGTCCACACAGTGCCCCAGTGCAGGCTGGGGCCAGGGCAAACTGAACACGCTTCCTCAAATTAGGCAGTGAGTTAGATTCTTTGTTTGCAATATGACATGGGGAAGACTAGTAAACACCTCTGTCTCGGTGAAATGTAATTCTATGTTTTTGTCTCCTATTTGTGTGTTTCAGACACATCCCGCTCACACCTGTATACAACATTATAATAAGTGAATATATATATGATTAGACTTTTAAGAATAATACTATCAGTGTTTCTAGTCAGGGATTAGAAGATAAGGAGACCAAAGTGTCCTACTGATTTTCAGCAGTTCACATCTTTAAAAACCAAAGAAGCCACAGGGCAACAAAAATGTACAATGCTTTACACGTAATGGTAAGTGACCCAAGCTTAAAAGCGTTATTTAGATTAATTTGCTTTTAAAATTCAGTTATTACCGTATTCAAGTAATTTGTCTATTGTTAGCTAACTCTAGCACCATTAGTCTAGAAACCAACATATAACGGGCTCTTCTCTAAGTTCTGTGATTCTTTAGCTGCCAACATTAGCCCTGTCTTTCCATTATTCTGTTTATTATAATTCACTAATACATTAGTTTGGTCCCTCTGGATATAAATACAATGCAGCTTTTAACTCTGTTTATGGGATACAGGAACACGCATCCTGTCAAGAGATTTCACAACGAGCTACAAATTGCTATCATGAGCCATTATTTCCATCCCATTCTTCTCCTTGTGTGCATGGAATTAGTGTGAAGATTCCATTAGCAACAGTGCCATTACAGGCAGAGTATTTTTTAAAGAATAAATCAAACCAAACAATTTTCATAAACCCTAGGCATACATGAAAATTAAAATAACATCTTTAGAGGTTATTGTTATTATGAAAAATAAATAATGTCTAGATACACAGTGAGATTTTTGATGTGGGTATTTTTTAAATTATTGTAGATGGAGAAATGTAATGGGTATATAATTATAAAATAGAATCAAACATAGAAAGTAAATTTATAAAGAGTGCAAGAATAAATTTTAAGGAGGGATCTATTTGCCTCATTAATGAATTTGTTAATTCCCCTTTCAATTTTAAGGTAAGAAAATTAGTTTTATGGCCACATTACTTTTTAAAAAAAATATTTTATTTATTTATTTTTAGAGAGAGGGGAAGGGAGGGAGAAAGAGGGAGAGAAAAATTAATGTGAGAGAGAAATATTGATTGTTTGCCTCTCATACACCCCCAACAGGGAACATGGCCTGCAACCCAACCATGTGCCCCAATCAGGAACTGAACTGGTGACTTTATGGTTTGTGGGACAATGCCCAACCTACCAATCAGGGATGTCCACATTACTTTTATATATAATTTAATTTAATTTTGGCCTGAACTCGTATATCACGCAATATAGATTCCCAATGCTTTTATTTTTTTTTCCTGTTAATTTGAAATGCTTGGCACAATGCGTTGAGTTTAGCTGAATTTAGGTCTAAGAGGAGACAATACAGATTCCTAGCTCTATAAAATTTTCTTTAGTAAGTCAATTAATTTAGCAGCATGGATTGATTGATTTGGATAGCCTTAAAGGTAGACTAAACTTTTAATTCAGTGAAAATCATTAGTAACCTAATTTTATATGAGCACAGCATTAAGGTATAGTATCACCCTTTTATATTTATTTTATGTGGATTAGCTTTCCAAACCAAACTGTTTTTTTTTTTTTTTCCTTTTGGCTCATAATTGCAAATGACTTGCCCAGGGCAATTTGTCTTCAAGAAAATAGGGTCCCCCTGTGGTTGTCATAATGAAGATTGGATGAACGTTCTCTATATGACAATGTTTTCATGTGGGAAGGACAAGAAAGGAGAAAGAAAATTTTGAGGCAATGCATTCTGACATATTGCTAAATAATGAACTTTCAATTTATTGGGGGACTGAAAATGTCAAGGCAATTTAGAAACTAAAATTAAAAAAAAAACAGGTGAGCCAGTTCACTCTATACCTGATTGGATTTGGAGTTTAATGAACATTTTCAATAGATTGCTTACTCAAAGACAAGTGGATTTTTTTTTAATTAAGTCGAATTTTTATGATTTTTTAATGGACAGTGGGTTATCTAAGAGTGTTAGTCCATTGCCCTTATCTATCACTTTTGATGGACTAAATAAAAATCATCTAATATTTGTTCAGAGAAATAGAAAAATACTCTTTTTTTACAAATAAAGAGAAAGAAGGAATAGAAACTGTAAGTACTATCTTCTATATCTGTTCATAGTCATATGCTCTTTAAGAAAGAATTATGAATTTTAAAAAGTCTGTATGGACTTTATTTTGTTTTAATATAATACTAGTCATGATCATCTTTTTTTAAAAAAGATTTTGTTTATTTTTTTAGAGAGGGAAGGGAGGGAGAGAGAGAGAGAGAAATGTCAATGTGCGGTTGCTGGGAGACATGGCCTGCAACCTAGGCATGTACCCTGACTGGGAATCGAACCTGCGATACCTGGTTCGCAGCCCACGCTCAATCCACTGAGCTACACCAGCCAGGGCTTCATGATCACTTTTTAATATAATGCTAATGGCAAACATGATACTATTTAATGCTTTCACAACTGAATGGTTAAAACTATAAACATTGATTTTTTTTAAAGCAAGACATGCAGTAATGTTTTCATATGATGGTGTAATTCCTTTTTCAACCACTTCTCCATTCTCTTAAATATTTTATGGGTTTTATTAGGTCACAGTTATGCTGTGAGGCAAAAGGTACCAAAAGTGTACTATCTTCAAGTATTTTCTGCTACTTTTTTCAAGCTCAATCACAGGACAGTATATCTGGGAGATAAACATATTTTATTATACACTGAAGGTGACTTCATTTTCCATACCTCATCTCCACTGCAACCTACAAAGCTTTTCTTTCTCTTCTGTGGGTGCAGCAGTTCCAATCTGTATTCTATTACTTATCATAAATATGGGGGTTATCAGTGGTTATAAATGATTGAAAAGGTTTTGAATGTTTACTTATGTTGAAATTTAAGAAACACATACATCTTAGGCACAAAAATATGCCACCTCAAAGATGATTTTAATGCGGCCACCTGAAATCTAGATTTTTTTCTTGAGGATGATTGGTTTTTAATACATCAAGAAATCTCTGAAAACATGTGCTGCCTGGTTGTATGGAGTTGTGTGTCCATTCGTTTTGGTTTGTGTGTGGGTTCTTACATTTGCAATAATTTTAAGTTAATTCTAATGGAAATAATCAGCAGAGGACAACGGTGGTCTAATGATCAAAAGTAATGTCATGAATATACTCATATCAATTTGTAGATAATACATTTTTTGCAAAACTTTATTTACATTTAGAGATTTGACTGTCTCTAAATGTTTCCATTTTGGTGATTAGAGAGTTAAGGCAGATAGACAGATAAATAACTTTTGCCCTGTTAGATTATAAAATCACTTCCATTACTCAGAAACTCATTTCTTGCTGCAGGCAGCCCACATCATTATAATAATAGTAATTATAATAATTATCATAGTGCTTACAATATACTATGCTGCCTATCCCAGTGAATCCTCCAACTCTTTAAAAAGGAAATACACACCATAGTTGAGAATCTCTGCCTCTGAAACGCAGGCACCACTGGAGTGAAAAAGGAGGCATCTCTCTTCTCTTTGGCTTGCAATTCTCCTAACAGTTGTTATTCAGAAGAAAAGATTTAATGAAGGTTAAAAATAATTTGTGAGAATTGAGTGGAAACTGAGAGAATCTCAAACACCTCAAGATGTTGCCATTAAAAATGTAGATAATATCCAAGAAAATATGTAAATTTTTAGCTTTTAGTGCAAAAGAAATTCTTCTCTTACAGGATCATGTTCTGCAAATAACGAGCTCATTGTATACACAGCAAAGAATGGCAATTGATTGGCTAGAGATCACCCATCAGCTAGGGATGCCTTGATTGCAGGTCTGTACATTTCCCATAATATATTGGACTAGTCCCTAAGAAACATCAGGACTGTGTTATTTAGAATATGGAGTGCAAATGATCCTGCTTTACTCTTAGATTGCCTTTTTGCTCCAGTAATTTCTAAACCACACCATGTTCTCAGGCTAATTTTGGCTACATTGTGAATACATGTGGATTGCACACGGACAGCTTTGCAGCAGTGATTGCTGCCTGGCCATCTCACAGAACACTCTGGGTTTGTTTGATTTAAATTGGTTTTCCTTCTCTCTTAATTCCAATGAGTCTATAAAGATAATAAAAGTATCTCTGTTATATTATTGTGTTATATCTCTATGTGATCTGAGCTGGAATCAGTAGTTTAGAATAGTGTAAGAATAAGAAATATAAACTCCAGCTTTTGACAAAAGTTCCCCAACCTTACAAGTTTTCCTAAACAACAGCCATTTTGTAGACCTGACAATGATGGTAATTCAGATGGCTTGGTTTTCTTCTCCCTCACGTCTGCATTTCCAAACCTAAATGTTTCTTCAAATGCTGTCTCGTCCACAAGAAATGATCTCGCCCTCCTCTGAAACTAATAACATAGGAGCTGGTTATTCCTCTCTTACAATACTTAGTACATGCTCTGTATAGGCAAGGATTTTCAGTTGGCACCATGAATATTTACACTGCTTGTTACATAGTAGGTGCTAAATAAAATTATTTCACCTGCACTAAAGTCTACCTTGTTCAAATATGGTGTGTACTTAGGTGGATGTCTTATCTTTACCATCCAGATGCTTAGTAAAAACAATGATTATTATTATCCACCATAAAATTCTATGAAGTCATAGTGAAAATAAAAAGGTCCTATTATCTATCATTGCATCTTCCGAAGGGCCTTTAGGTGAAATGTATATACTACACATTTGTTCAGGGAATGGATACAGCCTAAGAGTTGTGTTCACAATGTGTTGCTTAAATCCAAGTGTAAAATTGTATATCCTTTATAGAATACTTTTACTCTGTATGCTTTATATTTAATTAGGAGTACAATTTCCAGAAGCACTTTGGAAACAAGTAGCAACTATTCCAAAGGCCTATCCAAACAAAATAAATTTGAAATATATTAGAAGAGAAAAGAAAGAACATTCCCTCCACTTCGCCCCAGAAAAGCTGGTCTATATTGAAAGACTTAATGGTCCTAGCAGATAACTAAAAAATGTGCTGAATCTAAGGAAAAAATTTATGTGTGGCCATCTGAACTTTAAAAAATAATTGCCCTGCTAAAATTTATCTTCCCTACTATTGGGTTAATGGAAGCCTATATTTTGGTATGCAAAGAATCCTTTTTTAAAATAAAAATTTATAAATCTCTTAGGCATGTTACCCTCTCATGTGACAAGAACGTTGCCTTAACATATAATCTGTCATATCCAAGCCTGCAAAAATGTACTACTGGTGAGTCTTAAATGAAAATGCTATTTGTTTTGGAGATGGACAATATTGGCCATATTATTCCAGTTGTGTGTTATTAAAAGAATGCATGATTCTAGTTATGAAAAAAATTTAAACATTTCAAAAACAATATGTTATTTTGCACTGTAAGAGAAGACAACTTAGAAACATGGAGTGAAATAAAGATGTTTGCCCATTGGTTTCCCCTAAGGATGCATTTCAGGGACAGAAAGTGTGTCCTTGGTGTGCATATCAAGTGTCATTTAGGCTTTAGATTAGATGCTGCTCTTAAATCTATCTCAACGGGCTTGTGCTAAATGGCAAGGTTGTGAAATGAAATACAAATTAGGCTTAAATAGGATAGATTGCATTAAAAATGTACTCGACTGAGCAGGAAAGTTCAACCAAAGTTCAGTGAGTTCACGCTGGTGTGAAGCAGGGAGAGTGGCTGGGCACAGCATTGTGTGTCTGCTGTGAGTGGGACCTCGCAGAGACTTCTCCTGGCTTCCAAGGCGACACAATATACACAAACACGGCATTCCAGCCGTGACTGACATCCTGCCGGATGAAGTTAATTTGATCCACCTGAGGATAATTCTAGTCACTGGCCTTACAGCCAGCATGCTCCCTGTGGGTTCACAACAAATAAACACATGTTGACCAGTTCTCTAACACAGCATCTATCTGTTCTGTTTGCAGCATTAATACTGATTTTAAAAGTCATCATTCATATGCTTCTGAGGAATAAAGTACAGTGAATGGCATTGAAATAGATATTCTTAGCTTTTCAATTGCTTTCCACTTTCAACATGGTTTACATAATTTAAAAAGAACTTTGAATTATTTTAAGTATCCTACTGAGAAAATTATTTCATCTTTCTGTACATTAAAAAACCCTGTAAATTTGAAACAGATGACTTTTTACATTCCAGTTTTATCTGTTATAGCTGAAAGTTGATAATACAACTATTTTTCTCTTGATAGACCAGAATCTAAAACTATTTGCATTGATAAATATGGTTAGTGTATACACTATAAACTGTTTAAGTACTTTACATTTCTTATTTTTAGAGCATGAACACAGTCCCTCACTATCACAAATTACGCAGTCAGTTTCCCACATTTGGGGAAATTACAGGGGTCAGCACATCCAGAGTTCAATGGATAAGCCTCACCCTATAAAAACTACCTTTGTGGTCAGGGTATCTCCCCTGCCAGGTAAGTGTACAGTTCTTATTTACTTGCCCTAATAATGCTATAGAGCTATGATGGAGTTACTACTACTTCCTTCATCCCCATTCTATGGAAGGAAAGCTGAGGCACAATGAGACTTCGTAATTTGCCGGAGAAACCAGGCTTGTATGGAAGGAAACCAGGATTTAAGCACAAGCCACCTGGCTGCAGAGGTGGAAACTTACCACTGTATCGTGACATCTTACCATTTCATGCTTCATAAAAAAAAGAGGAAATGCAAAGGATAAACAGAACACCTGAATGTTCCAGATTGAAGGATCCAAAGTGGGAATGCACAGCAACTGCTTTAAATATTTCATTGGTCAAAACTGCTGATGGAAACAGAGTTTCTTTTCAAGGTGACAAGTAAGCTTGAAAATTGTGACAAGCATAACTCTTTAAGTATACTAAAAACCATTACATGAGTAATATATTTATTTAGGAATCTTCTCTTCTAATTCCTCAGAAAACAATCCTAATTTATTTTCCTCCTTCATTTTTTAAAAAATTATAATTGAAAATACATTCAAATGTTATTATTCTATTTATTGTTTTCCTTAACCTTATTTAAACATTTTTCAAATTTGAACTATGGAGAAGGAGAGAAGCAACTTTGGAGTGGGTCACTTTCTGAAGACATTTATGTTAAAAATAAATTAGATTTTGGCTGCTTTGGTCAGTGCCCAGAAGTTAGCAAGATCATACAACCTTATCAAACCAAGAACTCTGTTCTTAATTTGGGATATTAACATTTGTAGTCTAATTTTTCTAAAGTTACATCCTCATATGTTAAACAAAATTTCTAATTCCCTAGGGATAAATATGCAGGATAGTTTAACCATGAAATATATTAGAAACCTAGAATACATTCATTTTCATTTTGTTTTGTTTTATTTATAAACACAATTAACGAAACTGTAAGAGAAGATAAAACAAATGTACTTATAGTACATTTCATGTATATTTGCAGTGTGTTAAATTCTTTCATACATGTAATGAAAGTATCTTGTTGACCCCTGTGTTATGAGCCACATGAAAAAAAATGTGCGTTTTAGATTTTAATCATAAACAGATTTAGGCTCCATTATGGTTTTCTTCTTTCAGCCTTTATCAGCACAGTCATTTAAATAAAATGTTTATTTGTAAAAGTATATGTGTGTGTGCTTTACTTGAAAGAGCTGATTACAACCCTATTTGGAGCTTTTATGATACCTCTTTTAAAAAGTAATTTTTAGGTTAAAATTCAAACATTTCACCTTTTAAACTGTTTCATGTTTAACCTAGGTATGCTGGAATTAAACACACCCAATCTACTGGAATCTCTCCTTATTTAAGAGAACCTTTCTGAAAAACAGGCCTGGCAGTCAACTTCCTCTCTGTGGCTTTGCAAGAATAAATTAAAATGTGCAAAATGACTTGAGATTCATGGTGAAAGGGTGCTTTAGAGTGTTAATCCCTCATGAATTCTGCCTCCAGGATCTTGCTTTAAATGAGCAGGAAACTTCTGGAATTGAACAAGCATTGTGGGTGGCCATTCTATGGTTAACAGGAAGAGAGGGGAGATTTCAATTAAAGATGTGAGTTAACTCACATAAATACCGTTATTTGTCGGTGCCTGTGTATAAGTATAGGCCTGCACTGATAGGACAGACAGGCCACGAAAGCCTGAAAAATTAAATTTCTTATGTGTCAGTGGAAATGTTTTGAAAATAAAATGTACATTTTCAGGAACCTGTTTTGTATCTCTTAACATACTTCTGCAGTTTCACATAGCATTGAATTTGGCTAGGTCCAGAGTTATAGAGATTTACAGATAAGTTAAAGGACAGAATTATGTTTTAGTTTACTCTGAAAATTTTGGGTTTAAATTGTTTTTCCATTTCTATCTCCATGTTCTGGTGTGGGGAAGGAATGTAACATACATTTATTTCCTGTGTATTTCAGGGGAAAATAATTCCCACATATTATGGCCATACAGTTTAAATAGTATTGTCTTTAATAGCAGAATGAGAAATTCTGTCTCTGATGATAACTGCAGACATTTACTTTATGAATTGTTTTTGATCTCCTTATTACTCATTACAATTATATTTTAGTATACCCAGGATGGTGAACACTGACTAAAGCATCTTTTTAAATGTTTTTAACCACCTTATCTATACATGCATATGCACATACAAATCTAAAATTGAACTTATACTATTTGGTTAGGTTTTAATTTTTGAAAGAAGATAAGATGAATTGCTTTAATTTCCAAAAAATCAATTATTTAAGCAATTTTAAGTATAATTTACAAATAGAGCAAATATGATCATTCATGTGGTCTCATTTTGTCAGATACTAGTGAATTTGGGAAGCAGGGCATGCTGGTGGAGGGTTAGGCTGGGTAAGAAATACTGTGACTATCTCAAAAACTAAAAGATTGAAATTCAAGTATATTTGTGGTAAGACTAAAAGAAAGTGGTGACTTTACCATTTACTTTTTAATACAACTGTCATTTATATGAAATTTGTTTTTTTAAGTGCTTTCAGATTTGGTGCCTCAGTATCTTTTCAAAGCCTGGAGAACAATTGGAATTTGGCACTTAACCCTTCAACTTGTCAATCTCAAGAAAAACGAAAATGGATTAATCAGCAGAAGATGCCTGAAGGTTTGGCTGGTGCACTCTGACTTGTCTTAAAGTGCACACCTCATTCACTAGGCTTTGTCGTTTTTTTACCACTTCTCACAAATAATGAGGCTGACCTCTGAACTGCTTCAGGGGCAGGACTGTGTCCCAATCATCGTGTTAGAAAATTGCCTGATTCTGCAGCAGACACCCCCACCAACATATTTAATGAAGACTCCACTCAGCCAAAACCTGCAGAGGGAGTCTGTTTATAAATACAGTGTACAGTGCAGTATATGCTATCTCTGGATGTCCTGTTCTCTTCAGACATGCTTAGCATACTATGTACTCTTTCTGCTCTTTAATTATAAAGAGTAATCATGTGTTTAGCACCAAGTTCATACCAAGGATTCCCTGTGGACTTCATGAACCTTAAGATTCAAGAACTTTGGCCTTTGATTCTCAGTCAGGGCACACACCTAGGTTTCAGGTTCAGTCTCTGGTCAGGGTGCATACGAAAGGCAACCAATCCATGTTTCTCTCTCACATCAGTGTTTCTCTCCCTCTGTTTCTCTCTTCCTTCCCCGTTCTCTAAACCCTCCCTCCCTTCTCTCTCTAAAAGCAATGAAAACATATGGTTAGGCGAGGATTAAGAAAAAAGAAAACAATAGTAAAAAAGTTTCAGGGAGACTTTGACTAGTAAAGTCCCCTTTCAAATCCTGGAAGAGGCTCTCCCAATGTGTTCATATAGCCATGCTGTTGTTGGTGGAAATCAGGGTTTTCCACGGATCACAAGGAAAGCATTCCAGGGACCCACAAGCAGGAGACTGTGCTGTGACAAGATGGTTTGTTCATGTGGAAGGCTGCCCTTGAGTTTCCAATTTCTCATCTCCCTCCGTCCCACCGTGGAAGAAGTCCAACCTTGCCTTCAGCAAGGTCAGAGCAAAGGCTAGTGTCCAAAGTTTCTGCTTCATATTAAAGTTTAGTCCTTCAGAGCTCATGCCATCTGCTGCAGGTCCCAGTAGCTGCTAAACCCACAATGTCACATGGTCGTGTGCTACTGCATGAAGGCAAGAGGTGAGAGTGGGTGCCCAGGAGAAGAGAGGGGGAGAGAGAGACAGACAGACAGAGAGACAGACAGACATGTTATTTGTTCCCCTGGGATTATATTAGCTTAGGTTGGGACAAACCAGGTGCTTTTCCAAAAGAATCAGTCAAATTCCCAAGCTTTTACAGGTTTTTAGTAGGCACAACCTCTGGTTAGGCTGACAGAATTCTTGGGTCAAACACCCCATTTGCACCCCCTAACAACCTGGTACCACAGGGCATGCAGTGTTCCTGTGGAGATTTTCTGTGCCCTCAGAATCGTGTTCCGTGGCAGCAGTCCCGCGGGGTGTGGATGAGTAGGTACGTGCTGGAGCTTCCCGGCCAAGCAAGTAGGCCCACGCTCCCCAGCATGCTAAACTGGGCGTCCAGTTCCTTTTGCTCTCTTTTGTCCATTAATAAGTAGTTAACTAACTATGGTACAATGCTTTTGTAAAATATCAGGATGATGTTTATTTGGTTTACAATAAATAAAACAAGACTTACTACAAGCAGATACTGTGCTTAATGTTGAGGACGTACATGTCACAGCCTTGTGCGTTCAGGAACTTGCAATTCATTGTAAGGGTTATCAACAGAAATGAACAGTTTGAAAACTAGGTTAAGGACCAGGGACACTGGGAAGCACAAGATATAAAAACAAAACCCAGACTTGACTTTCTTCAAGAGAGAATGCCCAAGCTGATCTTGACTCTGCATCTAGCCTTTGTTTCTTGACAAATATGAATGAAGATCATATGTTCGTGTATGGCTTTTAAGAAAAGAAATTTAATTTCTTATTCCAGGACTCTGTTCAACATATTACACAGGAGATGAAAGGAATTCACTGAACTTGCCAAACATCAAAGTAAATAAATAGGACTTTATCAAAGGTTTTAAGGAAAGAAGGAAAAAGATCTTGTATTTATAATTTTAATTCAGAAAACATGACTAAATATATGTATATAAAAACTTTTAAATCAAAACATTGTAAGTACAGGTTAAAAAGAGCAATGTGTTGGGGAAAGAAATGGACGTTCATAATTGAAAGCCATGCACAGGAGTCCACGGGATTTTTAAGCTAATTAACAGCACGTTGAACAGTGAGAGCAAGGACATATGTCAAACATCATTTAACAGGTTTTAAATCTGTACTTAATACCAAATGCATAACCCATTTGGACCCAGATCCCTGGCTTTGATTTCTTAAGAACATATAGGCAAATATACTTTAGAACATGTAGTAAGATTGGTGATTTACAACATACTCAAAGGTTATTTCACCCAAAATTTAGGGTAATGGATAATAGAAATTCCAGGCCTATAAGCACCAGAGTGATCCTGAGACTGGGGAAAAGGATTACTGCAGAAATAATGCAGCAAGGAGATAGGAAAGGCCCAGCATGAAAGAAAATGCACTTGGGTACATGCGTTAAATTCTTTGTAAACTCTTTTTTCTTTCCTCCTCCTCTTTTCCTTCTCTTGCAGATCTGGGCCGACATTTCCTTCTCTAGTCCTAGAATTGTTTTCCTCACTGTCACTTCATTGAATATCTTTTCCTCTATAACGTCATACAATTGAGACATCTTCCCCAGCTGGTACATGTAAGCAGTCATTACTTGAATTTTTATATTGAGATTCTAGGTGTCGCTATGTGATTAACAAGGCAGGAGAGAATCAGGACAAGCACTGAGGTTTGGAGTCGTACAGAACTCACTCTGAGTCTTCCCCGATTCCTTGACAACCCTGTTGGTTGACGACATTGACCAAGTAAATGAGAAAATAAAATAGCAATGTCTCCTTTTGTATGATGGGAGTAATAATAACTATCTCACTGCGGTGTAGAAACAATTGAGCAAGGTAATTGAAAGTCAGAGGCCTCAATAAATCTTACCGTCATCATCATCATTTTCATCATCATAATGGCTTCCACCACTGAGGACAACATTGTTGGGATAAATACCTGTCTTCTCTGAAGCAAGTGTGTATTCTGTGAGCCACTTCTATCCATGCTTTTCTCCTAATGAATCATTTGATTTTTCTCTATGTTAAGTTTCAAAAGAATTTTCTTTTTAAAAATATTTTATTTATTTTATTTTCTTAGAAAGGGGAAGGTGGGAAGAAAGTGGAGAGAAATGTCAATGTGTGGTTGCCTCTCACATGCGCCCTACTGAGGCGCTGGCCTGAAACCCAGGCATGTGCCCTAGAATGGAGAGTGAACCAGCGAGCCTTTGGTTCACAGGCTGGCACTCAACCACTAAGCCACACCAACCAGGACTCAAAGAATTTTCTATAGTAATTTTCTTTATGTTTAAAGATTTAAAAAATATTTTAAAATATAAATTGAAAGGAGAGAAGTAGGAAAAGATGCAATATGACTAATGGGGAAGTAGATGAGAAATGGATGGATTGGATATTATTTGTATATATTAACCATTTTGTTTGAGCTCACTATTCTTAATTTTATTTTCTCCAGGGCCTCTCTTTGTTCCCTTCCAGTACTGCCTATAGAGGGTTAGGAAGTTCAAACCTGCCAGGCTTAATCTGAGTAAAATAGATGACAGCATCATCTGATGAGAATGAGGGAGGCAGGGGTGAATGCAGGGGCTTGAGTAAACTGAGTATGTTTCGGAATAGCTCCTCTGGGAAATTGTATAGGGACTCAACCGTGAGTGAATAAAAGGGTTACTGAGAAGTGCTGAGTGCTGAGAGAAGGCACTCTCAAAAGATCTAGTTGGCCTAGTTACAGGACGCTCTCTATCAGAGCTTGCAATTCGTGATTAGAAGTAAAGAACAGAATGTTTGTTTAAAAGACATGCCAGTAGACGGGTATTCAGGAAAACACAGTAAAGTTAGTCTCATTTTGTCCTGTTTGGAGGCTGAATCCCTGGGATGGTCACTGAGTTCCTTATTGTTTTTGCTGTGTATAAAATTTTGTGTGCTTCATGCAAAATAATAAATATATGTTCTATACATTTTTTAATCATGAAGACAATAATTTGTTGTAAAATGTTTAAAAATAAATGTGGAAAAAAGTTATATTGCCCTTATTTTAATTTTCCCAAATAAGAAATTGATAATTTGAAATTTTGTAGGCATACCTCTTATGTATAAGTGAGGAGAGAAGGAGACGGAGAAATACCTTTAAGCATATGATATATATATGTGTATGTATATATATATATACACACATACATATAAAATATAATATTTCAAATGTGCATGGTAGGGATTCCAGAAAAATAATTAACAAAAGAAAATACATACAAATATGTTCTTTTCATTGAGAATTATTAAACTTTAAAACATTTTAATTATGAACTATCTTCAACATAAGAAAGAACAGAAAATAATAAAAACATACTCTGATGTACCCATCACCACCACCATTATATAGATAAAATATTTCCATATTTGTTATCTCTCTAATTTTTCAAAATAAATTATAATTTATACATTGTTTTCATATTCCTGAATATTAATCACAATAAAGAAAGCTGGTCTTCTATTCAATTAATTTTTCCTTTTACTATTATACATACATCACTTCTATTTCATTTACTTCTTTTTGTGCCTTCTTGAGATGAAATCATGGTTCCTTGAAATATTTATTATACACTCTTTTAAATTTTTATTATCAATAATATTTGGTTTACTTATTTGTGTGAACAAGTATTAATCTCTTTTCTTCCAATCTAGTATTTAAAACTTTAGGCAAGCAATCTTAATTTTTTTCTATCATTCCACTTTTCATGTATTCATAAAGTACATTATGGGTGTATAAAGTCCTTCTTTTTCTTTTGTTCTCTCTTCCCTCACCTCTTTCTCTTTTATTCATACATTAAAAAGTATCATATTTAAAAATTATCCTGAAAGTTCCTCCTTTCTTTTAACAACATATCATAAAAATTACTACATTCAATAAATATAAGTCTAACTTACTTTATTCTTGCCACATAAAATGACTAAATGAATGCACCATAACTAGGTTCAGATTATAGGACATTTAGTTTCTTTATAATATTTTTGCTTTTAAAATTCTGTGATACATATTTTTATTCACAAATTATTATGCAATAATATTTTATGTACTATATATTATTAAACGAAATACTGTGGTCAGCATATAGTTATGTTTTTAAAAGTAGACATTATGTTTATGGGTAGAATTGTAGCACTTCATGCTATAACCAACAATAAATGAGAGTAAACACCTGCACATACTCTCACCTGCATTGAATGCTGTCATTTATTGTCAGACACTTTAATGTCCTATTTTCATTTTGGGAAACCAAGTCTAAGGCCATAAACTTCCTTCGGAGTTTACTTTGACCACTCTGCAGAGGTTTTGGTATGTGCCACTTAAATTTTGTTTTCATTTCTATCTGAAAATAATTTTTGAGCCCCATCTAGTTTTCTGTGTTCAGCTGTTTCCTGACCGAAAGCCTCCATATATTTGAATCTGTATACCATATTGCTATTTACCAAGACTTTAAATAAATGTTTTAGTTATTTCATATATTTTTATTTTAGAATAGGTTTAAATTTACAGAGATAATGTAAAAATTGTACACAGGTTTCCCATTTCCCTCACATTCAGTTTCCTCTGTTATTATCATCTTATGGTAAACTTGCCATAATTGGTGAACCCAAGTTGACCCATTATTATTAACTAAACTCCTTACTTTGTGCAGATGTCTTTAGTTTTCCTTAATATCTTATTTTTATTTTTTAATACTTCATTTATTTATTTTTAGAGAGGGGAAGGAAGGGAAAGAAACATCAATGTGTGGTTGCTTCTTGAGCGCCCCCTGGTTGGGAACTGGCCTGCGACCCAGGCATGTGCCCTGACTGTGAATCAAACCAGCAACACTTTGATTTGCATGCAGGCTGGCACTCAATCCACTGAGCCACATCATCCAGGGAAAACTTTCCTGTGTATCTTTTTTTATTCTAGGATGCCATCTGGATACCACATTACATTCAACCATTTGATCTCCTTATGTGTCTGTGACTATGACACCTTTGTGGTCTCTGTTTGCCTTTGACAACCTTCACAGTTTTGAGGACTGCAAGCTAGGTAATTTATAGATTGTCCTGCAATGGGGATTCACCTTCTGTGTTTCTCATTATTAGATTGAGGTTCTTGGTTTGGGGAAGACAGACCACATAGGTAAAATGTCATTCTGATCACATCATCCCAATCTTATGTCCATGGTATACATTGTCAACATGACACATCACTGATGAAGTTAACTTTGCTTACCTGGCTGAAGCTGTGCACGGGTCTCCGTAGTAAGTTACCCTTTATTCCCTTTCCAAACTAAACTCATTGGGAAGGTCTGCATGCAAAGCCCACACTTAAGGAATGAAAAATAATTATCTACCTTGAGGAAGGATAATCTACATAAATTATTTAAATACTTTTAACTGTAAGATTTTACCTTTTCTCTTCTCTCATTTTATTTATTCAAATATTCATTTACATCAGTATGGAATCATGGTTATTCATAACCCAATATGACTCTACTTATTTTGTTTGTCAAAATTTTCCAGCCTTAGGCATTGAAAGTTTTGTCAGTTGAAGGCATGTCCCTTTGACACCCTCCTATCATTGTATTTCTGCTTTGACTACCTACTTTTTTTTCTGGCACTAAAAGATGCTTCATACTTTTGTATTTTTCTTATCTTAATCCTGGAATTAGCCATTTCTGCAAGAATCATGGCTACTTTAAGAAGATGGCATTAGAAACCAAATTCTAGGTGCTAAGTATGCTTGGTGCTACGGAGGTGTTGTTGCTTCTAGGTCATCTCAGATGAGGGAATAGGGAAGTATAATGCCTATACCAACACATGTATATACACTTACATATATCTATGCCTGTATCTATATTTGTCTGTGCCTACATTATGCAGAAGGAGTTCATAAGGTGTCTCCAACTGTAATCCCTTACCACATAGATCATTCTAGCTTCTCTCCTTGCTTATCTCTAAACTTCCTTTGCAACAGTTAGAAATTGGGCTCCCATCCACCATATGCTATCCATTTTCTTAATTGTTCAGTTCTAGTATACATATATAATGGTTTCAGAATCATTCTTCCTTATGCCTACAGAAAACAACTTTGTCAGTTAGAGTCCAGTTCTGTGGCTCAGTTCAGTTCTTTTTTCCTTTAGTCTTATAGACTCCATTGATTTCCAAAGTTATTAAGTTTAGAAAGTTACTCCTACATAGCCTTCAGTTAGGTTGGATAGTACACATGTAATATAATGTTATTTTTTTGTCACAATATGCATTGTATCCTAGGATACCCTGACTTACTAAATGATTTTTCAAATATTTATACATTTATAAAGGACCCATGGACAAGACAAAGGGAGAGAAGACTGAGGGTGGGAGGTGAGTGTGGGTGGTATGGAGGAAAGTGGCAGGGGGAATGGGGACAACAGTACTTGAACAACAATAAAAAAGGAAAAAATAAGAAGAAATAAAAATTAAAAAGTTACAAATTTTAAGACATTGAGAGCTTGTGCTAACCAAGTAAATAATTTTGTGAAGATTTGAAAATAAACATTCTCCTGCAGTTTCTAGTTAAAAAAAAAGACAGGAAGGAAGGAAGGAAGGAAGGAAGGAAGGAAGGAAGGAAGGAAGGAAAGAAGAAAGGAAAAAAGGAAGGAAAAGAAAATCTTTGTTCATTCTTTGTTCTGATTGTGTAGCAGGTCCTCATGCTCCTCTTTATCCCTGATAATCTTCCTTGTTATGAAGCCAGCTTTGTCTGAACATATATGGCTACATTTACTTTATGTAATCAGGGTTAAAATTGTTATTCTGCTTACTCATTCCTTTAATTCATCTGGCTTTAAATTTAAAGTAGATTTCTTAAAGGCGACATGTAGTTGGGGCTTTTTTCTTACCCACTCTGTCATTCTCTGTCTCTAAATTCATGTATTTACACCATTTACATTGAAAATGATTGTTGATATATACCATTGATACCTACAATTTTTATAACTGTGTTCTATTCTTTATTTGTTGTTCATTCTTTTCCTGCTTTCCCCAGTTTTATTTTTAATTGAGAATTTATATGATTTTATTTTATTTCTTCTCTTAGTGTATGAACTATACCTGTTTTCCAGTGATTTACCTCATAGTGGCCTAAAATCTATGTCTGAAACTCATTTTTTTGACTGACCTGTGCCCACTGTCTAGTCACATTTTATCACTCTATTGCGTTCTCCACTCTCTGGTGACATTGCTGACATCCATATCACTTTGCATAGACTACCATCACCCAATACATTATTACCAGTGTAGCTTAAATGAAATAATTATTTTTCAAATAAATTATTAATAGAAAATTATATTTTATATTAATTTAGTCCACCTCTCATGTTTTACCTTTCTTAGTCTTTACCTGTTTCTTACCATATTATTTCCTTTTCTTCTGAGAAAGTACTCTGGACCTTTCTTGCAGAACAAGCCTGCTGATGAACAATTTCTTCAGGTTTTGTTTGTCTGAGAAAGGTCTTACTTTTCTTTATTTTTGAAGAAGAATTTAACTGAATATGGAGATCTAGGTTTTGCTGTTGTTGTTCAATTCTTTAAATATTTTATCCTATTACCTTATTTCTTGCATAGTTTTTAATGAGAAGACTGTCACAGTTATTCTTGTTTCTTTATGTGCCCATGATGTTTTTCATAGTATATTTATTTTTGATTTTCTGCAATTTGAATATCACATGCTGATTAATGGCTACTTTTGGTATTTATCCTAGGGTGTTCTTCAAATTCCCTGTGTCTGTAGATTAGAATTTCCTGGATCTGTAGTTTGTAAAGCTGCAGTCACTGTTATATCAAATATTCCTCCAGGTTGTTTTTATTTCCTTGTCCTTCTGGTGTTCCAATTATGTACACATCACACTTTTTGAAATTACATCAGAATTATTCCACGTGTTCTCCTGTTATATTTTCACTCTTTTTTTTTGCTTTGCATTTGTGTTTTAAAGTTTCTATTGAGCTATCTTCAAACTCACCCAAGTTGTGTTGAATCTAAAGATGAATCTGTTAAAGGTTTTGTTTGTTTTATTTCTGTTGCAGTGTAGTAATTTCTGTTTTTATCGTTTCTCAGAATTTCCATCTCTGTGTTTACATTCCCCCTCTCCCAATTCTGTATGTTTAAGTTCAGTTCTGTCTCTTTGAGTTACAGGTTTAGTGATCCAGGCTTTTCTCACAGTTTTATCAGATGCCAACAGAGTTGTGGGGAAGGGGCCTTTCATAATCTCGTGGCTTCAGTGGAAAAAGAGACTCCTAAGCCCCATACATTATTTTGTTAAAAAAATAAGATGTAACAGTAGATTCAAAGTATTAAGCATAATAGACAGAAAATTTTTAGTTAATGTATGTCTGAACTTTTCCATTATCATGAAAATTGTTTTATTTCCAGACTAGTTTCTCTGATTTCCAATAGCAATCACCTGAAAAAAGGCAAAGAATTTTTGTTTTTCTAGAGTTTTCAGGCTTCAGCAATATAGACAGCTAAAAGCTATGTACACTGCCTCTAAACACATCTTGGTTAGAGAATAAGCTCCCAAGTGCTGATATTTTTGTTTTGTTTTGAACTTACGTAACTTGAGTAAATGGCTCTCTCCACCATCAATCACCAGCATGAGTCTATAGTGTTCTATGAAGTATAACCTTAGCTTTTTGTTGCCTCTTTGTGCAAATCAGATGATTTATTCAAGTGATTCATGTACTGTAATTGCTAAATTGCCTTAGAACTTAGTAACTTTAAAAATTTGACCTCAAGTGACTTCAGCAAATTAAGTAAAATTTCTTCAGTGAAAGTTCCAAGGTAACTTAATTTGAATGTCCGAATATCTTACCATAAATTGAGAAAGAATATCTATGGGATAATTTTCTAAATAGTTTAAACTTTTGGAACATATTGTCCATTAAAAATAATGTGACAGTAGAGTTTCAGAGCTTTGGAATAATCACAAAATCATTGCAAAGACATTTTGTTCTTGAAATTTTATGTAGAAAATATTTGGAACTCGGTACATTGTCCACCAAGTATCAGAAACCATGGAGTAGACATATATCTTCCCAGATATTTTATTTTGTTTAAAGACGTGGAGAGCAAAGTTCATTTAAAATTTGAAACTGATATGGGTAGGCCATAAAATAGGAGGAAAAGTTAAGATAAATTAAGTCTTAAAAGGAAGATTTCAAACACACTAAGGCTTTATGATCTTGCCTTTATCACACAAATGCTTAAGTGCTAAAATTCTTACTTTCATTTTCTGTTAGGAATTCATCACTGGATAAGTTTCAAAAGGCAGAATTAGGTTTAGAATTAAAACAATGAATAACTGAAAAAGAAAAAAAAATTCATCCCAGCAAAAGAAAGATAAAATATTTAGGAATTCATATAAAAGGAGATGCATTGAATTTACGTATCCGTCAACATTCCACTGAAGAAGTTGAACCACTTTAAGTGATGGAGAAACAGGATTTATTACAGCAATTAGAGTTTTTAAAATGGTAGGAGCTGATAGAGACATCTATGCAAGGCAATTCTCTCTGCCTGGAGTTGGACTTGGCATTGCTAGTGGTCTGCCCAGTCAGCAAGCTAGACAGGGTGTTGAATCCTGGTGAGGACAAACAGAGCACCACAGTAAAATCTGTACCTACGAAGGCAAACTGAGGTCTTCTCTCACTATTTTCAACGTTGATGTCATGAACATCATCCAGAAAAGGGTAACACTTCAGCCAAAGAGTGGCACAAGGTTCATATCTGAGCTCTTATTCCCAAGGAACGTGTTGATAAGAACAGGAAGGGTCCATTCTGGAGACAATTGATTCTGTGAAGATTTTCAAGAAGGACAAGCTTATAGTTCAAGTAAGAATGTGCTCACTATGCCAGCTTTGTTGGTGTTTTGTCACTGGAACAAAGCAGGTTCTAAGCACTGCAGTGTATAAATAACGTTCAGGGAAAAGTTACACTTTCTTGGTCGAGATTATTTGCACTGTAGACAATCCCATCTGACTAGAGACAAATTGCATCTCTTTGTTTCAAGAAGGACTTAATAATTAAGTGGTTGATGGAGGTACTCAAACATATGTAATAGGAGAAACGAAGACCAGGAGAAATAGGAGACTAGAAAATCAAATGATTTCTGAAAACTAAAGGGAAAACACATAAGGAATAAAAAAAGAAAGAAAAAGAGAAAGAAGAAGGAAGGTGAAAAGTTGCATCAAATCTCATCAGGAGACATTTTTTGAAGTTAGTTAATCTTTCAACAAATTTCTGTAACAGCATTTATAATTTATATATATATTTTATTTTACAAATGACTAATTGCAAAAGCAGAGAACTGAGTAAATGACCCACACACATATAGTAAATGCTGGAACAGAAATTTAAATTCAGATTTATTTCATTCCATTATTAACTTCCACTCTACTATCCTTACTCATGAATCCAAGCAGAAATTTCCAAGATGATTCCTCCAGATAGCTTCTGACTGTGGATGTTTCTGTAGACTACTGGGGTTGGATTCAAGATTCTGGTTCGGTCTGAAGTCAAAGATCCAGAAAGCTAAGGGCTCTGTGTGAACTTGTATTACTTTAAATATACTGATTTGTACAATAATATGAAAATGTGGATATTCATGTTTTTGTTTAAGTGAATTAGGTTTACTATGACTTCTTAGTGGATTGGGTTTGTTGACTAATATTTGTTCTTTCATCTTGAATTTCAAGCAATTTTTTGGGTTCCCTTTCCCAGTGCTTGGCAGCATTGAGGGCACATCCCAATGATTTCTTGCCACTTTTGGATGTTAAAATTGTATTAAGTTATGACCCTCACATTACATGTAATTAAAAGTCTCCCCCTTTCTCCCGTTTAAGCCGCCCCAGGCTGAGTGGCCTGCCAAAGGGAACAGGTGTCAGGGATAATTCTCAGGGTCTAGTCTTTTCATCTCTCTGCAGTCACTTTGGCCATAGTCAGCGATACCTGTTCATGCTCTTTCATGTCAAAATTATGAGGATGAAAAGGTAAAATAAATAAATGAAAAGCCCCTTCAGCTGGTATTGTGGTTTATTGATTGCATATAATGTTTCAAGGCAGATATAAAAATAGTGGGTCTTTCGTATGGCAATCAGAGACATTTTTTATAACCCT